>CM052552.1:47229746-47265120 GCA_028533065.1 Trachops cirrhosus
GGGAATGAAGGGGGGTAATGGGACAGCTGTAATAGCATAATCAATAAAATATATTAATTTTTAAAAAGATCATTAGGTAATCACCAGATAAAAATAATTGTAGAGTCCTGCTGGCCAAAAAATAATTGCCACATTAAACTGATGGTTATACAATAGTTTGCTTCTTCATTTTTCAGGAATTCAGTAAAATACAGGTCTGTGCTGTGTAATGCGGTAGCTACTAGCTATGTGTGACTATTTAAATTTAAATAATTAAAATAAAAAATTCAGTATCTTAGTCAACACTTGCCATATTTCAGGTGCTCACTAGCCCCAGGTGGGTAGTGGCTCCCATATTGAATAATCTACATGTAAGACGTTTTCATAATTATAGAAAATCCTAGTGGATAGCACTATTATAGGCTATTTTCTAGTTCTTATGTTGTTTTTTCTTTGCTGTCTCCCTCAAAGGCTCTTTCTGTCATGCCTGTTTATTTTGGTTGAGCAATGGGAAAAGAAGAAATCAAACTCATGCCCGAAGTGTCTTTTTTTTAGTACTGTTGATGAAATAGTTGGGAACCGGGTAGACTAGAACTGTAGACTAGAGTGAGAAAAAAAAGAGAGAGCATGTAGACATGAGTATTCAGTTTGTCAATATTCTTTAATTAAGCTCTGAGGAAAAATACAAAGCCAATTGATTGAAAAACTAGAACCTCTAAATTCTGACAAAGAATCCATTGAACTGTTCACCTAAAAATTTTGCCTTTTTCCCTTTTTCCATGCTTTGACACCCTGGGGCATCATTGATCTTCCATCTGTTCTCCTGATTCATCAGTGGTCCTGCAAACACACCTGCAATCTTAATAGGCAACCTGAGATAGGACCAGGAATTAGCACACCTGACTAATTGCTACTTTCAAAAATCCCTAGGCTCCCATGGGCCTCAAAACAGGGGAATCTCGAATAACATTAATCAGTCAAGGATATCTTTTCTAATTCTAAAATTCAGTGGATCTCACATTCTTTCATCAGTGGGCCTGACAAATGGATATCATTTAATGAAGCCAAGTACTTATTTGCTGTCCCTTATCTCAGGCTTTAGCTCTGGTAAACATTGCCCATCAAGTTTGAAGGGTATCACCCTTGATAAAGAAGGCAAGAGTCTCCTAGGGATATAGAATAAAATTGCCTTTTCTCTTTGGACATTATATGTCCTATCCAAAACCATGGGCCTGTCCAAGCTCTTGTAAACTTAGAAGTAAAAAATTGGGAGAGATCCACCACTACCGCTTTTTTGTTATCTTCAGCATTTCTAAGTAGTGGTCTTCTGGACCTCAGAGCCTTCCTTATCATGCTTGCAGTTTCCTCTTATATGTCGGTGTTTGTCACTGTGAATTAGATGCTTCTTTCATGCCCTTTGATAGACAGTCTGAGCTTCTTATAGGGTCCTTGCAAAACCACTCAAATTTCTTTGTAGAACTTGTGGTTAGGCATATTTGTAATTGTCTAGTCAGAATGTCATTGTTAGGGTTCCCTTCCCCACAAAATCATCCATCATGAGGTCTCCTATTAGTTTTTCTGGTCGGAAGAAGATGTCTGCTTTCCTGAACTTTCTGAAGTATGCTGCCTGGCAAGGCCTTTCTGTCACCATCTCTTCCGGTTTCTTCCCCTTCGCCAACCATCTCTTCCATTTTGTTCATTAAGTCCAGGAGATCCAGTTGCTTAGTGATTATCTTGACAAGAGATGAAGTCATAAAGGGAAGTCAAGTATTTTATCAGCTGTTCTGCTTTTAGCTATGATGAAAAGTTCTTCCTAATATGTGGCACTACCTATATAAAGAATGCTCCAAAGGAAAGAGACAAATACTGGTGACTTCCACCTGGTGGATACTTTGAGAACTTCGAAATAGCATGTTCTTTCATACCAAAACTAGCCAAATGGGCTCATGGGTCACAAATCAAATTATATTTCAGAAGGATTTTTTTTGCTTTTTCAGAACTTGATTGTAAAATACAGTGTGAGATCTTCTCATAGTTCTCAGTAAATTAAAATAAGACCCATATGCTTTGTTTCCTGCTTCAAATATTTGAGAATTCAGCATATCTTGACGGCAAGATCCAAACCTTACCATCATTCTGAAGTCATTTATGTTGTAGTAAAAATGAAGAATGGGAACTTTGTCAATATCTAGAACTGATGGGAATGATAACACTAGAATTAATTATTTCCATTTCTCCAGGAAATTGCACATGTCTAGTTAAAGCAGACTTTTCTTCAAACTGTGTGGCCTACATCTCCCATGATAAAGTGGCAGTCTATGAGCTGAATGTGACCCACAAATAAGTTTCGTTTTCCCCATATACACATAGTGTTTAAAATAATAGTTAATCACATTTGAAAATCAGATATTTAACATAAAATGTTGGCTGGCTGCCTACCACTGTAAGAACAGAGAATATGGTAACACAAGGCCCACTTTCTTTTTGAATGACTCCAAGCTGTTGATGCCCCTTTTAAATCAGACACTCATTCTCTAGACACTCTCTCTAGGATACGCTGTCCCCACTGCTCCATTCCTGCAGCAGGCCCACTCATTTCAACACATTAGCTGCCTGATGACTGCAGGCATTTGAGTGTGCACTCAGCCCAGTGTTAGCAGTGTGCAGTGTCTTTTCTAGTTAAAGGTTTGTACTGTATTTGAAGATACTTCTAGCTTTGCAAAACTGAGACAAGGAATCAATGTTAAAGACTTACGTATGAAAAGATTCAACTGGAAAGTGGTTACCTAAATACTTGAAAGTGTCATAAATATTGAGTAGCTTACCAGGAAATCAAGATAATATGAGCCAACCATGCCAGACAGTATTTCTGAAGCCTTGGGAATAGATTTGATTATGGTGTGTATCGTGTTTACAGAAAATACATTTTCTGCAGTGCATAAAAGATTTTAGCCACATTAATTTGATGGGGAAAGTATTGTCATGCTCCTAGAAGAACTATACTCTTGAGGCATTGAGATTCCTCAGCCCTGGGACTTCCAAAATCAGTTTAAGATCAAGTTACTAATGTAAACTTTGAAAAAATATTCATTAATTCATTTTTTCAATGTTAGAGCCCTGAGCAGAGGTATTTAAATGTTCTGTGATACCCTATTTACATACATCCATATGAATATAGAGGAATTTTATAGGTGTGTTTAAATTATGCTTAATGCCACAAATTAGTACTGTTGACTTTAAAAAGCTATAACTCTTTTTTCTTTAATACAGACTACTCTAAAAACAACAAAAAGTGGCCCATAATCTCACTGCCCTGTGGACGTTTCTCTTTTTAAACAATAAAAGTAATAGGCACATGCGATTAGAAATTGCAAACAGTACAGGAAGGTACAAAATGAAAACCAAAAGGCTTCCACGTGTACAGTCCCTAAAGAAGTTTTCTTGTAACTATTCCCAGACAAAATTTCTATGCATATGCTAGTTTATAAAACCTACTGGCTTTTATATAAGGGTGTTGTTGAATTTTTATTAAATGGGTATGTTTCTTAATGTGATATTTGCCTCATGTTTAGAATACTGCATGGTAAACTTTCTTTTGTGCATATTATACTTTTATTTTACTAATATATTAAAAGCCATATTTCAATGACCCCTGTACATTTTTCATGCTGTCTTACTCCCAATGGCCTCTGTGCATGTAAGTAACCTGTTGAGTGACTATGCCTCTTTGTTTTTGACAGTTTCCTTTCATTCATTAAGTCCTTTTTTTAATCAGTGAACATCTTAAAACCTTTGAAAGTCCAGTCTTTAAGTGTTCTCCTTACATTCCTTATATGTCTTATTTTTCAATATTCTTTTTTATTGTTTCTCAATCCTGTGACCATGTGTTGATTTTTTTAGACCAGAGTAACCTCTTCATGCTATTTGTTTATGTTTAAGATATTGATGTGTAACATATCTGTTCATTTGTTTGTGGTGTTGATGGTTAATATCTAACTCATTCTTATGTGCTTTTTTTTTAATGACAAAAGTCTTATCTCAGTAGAATTGGAGTTAGGGCTCTGTAGAGGGAAATGGGTGTGTATACCATTCAGAAAGCTTATATCATTATCAGCTTGCTCTTTTGTGAGATGTTTGATTATTTTTACATATTAAAATCTATCAGCTTGTTGATGCACCGCTTTCATAAGCATATGTTTTCTTGATGGAAATATCACTCAGCAATAGGTAGAAAAAGCAATGTCATAAGCATTCTTGATTTTATTTTTGTGACCCTTCGTCACTCCATTACCACCATAGCATGACTACCTAGCTCTGCTATGCAGAGAACCTCGTGTTCATTTTGATTTTGTAAGTGTGCCATTCTAAACACAGAAAGCATTTCTTGGTTTTTAGCTGTTGCTAGAGAATATGCTTTAAAGAGTTTTTAGTCAACCTTTATGGAATCAAGTTATCAAGAGAAAACAAATGCATAAATACCCATTAACATGCACTAACCCTTATTTTAACATATTGTATTTTTTTATTATTTTGGGAATGATACTTTTGTTTGTTTGTTTCTGATCTGTTGCATTCCAGAGTATTCTATTTTGCATTGTAAGGTTCTTTGCTACTGGGAAGATCACAAATGTTAAGGACTGAGCAGATAGTCAAAAGCATTTGGCCATATTGTTTCAGGGAGTAGAAGCTTCTCTTAATGATTGGCTGAAACACCCCAGATTCCTTTATTACACCAGGGAATCAGTTTTATTGAATTTCTTTCAAACCCTCTGAAATCCATAGCATATTCCATATCCTTTAAAAAAGAAATTTCAGTGTGCCTGCAAACATCTGGGTATGACCACACAAAAATAAAAAATATTACAAGAAACATAGATGTATGATTTTAGCCTTCTTGTGAGACAGCTCAAATGTGTTTGAAAATTGGACTGCCTTAAACTTCAGCAGAAATGGTTATCCTCTTGGGAAAGTTTTTGTAATAGTTTTGTTAAGAGGCAGGTTTCCAAAAATATTTTTAAAGTATTTCTTCTCAGTCTATAATTATTAGAGAACTCCCTTTTGCAAAGGTTTTCAAGCTCACATTCTGCTCCATGCTTCTTTCCATTCTGTTCATCCTGATTTACACACAGGCCAACAGAGTTTGGGGCCCAGAGACGCATGTTATTCTACTTACATTCCCAAGACTTTCCATCGAATGGATAGCTGGGTTACAATAAACTTGTGAGATGCTCATTTCAAAAGCTTGTGAAATCATAGTTACAGAAATTGACTTTGAAAGAATCTAGCATGCTGCCTTCAGTAACTCTGTTAAAAGAAAGAACCATGAAGTTAAAGACCATCTGTCCATGCATCCCACAGCCATTTCTAGAAATAATCTAGCTGACCTCTTTCTTGGTTAACTTTAATTGCATTCATGCTATATTCATGTCGGTCACTGTCTGCTGACTTTTTCATTTTTAGTATTGCTGATTTCTTGGAATTGCAAAAATATGAACAGCATGTGGTTTTGAATGAATCCATATGATTTGTCGGATACTGCATGAAAAGATATGCAGTATCTTTTAGAATTGGACTCTCATGCATGTGCTCAACAAAGCTCTGGATGCCCCTGCTTCTAAAGTGCATTTTCATGGGCTTAAAAATGAAATTTTCTACCAAAAGATTATGACTTAAATATACTATAAGTTGGATTCATATTTTTTAAGACATGGTTTTACTATTACTTTAGTTTTGCCAGTAAAATTATAATTTACATACATGAACTGTTCTTTCTACAAATTTACCTTTGTTCTAAATCTTTGCATTTTAGTGTTTGATCAATTAGATCTTGTTACATATGAAGAAGTAGTAAAACTGCCAGCATTTAAAAGGAAAACACTAGTCTTATTAGGTAAGTCTGATTGTATAAACACATGGCTCTCTTATTGTCATCTTCAAAACATTTTGTGAATATTATTAACAGCTGTCGATTTTAACTTCCTTTTTAAAAAATGGTATAGGTGCGCATGGTGTTGGGAGAAGACACATAAAAAACACCCTCATCACAAAGCACCCAGATCGGTTTGCATACCCTATACCACGTAAGCAATGTCTCTCTTTTAAGTATATTTTTCTAGTACTTGTTTACTATTGTAATTTGTATATTTTTCTGATTACAGTAGTACTAACTGTTTACTATAAGAAATTTGGAAGATCCAAAGAAGAACAAAGAGAAAAGGAGTTAATAACCCCAGCCCCACTTCCCTAATAATAGTTCTAGAGATATTTTATTTTATACCCTTCCAGACTTCTCTTAGTGCAAGTATGTGTAGTGTGTGTATTTATTTGTTGTTGATGACTCAGATGGATTATTCTTCAGAAAAGTACGTTTTAATGATAGTATAGTTATCTTTGACGCAATATTTTTCTTACTCAGTAACTAAATTGTTGACTCTTATCACTTTCAAAACCCAGTCATCATGTTACCAGCTGTTTATTATAAAGAACTTTAAATCTGTAATATTTTAATTCCCCTAATTTTCTATGTCTTACCCTTAACCTCTCACCCTCTTTCAGGGGTGTCCAACCTTTTGGCATCTCTGGGCCACCCTGGAAGAGGAAGAGTTGTCTTGGGCCACACATTAAATACATTGCGACATGTAATCACAAAAAAAAATCTCATAATGGTTTGAGTAAATTTACAATTTTGTATTGCGCCGCATTCACAGCCTTCCTGGGCTGCATGCAGCCGACAGGCTGCAGGTTGGACACCCCTGCTTTTTTTCCCTCAATTATAAAATGCAGTAATTCTAGAGATATAAAGAGCATTTGAAATCATGTGAAGCACTTAGCAGATACTAGATAAATAGTAGCCATCTTGCCACTATAATTTTATTATTATTACTACTCCAAAGTATAAAATTTGAATCCCAAAAGCTTTCTAGCAGTTACAGCTTTGTTCACGGCAAGAAGAACTAAAGGCAAATGTGTTTTAAAAGCAGCAGGAGAAAAATTCGAAGACTGGCTCTATCCCGTGGGGCTTTCATGCCTTCCTGAAGCCATGGCAACACCACTTACTGTTTTCTCTGCATCCCAGAGAGCCATGAGGCTTCATTAGACCACCTTCATCCCAGAACACTGTCTGATTTACACACAAAAGAAATTCATCAAATATTTTTTCAACTGAGACCACTGGGGTTTTCTAATAAAACACTTTCAAATATTCTTTTACTTCTCCTTATGTCTAGATCATGAATACAGTAAGCTTAGCCAACATTTAGTTTTTTCTCAATCGTGTAACAATTGAACTTTCATGTTGTTAAATGGCCAGTTAACCAGCTCAGTTTTAAAGTGTAATGTTGCTAACTCAGTCATGTCCGCTCTCTAAAATATTTGGCCCCAGATGTATGCATACCATATGTTTACCTTCCAAAATGACTAAAGGTAGTACAACATTCACATAGTATATGCCATTTATTCAGCTTTTCACGTATCTAGAAAAATGGTACTTTTTTTTTTAATCCACATTTTAATGTCCATGACTCGGCAGTTCTAATAGTTTAGTCAGGGCAGGAGAGGGGTAATTCCCTATGGGTTTGGACCCATCCACACAGCAAAGAGTAGCATAAATTTGTTCTTGCCACTCAGGAAAGGAAGGAAGCAAGAAGGAAAAAATGGGGGGAGGGGAGGAGAGAAAAAAGAAAGAGAAGAAAGAGAGAAGGAAAAGAAAGGAGGTGGGGGATTGGAAAACAAAACCAATGTTCCTGGCTTGCCTAGGAAAAATTTTCTAAACTGCTTTTCAGTATACTGGTCCTTTTAGCACGCCACAGAACTAGGACTTACGGGCATATATTTTAGTCTATACCCAGTTAGGTAAGGGCTCAGCAAACCTTTCTTGTAAAGGGCAAGATAGGAAGTGTTTGAGGGTTTGAGAGCCATATGGTCTCTGCCACAACTACTCAACTTGTAGCATGGAATTAGCCATGGACAATATGTAAACAAATGGGCATGGGTGTGTTCCAAAGAAATTTTATTTACAAAAACAGACAGCATACCATAGTTTGTCAACTCCTGGTTAAGGTCTTTCTTAACTATTATAGCCACATCTGGCAAAGGTCATTGTGTTTTCAATATGGTATGCCTTTTTCTGTATTCTAACATTCTCCTTTTGCAAGATACTGTGGATGAGCAGTACCCAATAGAACTTCCTTTGATAGTAACGGTGTTCAGTATCTGCACTATCTAGTATAGCAGCCATTACCTACATGCAGGTATTGAACTCTGGAAATGTGGCTAGTGAGACTGAGGAACTGAAATTTTAGTTTATGTGATTTTAATTATTTTAAATTTAAATAATCATATATACTTTTCCATTTTTTTAATTCTTTTTTTCCTTCTGCCTAAGTGCATTAAGACATACAGTGAGTTAACTTAATTTGGGGTTATTTATGTCTTTCTCATGTGGTGACCCATGAAAGGAATGAAATAGATCTTATCTAAACACTGAAAGTTTTGCCAAACTAAACAACTAACCAGCTACTGTGGTCTGATGTCACACAGATAAATGTGACTTCTACAATTTAGTTCTACAAAGCTACTGGGAGTGGGAACAGGGCATGAGGCATATACTATGGAATCCACAGCTTTTAAGAAGAGATAAGGTTTCGGTAGGTCCATTGGAAACGTAGGGTCATAAGCTCAGCATTTTAAACTTCTCTTGACATGTGACTTTGCAGATACAACCAGACCTCCAAAGAAAGATGAAGAAAATGGAAAGAATTATTACTTTGTATCTCATGACCAAATGATGCAAGACATCTCTAATAATGAGTACTTGGAGTATGGCAGCCATGAGGATGCAATGTATGGGACAAAACTGGAGACCATCCGGAAGATCCACGAGCAGGGGCTCATTGCAATACTGGACGTGGAGCCTCAGGTAATGTCTGGCCACACTCAGCCTCCCATCATCCTGCCTGCATGCTAAGCTCAGGTTCTGAAATTAAAAATGCCATCAGAACATCATGGGTTGCTTAATAACTGAATAAATTCCAGGAAGGTATCAGTAATGAAGGCATCACAGGTTAACAGTCTAGGCTACAAACTAATTGTTATACTCAGGGCACATACCAAGTGTTTAAGAAACAGAGACTATTGCTCATATGAGATTCATTATAGAGTACTGGATTGGGTCTGTGCCTGCCAGAAATCCTACAGTAATATGACCAAGGATGAGACTCTGGCACTTTCTTATCCCAACAGCCACCTTTACATCTCAGTACAGCTCATGCTGAACCATCAGAGCCTCTGCCAACATCTTATATTAATCCCCAGTGAGAAACACTGACCCTGGGGCCTGAGTCTGAAACACAGCACTAGCTTTATGAAAGCAGCATGAGTCAGCCCTGGGGGTGTCCAGTGGAGCCTGAATGGAGCCCCATGGTGATGGTCAGCCTCTGTCATCTCTTTACCGATGGTGCCTGACCCTGAGCTAAAACTAGGAAGGATATGAAGAACTGGGAGAGGACTCAGGGAGCCAGATGCAAAGGTGATTAGATGATTTGTAGATAAGTCTTACACCAGAAGCAATAGAAATTATTAAACTTGCAAAGGAAAAAGCCAAAGGCCTTACTTTAAAAATGCAGGTAACGTATATTTTCCTCTCTGAGGACAAACGAAGTGGAAGTGGGACTTATAGCCCAGTAGGAAGGATTTGGGAGTTGTAAACATCAGGGCAGGCTGCAGGAGAGGCTTGTGTGTGTCCAGTGACTCCTGGGCTGCCATTCCTAAAGACCCATTTGTACCAAAAATCCCTCATCACTTATAAATAGAATCGGTACGCCACCTGCTGAAATGGTAGACCAGCAGCCCTTCAAGAGGCTCCGTTTCATCAGGAGGGCTACCTGGCTATCCCAGGCAAGGAAGAGATTCTTGTTCAAGGGCCACTGTATGAGACTTAGTCCCCTAGCCATCCCCAAACGGAGGATGGAACCTGCGGTCAGGTGGTCAGGATCTGTGTGACCTGAGGCCTGACAGCTCACTTACTCAGTGCCAAGACCCTAACATCATGGCCAGTTGGATTCACCCATTTCCGTTTCACAGCACCTGATGGGCTTCTTGAACTTGGAATCTGGTTAAGGGGCTGGGAGGAAAGCACCAGCAGGGTGAACACTATACAGTTTACTTAACAATTATCTTGGACCTATATAGAACTAAATATATGATGTATAATGCAGACTGATTTCTGTTTAACTACTAATCCCTCCTTACTAGGGATTGGAAAAATCTTCTGGCCAGGGGTGGCTAGAGGCAAAGTCTCAATCCTGGTCCTGGTCTTCGACATCCTCTCCTTGGGTTCCACACTGGTCTTCACCTGAACGTCGTTTTCTGCTGGTAGTAATGTCTCTAGCAGTATGCTGGCTGCAGGGCTCTTCAGACCCCTCTGCATTTACCTAAGTCCACTTCTGAGGGCTTCTGCCCTACCTGCTGCTGCCACTGCTGCTGCCACCACTGCTACTGCTGCTGCTGCTGCCGCCACTCCACTCCTAGTGTCCAGCTCTCCCTGTGCCCTCGCCCTTGCACAGTCATGCATTGCTCTGCACGGCTGAGCGGGAGACACTTCTCTCAGCCTTATCAAGACATCCACAGCAGTCACTTTTACGCGTGGCACTGGGCACCAGAGCACCCGTCATCCTGGGCTGGGCACATTCCCTGCTCCCCCTGACTGCTGGATGAGCTCACTGCATTCTTCTCTCCTGCTTCCTGTGTCCCCATGTCTGAGAACCATGATCTGTCAGGGCCACCTACCCCTGAGGACAGGCCATAGGCGCCCTGTTCCCTGCCGGAGCCTCTCAGGCCTGTGGCCCTGAGGACAGGGGTTGCTCAGGTTCTGTTCCTCTCATTGGTCTGGTTGAAAACTCTGGTCCCAGGCTCTCCCACCTGGTGCCACATGTGCCCAGTCTACACTTCTGCCTAGTCCTGCTTTCACACTGACTGTCATGTCTGATGGTACAGCTGCAGATGCCCACAGTATCTTACCTCCTGGGCTTCACCCTGGGGCTTCTGTCTTCAATCCACTCTCCCCGAGGCTTGGCAAGGTCCGCATCCTAACATCAGGATGCCCATGACCATGACTGACTTGCTGTCTGTCAGGCAGAGCCTCATAGCTCCAGAGAGGCTCTCTCCTTAGGACATTTTTCTCCATGCCCTTCCCTGCCCCACCCAGCCTGCTAGGTTACCTCCTCTACTGTATCTCATGGACAGTTTGATTCAACCAGCTTATGTTAAGCACTTATTATACCCCAAGCATTGTATCAAGAGCTAAAAATACAACTAGGAAGGCAAGCTGGTAAGGATGAAATTCCTTCCTCCATGTACATCAAAAACTGTCCATAACAAGAGAAATGCCATGTGCCATTCTTTTAAAAACTTTCTCACTTCTGTCAACGCTGACACCACTTCCACTATGCGTGGACCATAGAAAGGCCACCTAATGCTGGTGTTCAGCTCATTTAGTTCAGGTCTCATACTCTGTGCCATCTTAATTTATTTTAGACAGTTCAGGCCAAATTTAACACATGTCTAATAATACTGTGTGACAAGACATTGTGGCCCAACTTTAAACCTAGAGGACTGTGATAAAGACATTAAACTAGAAAAATTTGTAACCTGGCTTCTTTTAAAATAATAATAAACTGTGTTCCAGTAGTGCTCTATATTTTGCCAAGCATTAGTACTCCATACCTTCCCCGTGTAACCCCTGAGATAGAGATATCAGCATCTACTTTTGTAGATGAGGAAACCAAGGCCTAACATAATTATGACTTGACCAAGGTTTTATAGCCAACTGAAAATGAGGTTTGAACTTGAACAGTTTTAGTTTTAGGTGTTTTTTTTTTATAATTGATTCTAGCCTTCTTGCATTGTGTTGTCCTAGAAGGGTTAACCCTGAGGATCCTTAAGCTGATCCACCTTGTGTGCAGTGATACAATTTTAATCTTTGGAGTTTTTTTTATTTCCAAAAGTCTAGAAAACAGTCAAACCCAGGGAATAGTATAGAACATATTTTTCATGAAAATAGACCCCTGGCTTAGAAAGTAATTTATGTCCCTAGAGCTGAAACTATAATAGCTCCAGTCTGTAATCAAAACTTACTGTGATGGTTTTAAAATTAAATTGTATTCTGATTTATCCATTTGCCACATTAAAAAGTTAAGAGTGCCGAATGTTCAGGGTTTTGCTTTGCCCACGAATGGAAAGGTTGTCATCAAGGCGCAGCTGCGGTCTTATTAGGAATCTGTACCTCAAAGCAAGAGCCAGGTTCTCAACCAGGGACTGTTTCATGAACTCAGCTGGCTCTCAAGATTCTTTCTGGGCTCACTGTGCTCTTCCTGAAACCCTTAGAATTTTTTTACAAAATGACTAAGGTGCCTGCTCTTATGTACTTTTTAAGTTTACAAGCCAAATAAATCTTAAAAGATATCTGCGTCTTAGATACTTGGTCAAATGGGCTTTTATTCCTTGAAGATGGTAACCTGAGATTAATTATTCACCATAGATGAGCTATAATCATTTTATCTCTCCAAAAGAAAACTAAAGAATTAGCTTTAAATGTTGAATTTACGTTACTTAGGCTGTTTGATTCCAGTGTATTTTCAGAGATCTTTAGAGACTCTCTCTCCTCTCAGGACTTCAGGAAAGAGACATTTGCCTATAAAAATTAGCAGATTGGCATCTCATTTAAAGTCAGAAAGGAAAAGGATTTAGAGGTCATCTTAAAGTCACCCATTAACGGCCCTAGGGAAGGGAATCCTTGTGAAGCAATTTCATTTCCTGTCCCTGAAGTGCCCCTGAACCTCAGGCAAGCTGAGACTGTGCAAAAAAATGACATCCACTTGAGACCCCTAAGTTAAGCAGAGAATGGGGGCAGAAGCCTTCAAGAACAATTAAGGAAAAGTGTGGTACTCTACTGAAGATATAAGGGCGACTAGACAAGAAAATCTCAGTTGGGATTAGAGGAATCTTATAATTTTTGGAGAAATATGATAATATAGAATAGAAATAGAAAATTAAAGCCATGAAAAGGAGGGGGAAGCAGATATGCTAACCACAGAAGCTACAGTGATTACTGTGATAAACATGACATTTAGCTCTGAACTTCCTGGCAACCAGGACAAAAAGGGGGAATGTCCTGGGTCCCATAACTCCCATCTAATAGAAGTATGCTAGTTCTTTCCTTGGAATTGATTGCTAAAGGACTATAACCTGATTCTTAGACACAAGAGGCATTTGACAATGTGATAAGTACAATCTTCATTGACAGTTTCATGCAAGTAGTGCAGAATGATCTTCATGTCTTTATGGATAAACACAAAGGAAGTGCATGCAGTGTGAAGAGAAGGGTAATCTGCAGGGAGCTAATGTTTTCTGAGTAGTGTGCTTTCTGGTGTTTTAATATGGTAGGTAGCAGGCTAGAAGTTAAAATATTCAAAGGATTGTGTGGCTATCAGCGGTGGGGTCACTGAGCAGAGAAAAGACCATTTCACGCCTAGGGCGTCCTTCTCAATTTCATCAGTGAGTTCCATTCAGCATCCAGGCTGTGTGGATTTCCAGCTGGCACTTGGAGTAGCTTCAGGGATGGAAGCAAAGGTAGGAAGTCTGCATTAGGAATTTTTCCCATCTTATGTGCCCAAAGGCTGGCTATGGGTGGGTGTGTGGTGATGAGGAAACCTTATGTTTCACCTGACTTATAGTCTCCCCTGATTTATGAGCATAGGAAGGACAGGGAAGAAATAGGCCATTTCTAAATGAAGACCCCTGTTAAGTTCGACTGAGCTATATATGGACTTTTTCAAATACAGTTTGTTCCTTGCTAAAGTCTTCATTCACAAAAGGCCCGGCAAATAAATTGCCAGTTACCTCTTTCCAACATGAACATATGCAAGCTTGAAGAGCTTTCTCTCATGGGGAGTCTAAGCCTGTGTCTCACAATTAAAGCACCTTGGTGGACAGGTAAAACAGTGTGCCGGGTTCCTTAAACCCACAAGGAGACACTGTGTAACTAAAATTCAGAAACATAATTCTAGTGAAAGTGAACTAGCACTAAAAAAGAAAGTCAAACCCTTTGCTATCCAATTTGCCTCTTATGTGCCAGTATATTCATAGAGGGCCTCTTAAGCCCTGAAAGCATAGTGCCCTCTAGTCGAACCTGCCTTAAAAGGCAAGATCGATTTTGTGAAAATTATGTATACTGTATTACATTTTCATCTTATCATACAGACTGTTTACAGCAAGTACCATTTGGGACATGAGGAAGATAACTAAACAAGATGTGGCCCCTGAAAATCCAGGCACTGCATTTGCAGTGTGATGGGTACTACAGGTGCATCAGTGCGGATGCATCAAGAGCACATGGGAAGGGCGCCTGACCTCAGCTTAGAGCTCACAAAGGACTTTCTAGACAAAAGAAAATCAGTACTCTGTTCAGTAAACACTCAACCAAGCAGAAGGGAGCGTAGGGACAGGGACAAAGGGATGGAAGGTCCAGGCAGAAAGAGTCCTAAGAAAAAGGCCAGGAAGCCAGAGAATATTTGGCCCTTTCTCAAAGTGAGAGTAGTTCGGCAAGGCCAGTCCATGGAGGGGCAGAGAGAGGCTGACAGATAAGCATGGAGCAGCTATCGAGGGGGGGACCTGACATTGACCTTAAGGACCATACACTTTTTCCCCAAGGGTAAGAGGGGGTAGTCAAAGAGTTTGAAGCTGAGAAGTGATACATTGGGATTTGTGTTTCCAAAAGATCATTCTGGTGACAGGGATTAGTATGGATTGGAATGTAGCAAAACTGGAGGCAGAGAAACAGATCTAATTGCTACTACAGTAAACCAGACCAAAAAATTAAAAAAGAGGAGGAAAGGAATATGACAAAACAAACAATTGAAAGGCCATTTAGAAAGCAAACTATGTGGAAAACGGAACAGACATGTTAAATTCTTATATAAAGGACAGCAAGATATTTACCCGATACATACAAATTAATTACATGTCAGTTACTTCTGAGTTCTGTGCCCATACATGTTTTTGTCCAATAGAGGGGATTTTGTAACTTCTAGGAGTGCCGTGTGCTCATGAGGAGCTGAAGCAGTAACCCTTACCAGAATCAACTGCTAGCTACACCATCAGCTCTCTGCTTTGCACTATGTCCCTGCTAACTCGTAGCTCACATACTTAGAGGGTTTTCATGTCTGGGAAGAGAACTGAAAGAGGCTTCAGAGGTCCCTCTCCCTTGAATGTAGTATCCTCTCATGGGCCTGTGAATTGCCTATAGCACCAAAGCTTCTTTAGTGGCTCCAGACTCCAGCTCTAGAGAGGGTCTCCCTCCCCCAACCCCGAGTCCCACAGGGGCCTTTCATGAGGGCAACTCATAAGCTGTGAACACAGCCTCACAGTGACAGTGGCAGGATTTGCTAATCCTTGTTAAGCTATTTGAAATTTGAAATGTGAAGCACGCTGTAGCTCAGTGGTGAAGCCAGCCTGCTGGTCCCAATCTACCCCAAAATGCACTTTGTATAAATTAAAATTTAGGCTACAATTAATAACCAGGTTTAAGGGAACATTAAACCAACATAATCAGTGTTAACTTTTCTGAAGAAAAATTAAGTCACATTGATTCATGAGATGCATAAGAAAAATGTCCAGTTTGTCACCTTTTATTTGCTGATGGCTATTATCTATCCTTTGGAAGAAAGGGGAGTCATGTGTTATTTATAAAGTTGGTAAATGTAATACCTTGCCAAAAATTTGAGTCAAGGGCTTTTTCAGCTGTGTACATTTTTTGTAGACTTGTTTGAAAGTTGTATTACTTATTTCTTCTAAGTCTCAATTGTTTTGTTTTTACACAGGCACTGAAGGTCCTGAGAACTGCCGAATTTGCTCCTTTTGTTGTTTTTATTGCCGCTCCAACTATTACTCCAGGTTTGAATGAGGTAAGAGTTGATCAGTGTTTTCCCCAAATTAACACACCCACCCATAGTAAGGATCCAGTTGTGTTGTACATTCAAGACCCAAGCCTCATGTTATTAAGATGACTAACCGAAGCTCTGCTTTGTTCTTCATGCTGGCCATTAACATTTCCAGAGTTTGAGGTCCTCTTTCAGTGTTAGGAATTAAGCCATATAGACAAGTGTGGTTCTTCTAAGATCAAAGTCATTAGGCAAATTCAAGCCTTTGTTCCCAGCACCGTCACCCTGTGGCCTAATCAATGTCTACTTTTAAAGAGTTTAGAACCCCTCACCCTTCCAGGGCAGAGGCTTTCTAGGCAGCTCCCTGCCCCCAGGGCTGCCAGCCCACTCCTCTCCTGATAGGGATTGTGCCAAGAAAGCAAAGTGGCAGCCCCAATCCCCGTTTTGGGCCAAGAATTGCTTTGCCTGAAGACAGCTAGCTATAAGGAATCCATGACCTCGACAGGGCTGTCCAGGTTCCCCAAGGCAACCTCTGGAGTGGAACCCATGCCCCTGGAGACTTCCAAACCTAGGAATGAACTCTGCCCCCATCAGGCCAACTCAAGTCCACAGCTGCCACAAAGATGGTGGCTACAAGAGTTGGCTGCACACGTCTCCTACCAGGCTGACTTAGAAGGCCTCCTGTTGCTGGGCAGATAATAAGGTAGTTTGGGGTTATTCTTAAGAAAAGACTTCTACACAAAGTTATCTTGAATACCATTACTTCTACAAGGTCAAGAAACTACCAGAGGGCTCTTGACTCTGTTCAGTAAACAGGCCTAACTGCCAAGCTTATGACAATAAAATCAAGGCATGTAAATTTTCACTTCATGTACATTTCGTTTTTTGTCATTTCATTTGCAAAAGGGGTATTCCTTTGTGAATGTTACTTTTTTATCTCATTTAATACATAAACATGTTTGAAACTCCACATTATGGTTAGCTCTTATCCTTTGGTTGCCATGTATTTTTCTTGAATTATCATCTTTGCTTTGTTTTTGTTTTTGTTTTTTGCCTGTTTTCCTGCCCTTTTACTAATTTTCCATAGCTGCCAAAATGGTGCAGAAAATTGCCTGTAAGTACCAGCTAGGAAGTGATGAAATATAGCCTTGTTTACTTTCATAGACTTAGAATGTAGACATTTTATTCCCACAAATCCTTGCTTTCGCTGTTAAACTAAAGGCATTTTGTTTTCACTGAACTAAATCCTACTCACTGTAAGTCAAGCCTGCAGATAAGCTGTTGTCAAGGAAGAAACTGTGACAAACATAGCTTCATCCTGTAAGAGTCTTAACAGGGAGCTGTATTTTTTTTTAAAAAAAAAGAGAACTACCTTAAACATTTGATGCTCTCAGCTGTAAATTTTCTTCCATGTTTTTATCAGCCCAGATTTCTGAGCAAATCATAAACTCTACTAGTGGTTTTTGAAGCCCAGGACTTTATATTCCAGTAGGGTCCCCTATCCCAGAAAGTAGTATGTAAGAATTATTTCTTCTCATACTGGTAGAAAGCATTCATCCTTGGGTGAATGCACATTTCCTAAAATGCAGCTGCTGCATTGTGTTTTTGGCAAAGTAAAGCCACAGTGAAAATACTATGCTTTTTCAGTGCAAGCAGAAAGTGTGTTAATATGACCTTAGGAGGTGATTGATTCACTGAGGTCTTATCAACACTGTAGTGGTTAACACCTAACATTCAAAGCATGCCATGTCCTGCTTTGAAATTTCAGTAGGAGATGACAAAATAGGTAAGACACTCTCATTTGAGTGTCCCCATAGAAAAGATGGAGTCCTCAACTTCCCTGGTGTGTGTCCATCCCCACTGCGGTGCCATGATGGAATCAATCAAGTGTTGCTTTGGATCCCCTTCCCAGAGAGTTGCACCCACAGGCACATCAGGAAGGGCCTCTTACAAATAAAAGATGGGCCTTAGAGAAGAGGAGGAGTCCAAGCTAGCACTGGGTGGCACAGCTCCCAAGACCCTGAAAGTACCACATGTTTTAATTTTTCTGGAATTCCATCTATGTCATCATAGGCCCCCGTTTCCTGATAGAACTGCTCTGTCTTTTGATTATAGATTTAACACGCATCACATCCTATAATGGCCAGTACTAGTCAGCCAAGTGCTTGTTCTTTCAATAACCTTTATTAAGCACTTACTGTGTACACAGCACAATGCCAAGTGCTGAGCACAGCACAGGACACACAAGACAAGTTTACAGTCTAGGTGGGTAAAGAGATCTGAATCTAATAACCAAGTATTTAATGGTATATATGTATATTTTAAAACTAAGCCCAACAGCTCACCTACCTAGTGTTGGGAGAAAAGGGGACAATTAACTTGACTTACCGAGTTCCTTGGTTTCAATTTCGAACATGTCCATCGAATGTTCAGCATAACGTGATCTGAACCATGAAATGCAGTGGCAGACTTTCTGCTGACTTGTAAGAGACCATCGTCTTGAAAGAACTGCCTTCCTGAGGCTAAAGTGAGACTTGCATGACAAACTAGGGACACTGAATTCTCTCCTTCTGTGGGCTCACCCTGCTGAGAGTTCTCAAAAGCTGTAGCGAGCCCTGGGAGTTGAGGAAAAGTTCTTTACTGTTGGAAAACTCCTTAGAATTCAGTGACTTCTTTTACTTCTGAGTGTTTTCCATAAGAGAGTTGCATACTTATGAACAGTGACATTTGGCCATTTCCAATACAGACCAATTTGAGGGGATTCATCAGATGCCAGTTGCTGTTGTATCTGGGTAATGGCCTTATTTCATCCATTATTTGTAACATCCAAAAAGCTTTTGCCTCTGGCACCCACTGCCGTTGAGTGAGTGCCATTATATGTAATTGAATTTCTGGAACATGTTGAGCCTCTAAGTAGAAAAGAGAAAAACACAACTTAATTTGTTTTCCAGAGTCAGGGGCTTCTTGGTGCAAATGCAGCAGGGCTCTAGGGCCTTGTGAAAGTGAGTCAGAGGACCAAGAGAAGGCAGAGGCGGGTTCTGACTGCATCACCCAAGTCCTCCCACTGACCAGGAGAGTGGCTGGGGATGAGTCGAGCCTGGCTTAGACGAAAGAGATCAGAACAGCACAGCTGTGCTAGTCAGTCACCTACTGACCCTGGGACAGGACAGCTAGTCCCAGTGGGGCAGTGTGTTTGCTGAAGAGTGTGTGTTTTCTCTGGTCCGCCTGGTTTGGCATGGAGCCCCTTGTTGCATGGTGAGCAGCCTGGGTTGCAGGCAGTAGTTCTGTAACCCTGCCATCCTGGGAACCATCATCTCCTCTGTCATGAAGCAGACTCGGCCTTGTGCCCAGATACGACGCATCACGATCTGGCATTGACTGTTTCTGACACTGGGATGACTAGAAATGTGAAAAGGGAAAGAATCCAGCTGACTTCTCTCTTCTCTTTGCTTTTCCCTTCTCCCATGCCCACCCCTACCTCCATCCCATCACCATTTAGGATGAATCTCTTCAGCGCCTGCAGAAGGAGTCTGATATCCTACAGAGAACGTATGCACACTACTTCGATCTCACAATTATCAACAATGAAATTGATGAGACAATCAGACATCTGGAGGAAGCCGTCGAGCTTGTGTGCACAGCCCCTCAGTGGGTCCCAGTCTCCTGGGTCTATTAGGCCCATCCCCAGATATCTGACGCATAACTGGGAGCCACCTCATACATGGAAACGCCTCTTTGTTATTGGCCTTGTGTCAGCAGGTCGTGGTCCCTAGAGACTACCTAGTTGTAGTGTGACCTACATTTATAATTATTGTCATGTCCGAATAGGTAGGAGGAGAAAAACAATTACACACTAATTTAAAGAGACAGTATCTTTTTTAATCAGTTCTCCTAAACTTTAATAAAATGTATCTTTAAATGTATGTATTATTCAATCCTTTGGAATGTTATATTTTTGGAAATCATAGCCTTTTTATTTCCAAGGCCCCTAAAAACTGCACAAAATAGATGCTGCTTTCTATAATCTATTTTAATAATAATAAACAATGATTCTGTTACCTTGACTGGGGGTGGAACACTACATTCTTTTTAGAGTCTGATTTTATGGATTGGAATATCTTTCTTTCCTTTATTTATTTGAAATAATCAGTCTAGTGATTACAAAACAGTCATAAATTTTTAAAGGCCTTTTTTCTCTTTCTTTTTTTTAGAATAGTATTTTTTTTAAGTCCTTTATGTAACATCCAGATAATGTGATACTGTCTCTTTGAAGCACCCTGTAAACCTTTTAGAGATTTGAAGTTGGGTCTTGACTCTTAATGCATGTGGACAGTCGCGAGCGTTTATGCTGTTGGTGTGTCTGTGTTGGACAAAACGATCTGTAATCTACAGCCAAGTACATTCCGTTCACGGGGCACACCCAGGGGAATAAATAAAATGCTATTATGACTAAGTTGTAAAACCTATGCACATCCCTTGCATTTTGGGCAACTTTATAAAAAAACAAAACTGATTTTTATTAATAATAATCATATAGTGAAATGTGTTTGTAATTTTGTCTCAATTTAATTTGTTGTAAGGTGGGAGGGGGAATTGCTGGTTTCACCATTTCAAATCTGTGTTGTCAAGAGTATTAATGTTTTAATTAAGCAAAGAAATGAGGATTTTTAATATGTATGTAATTGTTTTAAAGCACCCATTTTAAGAGAATATACTGTGCAATGAAGAAACCAGTTTAGGCATTTGCTATAAACTGAATTATTCCAAAAGAATAATCTATAACAGCCCTGTAAATTCCTTTAAAGTGATAACTAACAGGACAGTTTGACCAATTTTTTTAAATATACTTCCTTTTATGTGTTCAATAATTAAATGCCTTTGGGTCCTTCATTTCATTATAGATTTGTTCAGATATACAGGCTGATAATCTTTGAGATTTTATTATTCATTAGATGCTCATTGAACCATCGAAGGCCCAGGAGTGTTTATCAGTTGGCAGGACAACAAAATGCTCTGCCAGAGCCCAACTCAAACCATGCCTGGCTCCCAGAGCACACGCAGTGCACCCAAGGGCCACCAATGTACGAGAGACCATCTGTGGTTTTTCCTTCCTCTTGCTATATCCCTTGGCACAGGAGAATCATCTTTCCTTGTTGCTTCAGAGGCATTAACCATCTCATCACCCTTACATGAGGCCACATCCTTCCAATATAACAGATTCAGGCTGCGGGTTTTCTGACTCTTGGCAGAGGTCAGTGGAAGGTTTTTCATTAGAGTGTCAGGGTGTGTGAAGTGGTTCTATTAACCTGTGATTCTTGAAAAAAATACCATCATGTTTGCTTCTTGTCAGTTAGATGGCCTCATCGCTTTGTGCCTTGGCAGGATGTGCAGGGTGTGTTCTGAGCTGAAAAGCCCCTCTTAAAGGACCACACAGAGAAGATATTTGCATATTCCTTTTACAGTGTCATCGCTCCCCACCTACTCTTAGTAAATGATGCTGATTTTTTTTCTCTGATGTTGTCCTTTGTCAGTGACCAGATGAATCTGCAACTTAGCAACAAGATGTCAAGTGAACTGCTTCTGTTGGTGCTCCATTAGCAGGGTGACCACATCACCATACCAGAGACATCCTGGATGGAGAGAGAAACCCGAGAGTTGTTTAGGGCTGTGTTAGGATTGATTTGAATCTACTTGATGTCAAGTCATTCCCGTGATGGTACTGACCACAATCCAGGCTCTTCTCAGTGTGAAAGGGCCCACTCTACCTCTTTATCAATGAAGCACAAAGAAGAATACAACTAACAAATGGGGAAGAGAAACTCCCTCTGGCAGAAACCTCCATGCTCCCACTTGCCCTTTTAGACCAAATCTCCAGAGATGCTGACAATGCCTGGCTTATGCCAACCACCACACTGATAAATGTGGATCAAGCAGAGAAAGAAAAGTAATGCCAATTTAAATGTCTGTGGTCCCAGAACTCAAAAAGCATGATAGTGCTGGTCCTCTCTTCTGATCACTTTATGCATCCTTGGGGAAGCGTATGGGTAGGCATTGTTCTTGCCATTGTGTAAGTGGCAGAATTCTTCCATCCAGAACTCGTTCTATCTGACTTCTCAGAGAGGTCACCTATTCCATTCCACTAATACACGTCTTCTCTAAAGCAGACCTAGCAGGAAACACTTAAATATCTGAATTCAGCGTAATTTCAGTATATTGCTGCTGCCCACTACATTACACTTGTCCACTAAGTAATCAGAGAAAATTGCTAAAAAGCTGCTTTATTGCTTCTATTCTGTCAGCAAAACCATCTTTTCTCCTTTTGAATACCAGAGGAAATTATTAGGTTATTAGATTTTTATCACTGGTCAAATCAGCCACATTCGGGGGTTCTCAGTCCTACCCCAGTCCCCCTCCCCACAGCAAAAAGAAGAGGTCTTTTTCATGCATTGAATTATTTGTTAAGAAATATCTTGATTTTTTAATCATAAAGCAGTAATTACTTTGCACATGCAGTGTATTCAATTTTAACACTAAAAAGGAAAATGTCACGCAGTTCATCTGGAAGTTTCCCAGTGTCAAGTTAGTATGGCAGCTCTTTAAAATGCAATTAAATGTATCTCCTGTCAGGTGAGATGGTTTAAAATATTTGCTCAGAGAAGAAAAGAAATGGATGACCTACTTCTTGCTATTCGCATTCAGAAGGCCTCTTTCCTGAGCCCATTCCATTGGTGGCAGAGGATCTAAAGATGGTGCAAAGGCATCACAGTACGAAGGAGGCAGCAAGTGCTCCCCCCTCCCCAGGTCCAGTTCCATCTTGCACTGCTGGAGCCAACCAGTCGGGCTGAGGCTCAGTACTGCAAATGTGTTTGTAAAGCCTTTGATCTCATTACCACAGAGAAGAGTGGGTTGGTTTTGTTTTTAAATTGCTTGTAGTTCATTAAGGGTTTGATTTCATCCCTTAAAAAAGTGGAGCCAGTTGAGCCACCCTTGGGGAAAATGAATGGGGGAGTTGCCCAGAGTGGACACTGCCCCTTACAGACAGGTGGCCCCAAAGCAATCTGTTGTATTCCGTTAATGTGATGTCCTTTTCTTCATTTTAGGTCCATCTCTTAACTTGGGGCAGAGAGACATGCTGCTATAGCTAGCAAGAAAAATTCTTAATTATAATGCCTCCCACGCTGTCTCCTTGGCAAGAGGAGAAAGCACCTTGCAATCAGCATTCCAAAACAAGCCCCTAAAGTCCTCATTCCTCCTCCTCCTTGTTTCCTATCAAGCTGGTGTGTGTATGTGTGTATATGCATTGGGGAGCTGGGGAAGGGTTTGTTTTTCCAGAACTGAGCACAGCCTCCTAATTCCATCCTCTTTACAAGGGCTTATGATACTGAGGCTGATTACAGCGTGCCATAGGTTTAAGGTCCCTGAGCGCTTTTCTCTTGTTATATGCCTCTTAATTAATTCTCCTCTTCGAAAGATACTTTGCTTCTCGCTGCAGCTTACATAAGGGCTACAAGCTTTAATTGTGAATCATCTTATTTGATAGAACTTTTCCTCTTCTTACCCCTTTAAAAAAGTAAGGTTTTCCTCTCCATGTGGTGTCTTCAGTTACAGGACTATGCCCAGAAGGTTTGACGCTTGATTGGCTTTGCCCACACTCACTTATCAGTTCGCCTTAAACTTGGAGCAATTGGAAGACTCAGGTCTTCCAGCTTAGTGAGAGAAGTTTAGCTGTGACACGTACAGAAAGTAGAAGAGAGGGAGAATAGTATGCTCACCAGTTCACATCCCTTTTATCTGGTCTTTTCTCCACCACTCTTGGGCTGCAGAAGGCAAGCAGACCCAGCCCACAGAGAGAGGAGGAGGAGGAGGGCCTAACCATCTCTAGAAGAGGCACTGCCAAGTCTTCACTCCTGGGGGGAGTTGAAAAGCCAGAGCTCCCACCACCTCTCACCTGACCCCCTCCATCAACTCTCTTGAACCTGTGCAAATGGACCGAGCAAAAGAAAATGGAAAGAGATGTTTGTCACCACACAAGAGACCTCGTTTCTGGCCCCAAGCACAACTCCGTATCTGTGTGTGCTCAGAAACTCGGAACTTTGCTGCCACATATGTGTTAGTTCCAGTCTCTCTGGCACGTGATGTAGGGAGTGTGTCAGCGTTCTCACCAAGAGAGGTCTGGAGGTGTGACCACCTCAGGACACACAGGATGTGCAATCTCTTAGAAGGAGGTCTGTTTGGGAGTAGAAATAGGCATTCCTCCACAGTGAGTCATCCCACCTATTGTTTTTTTCCATTTTAAAGAGACCAGGAATTAGAGGAATTGATTTGCAGCTCAGCTGTGTCCTGAAATGGCACCGATGCAGGCAGGTTGGAGGCTGCAGGGGCAGCAGGCAGGGTGACTGAAGCAAAGGCCACACGAGCCTCACGTGCTCAGACCAGAGTATCACGTTTAATTGCAATGTAGGTGCGTCGCCATTCAAACTCAGTACTGGGGTTGTTTTGCATAAAGTTTTGCCAACATGTTCTTTTTTTCTGTATGTATAATTGCCTTTTTATAAAAGGTTTTGAAGTATTGTCTCAGTGATAAAAAGAGAGCGATGTTAATGGTTGTTGTATATTTCACCGTATCCAATTGTAAGTATTTGCAGGGTACAGCAAAGCCTTAGCGTGCAAGAGCGTTTGTGCAGGAGGTGTCCTCCAACACCCAGGAGGTGAAGGGATCAGAAAGGTTCGGATTCTCTGTAAATGTCCCGCTTTTCTTTCTCTCTGTGTGTATCTATTTACATGCCTTAGCACACGCCCTCCCGCCCTGATCCCTTTGCCCTGTCACCAGAACTACCAGAACGCTGGTGCACTGCCAGACAGTACAAGTCGATGGAACCCTAATCAGTTATCTCTTATGTGACAGGGGAGGAAGAGAATCTTCATAGTATTCTTTGTAGCATATACATACTTGTAGGATGCTGTGTAATGGGAAACCATAGAATTGGGCTTTTGTCATTTCAAAGTTGGAGAAATGTATGAATAAAATGTATAAAACATGAAAAGGCAGTTGTCTCCTCAGATTGCAGGCCAAACAGGTTGGGGACAAACCACACAAGGGCTAGAGGGAGAGGAAGTTCCTCTGCCTCCCATAAAGGTCTGGGACAGCTCTCACATTCCCAGGGTCCATCCTGGCAGTCTCGGCCTCCAGGAGGCTGGTGCAGACTGTGGCACAAGAGCTGTTCAAGTTCAGTTGTTTGCATTTGAATGTAGACTTAAAATAGCTTCAGGGTTTTTTGGGGTTTTTTTTAAGAGGGAAAACATGCCGCTTCTTTGACACTGCAGAGAAAGCCTCAGGAGGAAGCCTTGCTGTTGGGTGGTTTGCTTTGGTGGCTTCCTGGAGTTTGAAATGCAGCCCCTCACATGCCTCAGTGACCTACTTTACACCCTCCCCTCTCTGTCCTTACCCTAGGCTCTGCCCAAGCAAAGAGCCATGGTGGCTTTAGACACCCACACTTGCATGTGTCCAAACACACATACCCCCAAAATAGCCCAACCCAAAAGTGCTCACAGCTCATGCTAAAAAGACCCATATTAAGGAAATATACACTAAGAGTAATTAATTGCTTGACCCAAGTAAACTTCATGCCACGAAAAATATATAGTAGAGTCTATATTCAGACATAAGAAATTGAGCCCCTGGTCTTTTTTTTAAAAGATTTTATTTATCTATTTTAGAGAGATGGGGAAGGGAGGGAGAAAGAGAGGGAGTGAAACATCAATGTATGGTTGCCTCTAGCACACCCCATACTGGGGATATGGCCTGCAACTCAGGCATGTGCCCTGACTGGGAATCAAACCGGTGATGCTTTGGTTCACAGGCCTGGCTCAATCCACTGAGCTATACCAGCCAGGGCACCCCTGGCCTTTTGATTCATGGAACTCCAAGTCATCTTCCTGCAGACTTCTTACCCTCAATGGAGAGAGCACCAAAAGCATAATCTACTATGAAGCTTATTTTCCACACTTCATGGCATTGAAAACACACCCAGCATTCCAATATTAAGCTGGTAGAAAGGAACAGAAACATGTATTTCTGTAATTTTCCAAGTTTACAGTCATATGATAAGCTGAATAAATAACACCAGGTATCTTTCCATGAACTTCTGCTGCAGAGGCTGGGAATCTGCAAAAAGACTGCAAGATTGGTGCAGCATAGAGGGTAGTAACCTTGAGTATCCTAAGGTAGCAAGCTCCCTAACAACAATGTAGTAGGTTCAAACTAGCAACCCAGCCAAAGGCAAGGGTGCTCCAGGAGAGAATGTTCCAATAGGTGACACCTGACTTTATCAAGGAATGAGCACAAGACATGGGGCCTGTAGCCCAAATCCCATGGTTTTGGCAGTGTCGAGGATCCTGCACCCACGATATCTGCTTTCCATGATCCTCCCCCATCCTAACGTTTTACGGTGTGGTACCCAGAAACAGTTTCTCCACAGACACATTCTTAGGCTGGACCACTAAAAGCATCACTACTGCTGCCATTGCCCTCTTCACGTCTCAGAAAGCAGCTTTAGCTCCACCTTGCCCTGGCCACTTGCATGCAGAGAATCCAGCTCCCTTCTGCCACCAGCCTGGTCTGATGAACAACTTCAGAGTGGACAGCCTGTTGGAGCGTCCCATGTGGTTCCAGGCCTTTGAGATGTTAAACTGAGGCTGAAGATGGGTAAACCCAGACTGTGCACAAAGCACAACACCTCACCACAGAATTTCCTCTAAAACTTTCGGGTGGTGGAAATGTTCTATTTCTTGTTTGGGGTGGTGGTTATAAGGTGTATACAATATGTGAAAACACATCAAACTGAACACCTAAGATCTGTGCATTTTATTATATATAAAAAATACTTCCATTACAAAAAAGAGAAACCATCTGATGATCTTTGCAGCAACCAAAAAGAAAGATTTCACAAAATTCAACACGAGTTCTAATTTAAAAACAAACAATAACTCTTTTTTAAAAGATAGAAGATATCCTTAGCAGATAAAGAATAGCTATTTCAACCCACAGCCAACATAATCCACCTAATAGGGACACAAAATGTGTTAAAATTGCCATTAACTTTTGAATTACCTAAATAATACATGACCTTCAAGAATGATTAGAAAATATGGACAAACAAAAAGTAGATATTCAACCAAATTATGCCACTCAACTGCTATAAATACTCTGTCTCTCTGTCAGGCCAATACACACACAAAGGGGTGGGCAAAAGTAGGTTTACACTTGTGAGTACACAAAACACAGAGTTTATGCTTGTATTATTTATTTATTAATTATTGTATTATTTGTAAACTACGTGGCCTACCCCTGTCTATGTGTATGTGTATATATATTTGTATTTTTCAGTGCAGTGAGGGTCAGAGTAAGCACACTGCTCAATGACTTATCTAGCATGCCCTCCCTCCATTATCATTTCATGTTCACTGTAAAGCACTGCCCAGAAACAGATCAAAGTATAAATGTTGAAAAAGACAAAATTGCCCATATTGCTGATAATATCATTGTACACCTTAAAATACAAAGAGAACAACTGGACATCCATTCAAGTTAATAAAGAGCAGATAACAAACTCAAAATTCAATAGCATTCTTAGGTATTAGCAATAAAGTTGCACGATTTTAATGATAAAAAGGATGCTATTCTCAATTGCAGCAAGTTTTCTGAAACCAACAAAATCCAGGGGATTTATATGGAAGAAAATAAAATAAAGCTGCACTGAGAATATAGAAGACTTAAATAAGCAGAAAGAAATGTTTTTGAATGGAAGAAATAAAAAATTTCATATCATCATTTTTTTCCAAATCAATGTGTAGGTCTAATACAATACCAAGTCAAAATCCAGACAATTTTTGAACCTTTTCAAAATGATTGTTCCTCTAGAAGAATAAACAGTGTTTTTTATTTTAATTTGAATTAAAGGAAATACTAGGGAAAAAAGAATAAATGGGGGGTGAGTGGCCCTTCCAGATTTGAATCTGTTCTAAAGCTAAGACAGTTAAGACATGATACACCATAATTAGTTGCAGACAAAGAGGTCAATATAAAAATTAACTAATAAAAAATGAATATGTATATGTCTAACACAGACACTCCTGGTGGTACCAGACCATTTTAATGGAACACAATTTGCATTAATATATACATGATTACATGTATAATGATTACAGCTATCATTGCTCAAGTGAAGCTAAGGTAGATGGAATCTAGAGTTTTTAAGTGAATCAATGTTGAGTTTTCTGCAGATGACTCTCTGATAGGGCCAAACCAGAGGGTATGCCATGGCAGCGGCTGAAGGCTGGGAGCACCCCAGGCCAAAGCCAACAGCCCTGCAAGTCTGGGTTGGCCCTGTGACTGGGCCTGGCTGCTGCCATTAAGCCCTGACTCCTCCACAGCCTGAGAGCCTCCCACCTCCCTGTGAGGACAGCCTTCTCAGCCCAGAGAGACCTGGACGGGGAGGATCCTATAGTGGCAAAGAGGGAAAAAGAGGCAGCACAGAGTCAAAGGACACCTCATAACACATCATGAAATTCAGTCAGAAAAATTTATTCCCCTTAAATAAGTGCTTTGGGTTTCTGCCCAAGAACTCGAGCTCTCAGCTCCAGGTCACTGAGCTACACAGTTCATTCATCTAAACCAACTACAGTGGCAGAGTTGTAGTGGGTCAAAAACAATAAATATCTTAAGGGGAGAGTTGTCAAACCAGAAAATAAATCATATTAGCTCAGTTAACGAAATAAAGGCAGTGTGCTAGGAAAGACTTATAGACCCAAGGAACAGAATGGAGATATTCAGGGCAGTGCTGAAATCATGGATTATTCTATTAAGTTATGCATATAAATTTTTTCAGTTACAATCCCTACTTTACCATACATAAAAAATAAAATTTTTGATAACTAAAACATCTAACTGTGGGAAGTACATCTTTAAAATGTAAAATATTATAAGTATATATGTGTGTGTTTATAAATATGTTTTATTCAAATATACATTAAAATATATTTAAATATATATATTTTTATACCTCAGGGTAAGGAAGAATTTCTTAAACAAAATCCAAAATGTATAAACTATGACAGAAAAAAATTGATTAAGTTGCATTAATTTAAATAAAAACTGAAAAATTCTGTTTACAGAAGACACCATTAACTAGCTGAAAAGATAAGTGACAGGTGCTAGTGGCACATACAACTGATGAAGAATCAGAATCCATACTTCATAAAGAACTTCTAAAAACAGCTTTTAGCCCTGGCTGGTGTGGCTCACTGCATTGAGCACCAGCCTGTGAACTGAAAGGTCGCTGGTTTGATTACAGCTCAGGGCACATGCCTGGGTTGCAGGCCAGGTCCCCAGTAGGGGGCACATGAGAGGCAACCACACATTGATGTTTCCCTGTTTCTCCTTCCCTTCCCCTCTCTCTAAAAATAAATAAATAAAGTCTATAAACAAAAAACAAGAAAGAAAAATTGCTTTTACAAGGAAAAATATGAGCAAAGATATGAACAGGCAATTCACAGAAGATAACATCTGAATAGCATTTCTTGAAACAGAAATAATCGGGAAAATTAGAAATGAAAGTCATAATAAGGGATTAAACATTCCACTAATAGCAGACTATGTAATTTGTACATAAGACTACTAAAACAGCTGATTGAAATATGAAAAACACTTGTTTGGAGATATAAGCAAATTAACAAGACAGTGAAAAATTATAGAACTGAGATCTGGGAGAAAACTAATACCCAAAGGAGTGAGCATTTAAGGCCACTTATGTTCTGGAGACACTTGCACATTGCAGAGGAGGAGGCCAAGAGGCTGAGCCACACTTATGATGGCTTCTCAAGGGTGGGGAGAAGGAACTGGAGTCAGTGCATGTCTGAGGGTGGGGTGAAGAAGGACCAATGAACTTCCCTCCCTTTCACTGGGGACCCTGAAAGTTTGCCTCCTGTGGGAAAGGATGAACCACTGCTCTGCCTCAAACTTTCTGAAGCCCTGACATTTCACTGAGGTGATCTTAGATTGCTAGTGCCCAGATGTGTCCCAGAAGAAAATGTCACTTATCTCTGGTGGAAGATAGCACCCTAGGCCTCAAATGTTTTCTACAAATAAGTTAACAGACACAATGTCTGACAAACCACAAAAGATAACTAGGCACATGGGAAAGAATAGATAAATAGGTGGATACATCTGTATAAAAAATTACAATAATGTCTTTCTAAGGTTTAAATCTACATAGACTTAAAAATACGTCCTAACTCTGACATCTAAATTGGGAAGACAAAGTGAACAAAGTTAATATGTCTTACAGCCTAACTTGTCAAGGGGAAGTTAGCATTAATTAATGTTAGACTTTTGTAAGTCAAGGATGTAAGTTTAGAGTAACCACTAAAAGAAAAACATAAAAGTGTATAACTGCCAAGCTAATAGGAGGTGGAATAATAAAATATACTAAATCAATCCAAAAGAAGGCAAGAAAGAAAACAAATAGTACAGAACAGGAGGTACAAATTGAAGGCCCTTAGTAAAAAGGTAAATGTAAACCCAAATATGAGTATATTTTTTTAATTTCATCAAATGCAAATATACTAAATGCTCCAATTAAAAGAAAAATATGGTCAGGCTAGACTTTATAAAATTTTAGCCTCTAGACTTATGAGATACATTGTAAGCATAAGATAGAGAAGGGTTTAAACTAAAAGGACAGAAAAGATACAAGGGGGGACCCATAAAAAAACAGAATTATCTTCTCGAGGGTGGGCCCCCTGTAGTACAGGCTTCCCCCACTAAGTGAGTGTTCTAGGAACCCACCTGTATCAGCACACCAGCTGGCATTGTTGGAGAGTCTGCGTTCAGCTTCAGTGAATGTTTTTGAAAACTCAACACATTTGCCCATTTCGTGATGGGTGATTTAGGAGTGCACCTGCCCACACAGCTCTGAGTGTTCAGCAGTTTTTGACCAAATATGGCATGACCCTTATGTCCCACTCTCCCTACTCACTCAATCTCGCCCCAAGGGACTTTTGTTTCCCTGATGAAAAAAGTCCTCAGAGGGAAACGTTTTGCCAATGTGGAAGAGATGAAACAAAAAATGGCAGAAGCACTAAAAGGCATCCAAATTCATGAGTTCAAAAACTGTATTGAGCAGTGGAAAAAACGTCTCGATAGGTGTACTGCATCAAATGGAGAGTACTTTGAAGGTGACTGAAGCTTACACACGTAAAAATAAATATACAATTTATACAGTATTTGTAAAAACAAATACTGGTTTTTTGGTGGTCCCTGCTCATATGTTATGAAAACACTTTAGATAAAATAGACTTTAAAGCAAAAAGCATTACTAGAGATCATTTCCTCATGATAAAAAGGTTCAATTCACTAGGAAGATATAACAATTCTATATTGGTAATCATCTAATAATCTAGCCTCAAAGTAAAGAAAATAATTCACAGAACTTCAAGGAGTAACAAACCAATATAATAGTGAGCTATTTTAACATACCTCCCTCATAACGATAGACAAACACGAAAAAAATTACTACAGATATACAAGATTTGAACAATATCAAACACCTAGGAATAAATCTAAAAAAAGATATGCAAGACTCCTATGTAGTTTATAGTTTATAAAACATTGTTGAAAAACTTGAAAGAAGACCTAAATAAAGAAAGAAATATATAATAGTTTTGGATAAAAGGTACAATGTTAGAAAAATGTCAATTCTCCCCAAACTGGTCTACAGATTCAATGCAATGTAATTCAAAATTCTAACAAGTTTTGTTTGTTTTGTTTTGTTTGTGGAAATTGACAGACTAATTTTTAAATCTACATGGAAATTTCAAGGACATAGAATCATCAAGGCAATCTGGAAAAAGAACAAGATGTGAGAAGTTCCTCTAACAGCTTTTAAGACATTACAGAGGCAACAGTATGTAAACTAGTGTAATGTTGGCACAAGGGTAGATATATAAACCAATGAAATAAAACAGAGAGCCCCAAAACAGTCCCAGTACATTTGGACACTGGTAGAGAGGTAAGCAGTAGGGGACAAAAATAATCTTTTCTTTCTTTTTTTTTCCAGTTTTTTCTTTTTTTCTGCTTTTTTTCTTTTTCTATTCTTCAATTACAGTTTATATTTAATATTGGGTTGGCCAAAAAGTCCATATGTTTTTTTTTCCTTAAAATAAAAGACAGATTTTTCATTTTCACCAATAACTTTATGGACTTGGATATTTTGAGTATGTCACTATCTCCCAGTGATATAACATTGATTGTTCTCAATTAATGGCTGGATTTGATCATTATCAACTTCAATTGTTCTACCTGACCATGCAGCTTCATCCAGTGAGAAATCTCCAGCACAAAATTTCGCAAATCACTTTTGACACATTCAATCAGTTACAGAACCTTCTCTTTTTGCATTTCACTTGCATTTTACCATTCTTGAAATAATAAAGAATAATATGCCACAAATGTTGCTTATTTTCTTCCTTCTTAAGTATTAAAATGGCCCTGGCCAGTGTGGCCAGTGGATTGAGGATTGAGTGCCGGCCTGCAGACCAAAGGGTCGCTGGTTCAACTCCCAGTCAGGCCACATGCCTGGGTTGCAAGCCAGGCCCCCAGTTGGTTGTATGTGAGAGGCAACTGATGATGTATTTCTTGCACATTGATGATTCCCTCCCTCTCTTTCTCTGTCCTGTCCCCTCTCTCTAAAAATAAATAAATAAAACCTTTACAAGAAAACATTAAAATGCCTACACAAAAATTCACCAATTTTGATAAATCTTTTTAATGTACGCTGATATGACAGCTGTCACAATACATTCTAACAAAATTGTTCCAAATAAAGTTAAAGACAACTAAGCACTACTAGCGCCATCTTACGGAAAAAAAGAACAAACTAACTTTTTGGCCAACCCAATATTATTTTGTATTAGCTTTAGGTGTACAACATAGTGGTAGATAATCATATGCTTTATAAAGTGGTCTCTCTGATATTTCAAGTACCCATCTGACACCATACATGGTTATTACAATATTATTGACTATATTCCCTATGCTGTACTTTACATCCTGTCACTATTTTGTTACTATGAATTTGCACTTCTTAATCCCTTCACCTTTTTCACCCAGTTCCCCAACCGTTCCTCCCCTCTGGAGATGGTATTTTCAATAAATAGTGTGAGAACTTTGGATAACCATGTAGAAAAAAATAAATCTTTTTTTAGAGAGAGAGAGGAAGGGAAGGGAAAAGAAAAGGAGAGAAACATTAGTTGTCTCTTGCACATGTCCTGACTGGAGACCGAACTGGCAACCCAGGCATGTGCCCTGACCAGGAATCAAACCAGCAACCTTTCACCTTGCAGGACGATGCCCAACCAACTGAGCCACTTTTTTTTAATGTCTGCTATTTGTGTCAATAACAGTTGACATTCAGTATAATTTTATATTCAAAACAAAACAAAAACACAAAAATATTATTTTATATTAGTTTCAGGTGAACAGCGTAGTGGTTAGACATTTATATATAATTTACAAAGTGATCTCCCCAATTAGTTTAGTACCCACCTGGCACCATGCAGAAAAAATAAATCTGGATTCCTACTTTACATCATACACAAATCTACTCCAGACAAAATATAGATCAAACTTGAAAGACAAAACAAAAAAGCTTCTAAAAAATAGTATTCAAGAATATCTGCATGATGTAGGTTAAGAAAAGATGACTTAAACAGAACACATAAAGTACAAACCATAAAGAAAGAGATTGATAAATTAAACTATTAAATTTAGGATCTTAAGAATGAGCTAAGGCTATCAAAAGATATAATTAAGAAGCAGAAAAAGCAAGCCACAGAGTGGGAGAAAAACATTTCAAAAGACGTGTGTCAAAGGACCAATTTCTGACAAATCGGGAAGATAGACAGCCCAATGGAAAAATGAGTGAGACTTGAACAAGCACTTCACAAAACTGGATATCCAGCTAGCCAGTAAACATGAAAACATTCTCATCTTCATTAGTCATCAGGAAACTGTACACTAAAACTTTAAGATACCATAATACACTCAACACACTGGTGGTGTCAGGTAATTATAGCAAGTGCTGGTTAGTTAAGATGGGGAACAAATGGGGACTTGAGACACCAAGGAAGGAAATATAAATTGGCAAATATTTCGGCATTATCAAATGAAGAAGCAACTACTTTAGGACATATCTGGCTAACAAATACACAAAATAAATCAAGATAAAGAACAAATGTTTACAGACACAGGTCAAAACTACAGTGCTCAACACTGAGATACTGAGTAAAGTTCCTGGGGAGGGAACCACTCCTGATATTCAGGGTGTGTGCTGCCTCTATGAGGACAGTGAATGCTATTGTAACTTTTTGCCTGTTTTTGTAAAAGTGGAAATCCTCTTCAGATTTCTTTTGGCTAGTGAAAACAGGTACTAATGTAGTTCTTTCATAAAAGCCAACTGGTGCTAACACAAACTTTCAAAAAGCAGGGATACCTATATATTCATACAATGGAATACTATACAACAAGGGCGATGAGCAAACTATAGCTACACAAAACAACATGGATAAATCTCAAAAAAAAATGTTGAATAAAAGAAGCCAGACCCTAAGGTACATCTTCCATATGATTTCATTTATATAAACTTCAAAAACAAGCACAAACATAGTATCCAAAGATGCATGCTGTAAAGAAAAGCTAGGCCCTGGCCAGGTAGCTCCGTTGGTTAGAGCATTCTCCTGATACACCAAGGTTGCAGGTGCAATCCCCTGTCAGGATACATTCAGAAATCAACCAATGATTGCATAAATAAGTGGAACAACAAATCAATGTTACTCTCCCCCACCCCACCCACTTCTCTCTCTCCCTTCTTCCCTCTCCCTAAAATCGTAATTTTTCCTACAAGTGAGACAAAAAATAAAAAACCTGGAACTGTGAAAAGGCCAGAGTTGGACCCAAAGAAGGGGCATCACAACAGCTGAGACAGTGAGAAAAATTTCACTTTGCTATTACAGAGAACCTGCAAGCTATTGCATATTTGTATTATTAGTATTTTTTCATTATTCTTACATCTTATATTTTAATAGTATTTTTGTATTCCTCTTCTTTCTGTATAGTCTGCTTTGCTTGGCTGGTTAAATTGTATCATTTGACACGTTACCCCTGATCTCTCTTTCATAGTATTGCTAATTTACTGTCCTTCACTTCACTTGTGTCCCATTAGCACACGACTCAAGGTCCTATACTCCCTATTCTTGTTATCCAGATCACATAGATTCTGTCATATGATTGTTGCTCTAATGTTACTGTAAATAATAGCTATTCCATACAATTGTAAATATTTCACAACACCCCTCCCAGATCTTAGCCCACTTCACGGTTTCCTGAACTCTATTACTATAGTGGT
>CM052552.1:47274620-47305615 GCA_028533065.1 Trachops cirrhosus
CTCTCATTAAACCTTTTTCCAAATCATTCACAAAATTTGGAAATGGGATGAGTTTTCTCTGGGGAGACTGAGGGGAGGTGGGGAGAGAGGAGCTCCACTTTTAAGCTAGATGTGACTTTTGAGAAGATTGGCTTGATTGAAGGCACACCTGTGCACATTTTTGTTGCGTTGATCAAAGTCTGTTGACAGATAGCATAACCTTCCCACCGGTTACTGGTGGAATTTACTGAACAGGCCTGTAGTTTCTTAGGGTGCCAGCCAAGTTGTGGTGTCTCTCTTGGCCTAGTCCTGTTTCTGGCACAGAGTTCCTACAACTGTATGCATTTCCTAAGTAATAAGAGCATAGAAGGAGTCTTTTTTATTCATAACAAGTCTCTTTTAGGTATACCTGAGTGTGTCAATGTGGTGATTTGGGGAAAAGTCTCTGATAGCCTCAGAACGGGGCTTGTTGCCAGAAGAACCAACGTTGTGATCAGAGGGTTGGAAATTTCAGCCCCATCCCCAACCTTCTGAAAGCAGTTGGAAGTTGAATTAATTGCCAGTGGTCAATGATTTAATCAATCACATCGCCACAACATCCCAACTCAAGAAGGTTCCAAGAGCTCCCTGGTTGGTGAACCCATTCACATATTGGGAAGATGACACACCCCAAGCTGTGTGAGGACAGAAATTGATGTGCTCAGGACACTCCCAGACCTTTCCCTGTGTATCTCATCTGGCTGTTCATTTGTGTTCTTTAATATCCCTTATAACAAACTAGTGATCTAGTAAGTAAACTATTCTACTGAGTCCTGTGAGCCACTCTAGCAAAGTAATCAAACCGAAGGAAGAAGAAGTCATGGGAACTTCTCATTTATATACAGTCTGTCAGAGGCACAAGTGACATCCTAGACTTGTGACTGGCATCTAGAGGGGTAGAGGGTGGGCATGAGAGTACTCTTGTAGGACTGAGCCCTTAACCTGTAAAGATCCTACCTCCATGCAATGTCAGAACTGAGTTAAATTGTTGGACACAGCTAGTGTCACAGAATTGCTTGGTGCATGAAAAACAACCACACATTTGATGATCAGAAGTGAAGGACTAAGTAGAGGAGACACAGGAGTATGTTTTTCCTTAGAGTTGGCTGGTGTGGACAAAAAAAGGGTGTTCCATGGAAAGTAACCTCTCAGGGTGATTTGATCATAAATTCCTAACTGGACAAGTCATGGTATGCAGTCTCACCTCAGGCATATAACTTCCTTACTGAAAGGTTTATTTTGCCTTAAGCAAGCCCTGTCCTTTGATTCTGTGTATATAGGTAAACACACCTTTGAAATACCTCTTTTCAGACTCCTTCTAAAGCATGACCACCCTTAAAAGTATGCAAAATCTGGTTAACTATCCTGTAATCCAATCCCTGCCTTGCTTTCTCCCACTTTTATATAAATTTCCTTATGTTTCCTCCTTAATTATGTTAGGCAGTTAGCTAGTTAGTATAAATAATGGAAGGGAGCAAATGGACTCAGACTTTAAGCCTAAAAACCTAAGGAGCTGAATCAGACAATAAACCCGATTCACTAGGAAGTTGCAGCATTCACAGGGTCTCCAGGGGACAGTCTCATTCTCTGCAAGGGGACTTAATTTTCAACTGGGCAGGAGCGAGCAGGAAGAACTGGCTTTCCAGTCTTCCCAGGGCACAACCAACCCTTTCCACAGATTACTGCGAGGAGAGGGAGAACCAGTAAAGGGGAAATTCCTTTGCTAGGCACAAGCCCAATAGAAGCCAAGATAACACAAGGGGAATGTCCCTCTACTATGAGGCATGTGCAGTAGGAACTAAGATGGAGACCGTAAAGGGGAGGTGTCTAGCCTCAGACAAGGATCAGATAGTATAGGGAACATGCAACCCCCAGAAGATCCAGAAGAGGGATCGGTTGTGGGGAGAGCTAAGCACAAGCACACGAGGAGGCAGGAAAGAGATTGGTTAGCTCGAAAGAAAGCTCACCCCTTCCTAAACCCAAGGGGATATAACCAAAGCTTAACAAAGGTTCATTCATCTGTTTGCCCATTCGTTTATGTGCTCTTTCTCAGCACCAGCTGTACAGGCCTGGCAGCAGCAAGGACCCAAGTGTGGGCCCAAGTGCAGCCTTGGCAGTGGACATGCAGATGGGGAAATGAGACATAGAGAAGTTCTGCATCTCTGGGCTCTGGTCCTCCTGGGCTTGGTCAAGACACAGGCAGGCTTGTGGCTTCAGAGACTGGACTATAGCGAGATAGTGAGATGGAGCTAAACCATCTGGTTATGGATGAGACACCAGGCACCTGGGGGACAGTGTCTTGTTTTTGTTCCAATAAGTCTTACCACTATACCTCATCCTTTTCTGAATGTGTCCCTGAAAACTTTTCTCATGACTCCATGGAAGAACACTATTTCCACCAGCAAGAATTCCAAGTACATTAAAAAAAAAAGCTACAAACTCTCATTTCTTGGAAGCATTTTTCTCAGTCTATTAAGATCTTGGTTCCAAGTACTTCTCCTGTTTGGATCAAATAAATTATCATAAAAATTTCCTATAGGTTTAGATGTTCCTATGTCAACACTGGTGTTCTGGCAGCACTCTTGGATCCTGAGATGGCAGTGAGAATAAAAAGCACACACAATGGAGCGATAATACAGGAGGAATCTGAGTCTTAAGAATTTTGTGGAGCAGAGCTGCCACACAAGCTCAAGATTTTGAAGGGTGACAGAATATGCCACCCCAAAATCCACCTCTTTGCCATAAGGATTATTTTGAGCTATTTTGAGAAACAGCAGTCAAAAGAGAAGCTCTGAAAACATAATCTACCCTTTTGTAAGGTACATTTACATTTCTAAAGGTAATCTTTTGTAAGGGTGTCTCCCTCTGTGTACCAGGAAGAGGAGACAAGCTCTAAATCACAAGAGAATCTTATCAATACAGAAGGTGTGGACTTAAATCTGCACAAGGAACTTACCCATATTTACTGTGCTTTTCCTGGTTTACTCCCAGAACTGGCCTTCTTTCCTCACCTCCCTCTTCTTTGTCTTTAGCTGAAGATAGTATTTAAACTGGTTAGGCCACTTCAGGGAGTTAGTTTCCCTAGGTCTCTCCCATGTATACAGAAAGTATAATGTTATTAAACTTCTGGGCTTTTTTGTCTTGTTAATCAGTCTTTTGTTACTGGGGTCTCAGCTAAGAACTCAGAAGGATTGAGGGAACACTCTTATTTTTTCCCCTGTAACTTTTTTCCTAGGGAATTTATTATGAGCAAGAAATAAACTTCTACCTTATTTAAGCCACTGGTATTTGAGGGTTTATGTTATAGCTGAGCCCAGTCCTACTTGAGATTCAACTGGTGATTCGCATTTCTGGCTGGCACCAAGTGCTGCACAGCTATTTCTACTCTTTATTTCTCACAATAGCTCTTTGAGGTAAAAATCATTTTCCCAATGAAGAAATGGAAGCTTCAGCTGTCAGTGGTGAGGTGAGCCAAGTGATGTGCTTTTGTCTTTCCAGAAGGCTGTTCCTGCAGTCTCTGTATTAATCACAATGAGTAAGCCCTGTGATGTCAGCCCCATGCCAGGGCCAGGGAAACCAGAAAGCACAAGTCGTTCTTGGTTGGCTATAACCTGAAATTTGTGAAGTACAGTGGTGGGTTCATCCATCTGGAGACCAGAGGATGCTAGTTTACAAGGCCAAAGAACATGCCAGAGAAACACGCAATGCCACATCTCAGCTTGAGACAGAACTGTTTCAAACCCCCAGGGGGAGCTTTCTATATGTTCTGCATAATGGACAGTGTTCTGTTTTGCTGATGAATGTATTTCAAAATAGAGAAAGCAGAAAATGTCAGCAAAGACACTTACTAGTGGAGAGTAGGGGAAAGCAAAAACAAAACAAAACAAAACCCCAGCCATGTTTAGTAATGATTGTTTTCCTTATAATTTGTTGGAAACGTGAAAGGGATGGTGAACAGTACTGAGGGATGGCACCATACCAGGAATGCAAAGAGGTCTTGAAACACCTTTCATCTTAAAAATAAGGATCCAAATGTTGGAATTTTTTTTCATTGCAATTTTTATTGAGATAATTGTAGGTTTATATGCAGCTGTAAGAAATAATGCAGAGAGATCGATCCCCCATGTGCTTTTCCTAGTTTCCCCTAGTGGTAACATTTTGCAAAACTAGAATACACTATCATAACCAGGATGATGACATTTAATCAATTCATACCACCAATCTTAGTCATGCTTGCCCAGTTTAACTTGTACCTATTTGTGTGTGCACCTGTGTATTTACCTTTGTATAATTTTGTCACTTGTGTAAACTCATGTATCTGTCACCAAAGTCAAGATACTGGACCCTTTCTGTTGCCTTTTTATAACCACATTCAACTCTCTTTCCTAACCCAGTCCCTAACCCCTGGCCATCACTAATCTGTTCTCCATGTCTAAAACGTCATTTCAAAAATCTTACACAAATGAAATCATTCAGTAGATAACTTTTGGGAGTAGGTTTTTTCCACTCAGTGTAATTCCCTGGAGAGTCATCCAAGTTGCCTGTATTACTAGTTCATTCAGTTTTTATTGCTGAGTAGTATTTCATGGTGTGGATTTACCATAGTTTATTTAATAACCATACACCCACTGAAGGACATTAGAGGTGGTCCTGGTTTTTAGCTAGTATAAATAAAGCTGCTATAAACATTCATGTGCAGGTTTTTATGTGAATGTAAGCTTTCATTTACTGGAGTGAATAACCAGGAGTACAAATGCTGAGTTATACAGTAGTTGCATGTTTAATTTTGGAAAAAATTGCCTAACTCTTTCTAGAGCAGCTATGTCCTTTTACATGCCTATCAGCCATCTCTGAGTGATCCAGTTTCTCCCCCTCCTTGTCAGCATTTGGTGTTTTCACTATATTTTAGCCATTCTGGTGGTATCTCCTGGTGGTTTTAATTTGCATTTCTCTAATGGCTATTAATGTTAAGCATCTTTTCATGTGCTTATTTGCCATCTGTGTATCCTCTTCAGTGAAATGTGTGTTCATGCTCTTTGCCCATTTTCTAATTACACTGTTTGAATTTTTACTGTTGAGATTTGAGATTTCTTTGTGGAATTCGTGGTTGGCAAATATTTTTCTCCCAGGCTGTAGTTTGTCTTTTCATCATCTTCATGCGGGCTTCTGCAAAACAAAATCTTTTCATTTTGATAAGATAAAATTGTAACAGTAAAATGCTGGGTCTCTTCGACCCTATCTTGTTGGGGCCTGCTTTGTTCCATGGCCTTCAGGCTAAAATTCCTGCTTAGTCTTGCCTATAGACATGCTAATCATTACAGGAATTCTGCCTGGGACTTGAGTTGTTACCAGCCCCTCCCATATTCCCTTCCCTTGATTAAAAAGAAGCCTGAACTTTGTGTATACTAGTCTAAGATGAATTTGAGGAACCTCTGAGGCCTCCAACTTCTGGATTAGGTGACTTCTCAATCAATAGATATTTCCTTAATCCAAACTTTGACATTTTGAATATTGGCCTTTTTGAAATGTCACACACAAAAACTTTTGGGCCAGTAACAGAATTTTGTGCGTTTTCCCCTTTCTGCATTTTTCCTATTGGTATCATGTTTAAGAACTCTTTGCCTAGCCCTAGATCCCAAACATTTTCTATTTTTTTCTAGAAGTTTTACAACTTTATATTTTACATTTAATTCCAAGATTCATTTGAGTTAACTTTTGTACAATATGTGAGGTTTAGGTTGAGGTTCTTTTTTTTTCCTATGGATCTCCAATTGCGTCAGCACCATCTGTTGTAAAGGCTAGGATTTCACTTATATGTGGAATCTAATGAACAAACTAACAAAAAAATAGAATCAGACTCCTAGGTACTGCCTGACAGCTATCAGAGGGGAGGAGGTTGGGAGCCTGGGTTAAAAAGGTGAAGGGATTAAGCAAAAATAATAATAATACAACAGTATGGTGATTACCAGAGAGAAAACAGGGTGGGGGAAAGTAGAAGAGGGTAAAGGGAGGATAAATGGTGATGGAAGAAGATTTGACTTGGGGTGGCGAACACACAGTACAGTGTACAGACAACGTGTTAACAAGTTTACACCTGAAACTAATAAGGGGACTCAAGAGTTGGAAAACTTTAGTTTAAGGTAAATAGTTGTAAGCCTAGTAAGTAATGCATATGTTAAAGCTGTTGTTTCAGAAACTACAGATAAAGCCCACCACTCCCAAGAGAGATAGCTGACCTCCTGACCCTCCTGCTGCACCACTAAAGATTATCACCTGGGGAACAAGTGGAGGCATCTGGGCCATTGTGTTCCTGGGAGAGACAGATGACTGACCTCCTGTCCCTGGGAGCAGCTAACTGCCCAAAGTGAGAATACTGCAGTTTTTAATCTAATTTTCCCTGAATTTCAAAACTCCTCACCGCACTTTGTTCTTTGTTATAAAAACACTGGCTTGGAAGAAAATGTAAGGCAGTCCATTAGGGTCTGAACCCGCCGCCTTCTCAGATTGCCAACCATCTGAATAAAGCTCCCATGCACATTCAATCCCTGTCTCTACTTACTGGGTTTGGTATGTGACAGGCAGCATGAATGCTGGTCCTTCCGGGTTTCAAAACCTATAAAATTGTCTTATAGGAGAAACTCGGTTCTTCTTGCCGACACAATTAAAAATTACAAATCAGAAAGTCAATAGACTTTCTAATAGACTTTGTAGCTAACAAGCATGAAAGCAGTGTTTATTGGTGATATGTTCTCATGGAAGACAATGGGCCTAGCTAAGGTGGAGGGGGTGAAAGGCATAGATAGGTTCAGGGCAGGGCAAGGTAAGGGCGGCAAGATCATCAGGTCCTTTGTCCTGAGGACTTATATAGTTGGTGGGGTCGGGGTGAGGGAATTACATATTGATTGGTGGGTAAACGTGGTGCCAGCTTCCCCGGAAGGACACGACTACCCAAACGTAGGTATGTGTGGTAGTCTGTTAGCCAGAATCCTTATCTTGCTCCAGACCCCATTCGTCTGTCTTGTTGTAAAACAGATATGGGACAGGAGGCACTTAATTAAAGTTGGAGCAGTTACCCAAAGTTATTTATGGGCTCTTTCTGTAAGCATCAGGGACTCCCACTTAAAACAGATAGTGACCAGAGGCAGGCAATTAACCAAAGTTGTTTTATGGGCTTCTTCTTTGGGCACTGAGGACCCCTCCTCTGCCCCCTTCCAGGCCTTGGGATAAGTACACTCTCAAAGGCTTTCTTTCCCAGATAGTGGGAACAATACATACAGAACCTCAAGGGCTCCCCTCATCCTGTGTTAGCATGGTGTTTCTTGTGATATTCAGAACACGCAACAATCTTATTGGACCAGGCTTGGGACTGCTAAGTTAGTGGGTGAGACATGTCTCCCTCCTCCTTCCTGCTTTGGTTTGCTATCTATCCTAACTAACAATTTTATTAACCAATGTCACCCCAATAAATTCAATTAAATGAATAAAAATAGAAAAAAGAAAAGCCTATCCTTCACTAACATGCTTTTGCACTTTTGTCCAAAATTGGCTGAGCCTGTCTCTATGGGTCTGTTTCCGTGCTCTCCATTTTGTCCATTGATCTCTTCCTGTGTTTCTATCTTTGACATTCCACACTGTCTTGATTACTGAAGCTATATAGTTAGACTTAAATATCATATAGAATGATTCCTCCCACTTTATTCTTCTTGTCAAGTTTAGTTTAGCTATTCTAGGGCCCGTGCCTTTCTGTAGAAATTGTAAAATAAGCTTGTCTATGGCTACAAATAACCTTGCTAAGATTATGATAGAAATTTTCAGTCCTTTCCTCTGAAATTCAACTCAGCACCAGAATAGAAAAGTTCACAGAGTTGAGAAGCTTCACATCACAGGGAAGTTTACTCTGAGTCTGGAGCTTAGAGACCTGGATTCAAATCCTAATTTTGCCAGTTAATGGCTGTAGACCTTTAGCAAGTCACTTAATTCTCTAAACCCCAGGTTCTACGTCTGTTAAATGGAGATATCAATGTCTAAATGGGATAATTAGATGATTAGGCATTGACTCTCTGGTACATAAAGTTTATCAATAATGGTAACCATTTGGATTATAGAGAAACAAGTATATTTGAATAGAATTAGGAAAATCTTAGAAAAACAGTTAAATATAATGTTGGGAGCAGGGCACAATGTCTGTCATCATTTACCCTTGCTGGGGTTTTTCTTCATGTTATTGGATACAATTAATAATAGATATCACTGTGAGACACCAACAGGATCGTTCAAAAACATTCTCATTGTTAGTTATTAACTTATTAAATGAAACAGCCATTAGCGCTCTGCGGGCCTCTGCAGGAGCAGTGCACTCATTAGCCACCTGGGCTGCACACAGCATTTCACCCCGCCTCCTCAGGCAGCTCAAAGAACACCTCAACTCCTGCCCCTAATTGCCCAGCTGCTCTTCAAAATGCCCAATCTTGCTTCTTTTGATCTAACTAGATCCTTAACAGGGTATAAATAAGGCAAGTCCACATTTTCGTGATGATGCCAGAAAATTAATTGGCTGGGAGAAGAATAATCAACAAATGAAATGCAGTCTTGCACTTGACTTTCAACCTCGAATTCTCTGAAAAAAAAAACAGAAAGCATCAAACTGATCTGACACTAGCTTTTAAACATTCACGACTGTGAGCCACAGTGAGAGATATATTTATATTGTGATCCAGTACACGCACACATATATAACGAAAGCAAAAGTTTAATAATGTTTTTACTTGCTGGGATGCATGCTGATGTCCCTCCTGTCTACTTTGTCGCTGTTATTTTTAAAAAGATTTTATTTATTTATTTCTAGAGAGAGGGAAGGGAGGAAGAAAGAGAGGGAAAGGAACATCAATGCCAGAGAGAAACTTCAGAAACATCTATCAGTTGCCTCTCTCATGCACCTCTACCAGGGACATGGCCCACAACCCAGGCATGTTCCCTGAGAAATGAAACCAGCGACCTTTTGCTTTGCAGAACGACACCCAGCCAACTGAGCACAGCCATCAGGAAATCACTGTTATTTTTCAATGCTAGATGCCACCCCCAATGCCATGACCCACTAATGGGTCATGAGTAAGCCATGATATGGCCTCAACCACAGGGTCATATAGGCCCAGAGAAAACTGCTGTCAGGCAGCTGGGAACCACAGAGGTAAGCCCTCCACAGGCCTCCCTGCAGCCTGGTGTTTCCGTCAGTCTGGCTGTGAACAAAGACTCTCTTTTTCTCCTGTCAGCATCACAGTTGTAAAAGTCAGCAACATTTCAAGGAAACTCCTCTGGAAATTGCAAATGTTTGTCTGAGTGCTTCTAAATTTTCTCTGCCTGGAACACAAATAGAAGGAATATGAGTAACATTCATTCAGCAACTGAAGTTGGCCAGGCACACTGTGGAGGGGGCCATGTTTCAGTCCAGCCTTGCATCCCAGGCCACAGGGAGACAGATGCATGCCAAAGTGAGACCAGGGGCGGGTCAGGAGTCCTCAAATCAGTCCAGTCCCTCTGTGTGAGTACAGGGTGAGGAGCAGAGATCTAGCTGATTGCTGCTTAAAACATAAAAATACTACTTCCCCAGTACGATTGTGTGACTCCTGTCCCCCATGGCCTTTCTTTATTTTTTTTAAATTTTATTTATTTATTTATTTTAGAGAGACGGCAGGGAAGGAGACAGGGAGAGAAACATCGATGTGTGAGAAATACAACCATGGGTTGCCTCTTGCATGCCCCCTACTGGGGACCTAGCCGGCAACCCAGACATGTGCCCTGACTGGGAATCGAACCAGCAACGCCTTGGTTCACAGGCTGGCACTCAATTCACTGAGCCACACCAGTCAAGGTGCCCTTGGCCTTTTTTGGCCACACTGGCCACAAGGTTATACAAGGCCCCTCAGCCCACCCAGGAGAGCCAGTAGGTGCAGAGGCACTCCCTGGCTAACAGAGAGAACAGGGTGGAGCTGAACCTCTCAGACTTCCGGAACCTGAAAACTTATTTTGTATCTTCCTGCCCTTTGGGGTGGAGATTTGAGCGGACATCCAGGAAAGACTGTCTTCTGCTCTGTGAAGTCACTGGACCTGGTGCAAATAGAAACACAGGGCACACCCTTCACTCTTGGAGGGGAAACCTGAACCTTCTCAGAAGGGGAAGTGAAGTGTCCTGTTTGGTGACAGAAAAAGGGAAGAGCTTTCCAGATAAAAACAAAACAAAACATTGATCATACATGTAACACTTAAAAAGGAGAGGGAATGGCTGTATCTTTTATTAGAGCTGCATCTCCCAATTCCCCAGACGTTGGAGCTTTTTGGAGAAACATGATTGACTGCACAACTGTTGGCTACCTGGTGTTCCCAGAACCAGTGTTTGTTCTTTTGGAGCTCTGAACAGCAGTTTTCAGGCACTGTGAGTCAGGGTGAAGAAGGAACTGGCAAGCAGGCAGCAGAGTGCCCCTTTGGCTCTAATGGACCCCAGTATGGGCCTGTGTGTGACATCATATGGGGAATGCTGCAGAGAGAAAGACCAGCTCTGTTCCCTGTGGGGCTGGAGAGGTGGGGCTGACACTGGGGAACAGGAAAAAGTCCTCCCTGGTGGTTTGATCTCAGAAACACAGGGAGGCCTGGGCATTCCCAGTGCTTGTGCTTGGGGAGGGAGTTAAACCAGCCCAGCCACAGGGGCCCTTATAGGGGCTGGAGTCTGGGGGTTGTGCCAACCGCCACAACCAGCAATAGTCAGCGGGGCAACTTACCCTTTGGAAAAGTCTCCTTCACTTCTAAGCTGGTGTGCTCTTCTGTATTATGGTGGGCTGAGGGGCAGGGCAGACCTAAGCTGTCCTTGGGCCAGAGGATCAAAAGGGAGAGTAGGGTCCCCTCCCTTGAAGTTCAGGTGAAAACAGCAGAGGGGACCAACAGCCAAGCACAGCTGTGCCCAGCAGACAGTGTCCTCCAGAGGGCAGCATTGTGGTGGCCTGACAAAGAGGTAGGTGGACAAGAAGGCTGTTGACTACCCTTGTGAAATCACAACCAGCAGGCAGACCTTTTAGAAACAGCCAGGGGGCTTTCTGACAGGGAATTTCTCAAAGATCAAGCTTCTGGGGATTTGAGCCTTGTGTGGAAAATAGTTTTTTAAGGGGAAAATATGAACCTTTTGTCTCTACATTTTCTCTCCCCTTCCTTGAAAGAACCAATACAATGAGGCCGTGGCATTCCTATTGGCTCAAGCACATGCTGCGTTCAAAGCCTAGTTAGGGTGCTGGAAGGGGAGAAAGACTGTGACTAGGGGCCTGCTCACCAGATTTCCCCCTCAAGCTCCTATTTCTTCTGACAGTTCTGAGAAGTCCAGGCTTCTTTCTATCAGGTGAGCTGTCTGTAACCACTGGTGCTTTGGAGCATTGCTAGTGTTCATCAGTATTCCCACTTCTCCTATCCTTCTGGGCACATGGGAGGACCACACTTCCCTGCCTTGGTGAAGCTGTGTGGCCATGTGATATTTTTGGCCAATCAAATGTGACAAGGAATATGTGTCACATCTGGGTGGAAGAATTTAACAGTAACGCATGGATCTGCCAAGGTTTCCTTCTCTGTTGCAGCAAACCCTAGAGTCCATGTTTGAATAACAATGTCCTAAAATGGCAGCTCCTTCATCAGTCTGGACCCAATGACCAGAGCCCCCCATAATAAGCCCACGTTGGACATGGCCCATAAGCAAGAAATATCCCTCAGTAAGTCACTGAAGATTGGGGGTTGTTTGTTACCACAGCAAAACATGGTCCATCCTGACAGGTACATAGTTTCGCTTAGCAGAATCCATAGTGTCTTACTATTTCCTTACTATTATTCACTAAGGTGCTAATTAGCCAATGATGGGGTGAAAAACTTAATGAACTCAAAACTGGGAACTCTTCATTCCCCCTTCTCTCGTGATCGAGCCCATAATGGCCACGATTCACTGGGAACTCATTCCAGGCAACTCTGGATCTGTTTGACAGTTAACTCCCATGTTCCCAGAATTCTACTGGGCTGGGTAGGTCTATAAAAATCTGTCTTCCTGGAGGCTATTTCAGTGTTGATACTTGCTCAAAAACATTCAGCCAAACAAATGTCCCTTAAAAAGCTAGCCATCTAACCACCCAGGCAGAACTGGAGCAGCATTTTGAGGCTAGCTCTCAGGAACCGGCTCCAAATGAAAGGAAGAACATTCCTCCCAAGGTGGCATCCTGTTCCTCAGTAACTCAGGCTGCATGTCTGCTGTGGGCTTCCATGGTTACCAAGAGATCTGGTCTCCACAATTCTCGTGATTCTCACTCAGTTACCATGGCCACAGCACACAGTTTGAACAAACATTTCTGACCTCATTTGGATCTCACATTTGAAAAGTAAGACATTTGGAGCATGAATTCATTTTGAAACATAAAAATCAATTGAGGGATTTAGAATTTTGAAGTACTGTGATCAAATGAACACAAGCCATGCCCTAGGAACCTCATTTTTCCACCCACAGGAAAAAGAATGACTGCGTAAAAGATCATTTAGAATACTGTTGAAGTTTCCATATAGAGTATAGTTTAAATAATAGTATAATATTGATGAGAAAGTTCCTGATTTTGTAATAATGGTATTGTGGATAAGAGAATGACCTTGTTCTTAGGAAATACATCCTGAGGTATTTAGGGGTGAAGGGTAGTGATGTTTTCAACAAACTCAAACTGTTAGTATGAAATAATAATGATATGGAGAGCAAGAAAAAGTAAATATAATAGCAAAATGTTAACAACTGGAAAACCTAGGTGAATGGCCAAAGTGTTTATTCTAGTCTTCTTGAATCTCTTCTGTAGGTTAAAGATTTTTCAAAATAAAAAGTTTTTTAAAGATCATGCATGTTCCAGATTAGTGACTTTCAAACTTTTTAATGCTACCCCCCAAAAAATATAGATTGTATTAAGCAATCCAGACACATACATATATAATCTGAACAAATATACAAATTAAATAAAAAGTTTCACAAAACAATGTATACTCCTATAATATTACAGGTGGTGCTCTATGACTTTTGCATTCCATCTTGTTTTTGTAAATGGTGGTTACGACTCATTATATTGAGTTAATGACCACTAATGGTCACAACCTGTTTGAACACACCTGCTCTCAGTGGTCCTTTCTGCAAGATTTCTAATACATAATATTACCTAGAGACACACAAGAAGTACTATCACCAGGAAGAACTGACAACTTGATGCACCTTGAATCTGGGTGGACTTTGAAAACCCAACACCTTTATAACAACAGTAGGAAATATATTTTCCCCTGGCATAAAAATGAAGTTAGGGAGTACACAGAAGTCACATCTATGGTAATTTTTTAAAGTTTTCTTAAGGAAAAGTTGGATGAAAGAAACACATCTTGAGTTTCTTTATGCAATTCTTATTACACTTCCTGTTCCTTGGACTAGCATATTTACAGAACTCAAAAATATATATAAATGTATATATGTACATACATACTTTAGTAGGGTATATTCACATTTGTCTATGCAGTTTTGAGCATCCATTTGTTGTATAAATATAAAAATTTGTAATAGGTGCTTCCCTTTGTAAAATATCAATACCTTCTCATTTATCTGGGTGATATCTTAGCAAAAACATCTTTAAAGTTAAAAAAAAAGAAAAAAAATGAAGAAAACCCACCTCTTCAAATACAAAGAGAGGAATTCAGGACACAAAAATTAGGGATTTCCAGAATGTTGACAAATGCAGTCATCACTACCCGTGTATGGACAACAGCTTGAACAAGTGTTTAGCAGACATACAGTCTTCGCTCTGACAGTTGGCCAACTCCATCCCTGGGAAATATCTCAGCTTCCCTCCCCAGCTACTTGCTGCCTCCTTTCCTCTTGGCAGTTAGTCAGCCCCAAAGTGTGCAGCCCATAATAATTTCTACAGCTAATAGGATCATCCAAGCTGGAGACTCCCTGTCCTGCTAACATAGCATTTCTGTGTCTTCTGGACACTCTTCACACAAAACACTAAGAAAAGATTTTGTGTCCTCTCCAGACATTCACAGTGCATGTTTGCAAATTGAAAGACTCTTAAAAGTCCCACAATAGAAAAACCTGTGAACTTATTTTTAATCTTAGGATTTTACAAACTTATTTGTCCACAGATATTTCCCCCTCTTTTTTTCCCTACCCTTCCCTAAAGTTCCTTTCTGCCTAAAGTCACCTCTGGGAATAATTATGGAGTAAATGAAATGGATCTTTGTTTTAACCACCCCCTAACAAATCTCAGACTCCAGGAACTGCCACCACCCTTAGGTCTAAGTCCCTCTCCCATTCCCCTTCTCTCCCCTCCTGTCCATCTTCATGGACCTTAGTGTCCTCAGGCCCAGGAGGAAGAGGATTGTGGTAGAAAACAAAGGGATTGGGTCTTATGAGTTGCCCCATCAGGAGAATTAGCACAGTTCTTAATCCTTAGCCAACAGACTGACTCTAATTCAGACATTGCAGTCCCTGTTTCCTTGGAGATGGGGGTGGGGGTTGGGGGAGGGATGGAGGTGGAGCCCTGAGGCCCTAGGAGTTTCCAACTCCTAGCCTTCTGATAGGAAGGTCCATGTCCATTCTTGCTTCTCTTTTCCAATTGATGCCCACGTGACATAAGCAGACATCCATACCCCACCCGCACCCCTGCATGACATTTCCCAGGATTGTCCTCTTCCTAGGGCCATCTCTGGAGGCAAACTATTCCTTCCATCTTCCGCTGGAATTTCACCACCTGTTCCCATCCTGTTCCCCTCCTCCCTGACCATGAACACCTTCAAGCCCAATTACGTATATTATCCCCCACTGGCCAAGGCAGTCTGGGCCACCCCAGTGTGGCAGGGTCAGCATGTCTGTAGGATAAGCACCACGTGCTGGGCCACACTGAGCAGAAGACTAGAGCCAAAGAGCAATAAGGTGTTGTGGCCTGAGCTTCCCACCCCAACCGAGGGAAGGATATCGGGCAATGAGGCATTGACTGGCCCTGTGGTGATGTTGGTCGACTCCTCCACTGGGGCCATCGGAGCCAGCAGCTTGGAGAGAAGACTGCTGAACCTGCTCACGGTAGTAGCCACTGGCTCTGAAGGTGGGCCTGGGCTGGACGCAGTGAAGTTTAGATCCTCAGGGTCCATACAGAGACCATCAGAGGAGTGCCCAAAGGCCACCTGGCTGAGGTCCAGGCCGGCCACGGAGCCTGGAGAGGTACAAAGCACATCGGTGACATGCCCAGAGCTCTCCATCCATTCTCGCAGCCACTCCAGGCTGCAGTCACAGCGCCACGGGTTGCGGAAAAGAAAGAGGCGGCCCAGGAAGAAGCCAGGCTGGAAGGCGGCCCAGGTGAGCACCGTGAGGTGGTTGCCATTCAGGTGTAGAGCGAGGAGGCCCGAGAGGTTCTGGAAGGCACCCTCCTCCACAAAGGCGATGCTGTTGCGATCCAGGTAGAGCAGCTCAAGTTCAGCCAGGTTGGCAAACCATGTGCGCGCCACGTGGCCCAGGGAGTTTCCACCCAGGTTGAGAGTGTGCAGGCGGCGCAAGCCACGGAAGGCATCAGCAGGCAGCTCAGCTAGCAGGTTGTCGTTGAGCAGTAGGTACTCCAGGGCACCGCAGTCGCGGAAGGCACCAGCGTGCACCATACGGACTCGGTTGGCCTGCAGGCTGAGTGAGCGCAGGCGCCTTAGTCCCTGCAGGGAGCTGGAGGCCACTGCTTCGATGCGGCTGCGCTCTAGGTGCGCATGCGTCAGGTTGGCTAGGCCACGCAGCGCACCTGGCACACGGCGGAACAGGTTGTCGAAGGCAGTGAGCTCGCGCAGGGCGGGAAGCTCAGCCAGAAGACGCTCGGGCACGCTAAAGAGGCGGCAGGCTGTCAGGTCCAGGTGGTGCAGGCGGCCCAGCGTGGTGAAGGTGCGCGCATGCAGGTAGCGTAGTTCCCCGTTGTGTGCCAGGCGCAACTCTGCCAGGCGCGGCAGGCCCTTGAAGGCGCCGGGCGTTATGAAGGACAGATTGTTGTGGCGTAGGGACAGGTGGCGTAGCGACGGCAGCGTGCCAAAGGCCCGCTCGCCCAGGAAGCGCAGACCGTTCCGGTCCAGGTCAATGGAGGCTGCCTCGCACGGGAACTCGGCTGGCACCCGCTGGAGGCCAGCACGGTCGCAGCGCACCAAGCAGCCACGCTCCAAGCTGCTGCAGGAGCAGGCCTCCGGGCAGGTGCTCTTGCAGGCCTTCTCCTCCCAGGCACTAGGCAGACTGAGGACCACCACTTGGGCGGCATTTAGGAAGGGGGAGAAAAGATAAAACAAGGAGCGACCATCAACTACAGGGTCACTGAAGGTAAAATCCTACCTGTCTGCATGGCAGGATGCAGCCCTCCAACAAGTTCTCATACCTTCTGCATAGCAGCATCTTCCAAATGGTCTCTTTCGGCTTCCTAGACCTTACACAGCATTCCCCACATCCTTGCGTCCCAGTTATCTTAATCAGCAAAACACAGCTGGAATCCCAGCATCTGACCCCATTCTAACCCTCTCTCCTGCCTATATCATCATTTATGCTCCCCTAGAATTTGACCTAGAGGGTGTGTTGTCTGCATGTGTAGGGGTCCTCAAAGGCATCACTGTGGCCCACACTCTAGGACTACACTGCCCAATCTAGCCACATGTGGCTCTCAAACACTTGAAATGTGGCTAGCCCAAATTGAGATGTGCTGTAAGTAAAAAATACAGACCATATCTTGAAGACTTAGTACCAAGAAAAGGTAAAATATCTCATCCATTTTTATATTGATTACATGTTAAAATGATATTTTAGATATAGTTGATTAACTAAAATATTTAAATTAATGTCAGCTGTTTCTTTTTACGTTTTTAATGAGGCTACTTGGAAATATAAATATATGTGGCTTGCAATGTATTTTTATGGGTGGTGCTGTAATAGTCCCTCCCACCATAAGAATTCAATTCCTGGAAACCCCCATTGAGTAAATTAAGCCTCAAAAAGAAAGGAGAATTAGAGAACAGGAGGTTGGAAATGAAAAAGCTTATCAATCTTTTTTGCTTTAACAGTCACTAAAATTAAGTCATAAAGACAGCATACTAAATAAACCATCAATGTCCTTCTTTCACATCTCAAAAGAATGATTGTGGATACTGTGCAGTTAATTTCCATTCACCAGTCCTTGCTCTCTACATCATCATGGGAAAGAATGGTGCTTATAAATTAATTTTTTTCTGATCATTTGAATAGAGGATCAGATAAAGACTTCAAAAGCCCTCCAAGTAGGCTTGCCACCTGCAGCAAAGCAAAATGGCATGGTCTGCTTTCCTGTGGAAGCCAGAGGTCCCAAGCCCCATCTTGAGTTCCAATGAAAAGAGCAACCTGAAAGATGCACACATTTTATTTTCTGGGCAGGTGCAGGTCACAGGTAGAGTGCATGTGATCTGAACCTCCTAAGCAGTACTCCCAAATTCCCATTATCACTACTGGCCTACCATTCCATTCCCCTCTCATGGTGTACACATGACCCTGCCTTGCCTATCCAAGCCCTTTGGGAATCCGAAGGTGTAGCCACACAGGAATATGCAAACTGTGCTTGCCGCCACCTTTGTATGTTTGGTGAACTTCCAGTGTCTTTTCAGTACATCGGTTGTGCACACTCTACGTTTTTTCAGCTGCTGAGAAGGGGATTCAGCCCTTTCAGACATGGCAGGGAGAACACTCAGCCCTTTGAGCAACCCGTCAGTTGTAAATTGTAGTTAGTTCAATATTCTTGTTGCAGAGGCTTGACTTAGCTTTTCCCCGTCCCTAAGAATTGTGAACTAGACACCAAGTTTTACAGCAAGGTTCTTGGACCCTGTGCTGAGCTTGGCTATAAGCAGGGCAGCTGCTGACCTGGAGAAATACCAGTTTGAGACACAGCCAAGAATATAACCTTAAGTCCAGGTGTCAGCTGGACATATGTGGAACTTTTTTCTATCAGCTCTTCCAACTGGGTCAAGTAGAAGGCATCAGGTTTCTTTACAAATAGTCCTTAATTCTACTCTGTTCTCCTTTCTAATTAACAGAAGTGCACTCTCAACCATATGACTCATGTTTCTGCTCCACAATAGCTAACATTGTTCCAGGCACACTGTATGGCTCAGTAAATGTTTACAGAATTAAATGGAATTGATGCCTTCCTCTCTAATGATTCCTGACAGAGGATGTCATTTATTTAAAAAAAAAAAAAACTCTTTGTCGAGGAATTCGAGGGATTATGACATACAGGCTAAAACCAATTTGCTTGTATAATGTAAGAGATCAAAAATGTAGCTGCCAATTTTTTTAAACATGCAAGAGGAGTGAAGTTTTTTATAGTATATCCTTTTTACATTTTAAAGCTTGAACCATGTCAATGTAATGCCTATTTCAGAAAGTAAATTAAAGTTTATTTTAATCTTTAAACACTCAAGATGTTGTCACTATTAGAGACCTGTTTTCAGCCTCTGAAACTTTGATAGCCATTACAAATAACTAATGTAGTGGATTATTTAGTTAAATTTATTTTTTAAAGATTTTATTTATTTATTTATTTATTTATTTATTTATTTTTAAATGGGGGAGGGAGACCTAGAGGGAGTGAAACATCAGTACAAGAAAGAAACATCATTGGTTGCCTTTTGCACACACCTCAACCAGGCGAGGAACCTGCAACCCAGGCACGTGCCCTGGTGGAGAATCAAACTGGCAACATGTTGCTCCACAGAACAACATGCAACCAACTGAACCACGCCTGTCAGGGCTATTTAGTAAAATCAAGTAAATTCTCAGAACAGACAACCAAACTCCAGTATTGGCTTACCTATTATGAAGACTAACTGCCTGCTTAATAACCCAGAGACAAGGGCACTAAAACAATTTTTTAAAAAACAATAACAACATATTTGGGTGAGTTCTGCTTGCAATAAATGACTGAGTAGTTTGTATTGGACTAATATTCCTGCCAATAGCTAGTGTAAACTATGGGCAAAAATATTTTTAAAAAAAATTTGCAGGCACTGGAAAGCAACCTAAACAGGCAATCAGAGCAGATACAACCCTTAAAAGAAGAGAAGCAAACTAGATGAGAGCCACATTTAACTAGTGTTTCCTCTTGGTATTTTCAAGTCCACACTGTACACAGGGAACAGAGCTCAAAGAGAAAGCAAGTCCTATTGGACTGAAAAGTTAAAGGTCAGAGTATTCAGCTGCGGTAACGGCTGGAAATTGAGGAGGGATAACATGGAAAAGAGGAGTCCTAAAGTGCGTATCATATGTGTGTGGTGACTCCAAGGAGCCAAGAACTGAAGGCTAAAAGAGCTAAACAGTAATTTCCTAGTAATGGGAGATAGATTAAGAGTTCAAGGTTCACACAGTTAAAAGAGCTTGTACAAATACCTGGAGCTTTCCATTGAAACCTGAGAGGGTCACACCTTTGGAGTAAAAACCTTTTCCCAGGACAAAGGGTAAAACTAAATTAGGCCTATCCTAACAAAGCCTAAAACCAAGTCTCTTAGTATCAAAGTGATTTGCCAGTAATTTAACTAAATTCCAGAACAAAATTCAATACTCTTCAAAGGAAGAGAAGAGAATCTAGAGTTTCCATAACTACCACCTATGATATCCAGTATACAGTCAAATAATATTAGATATGTGAAGCAGTAAAACATGACAGTTATCCAAAGGGGAAAAAATAGTTAACCGGAGCAAACCCAGAGACAGCCCAGATGTTGAAATTACAAAAAAAGGATTTATTATAAATATATTAAGGAATTTATAGGAAAAATAAATATAATGAGTGAAGACATGAGAATTTGATTTTTAGAAGAGGTATAGAAACTCTAAAAATGAACCCAATTCTTAGTACTGAAATAACCGAATATCTGAAATGAAAAAAAAATCATTGAATTAAAAAAAAACAGCAGATTAGATACAGCAGGAGAAAAGATGAATGAACTTGAAGAGAGGGCAATAGAAATTACCCAAAATGAAGCACAAAGAGAAAACAAATTGGAAAAAATATGATGAGGGCTTTAAGGACCTGTGGGATAATATCAAGCAATTAGATTTACATGCATGTATTTGGAGTCCCATAGGAGAGAAGAGACAGAACATGGCAGAAAGATAATTAAAGACATTTCCAAAATGGAATTTAAAACAAGCTCAGCAAACCCAAACTAATATTACACACACACACACACACACACACACACACATCACACCCTAGGCACATCATAGTCAAACTACTGAAAACCACATAAAGAGAAAATTTTTAAAGCATTCAAAGAAAAAAGACATATTACACAGAGTGAATAACAATAAAAATGACTGACTTCTTATCAGAAACAACAGAGGCCATAAGAAAATAGAATTACTGGTATATCTTTTAAAGTGCTGAAAGAAAAGCAAAATCTAGAATTTTATAGACAATGAAAATATCTTCACAAGTGAAGTAAAATAGAAATACTTTCAGGTTAACAAAATTTAAGAAAATTCATCACCAACAGATCTTCTGTACAAGAAATTAAGACATTCTTTAGCCTGAAAGAAAGTGATACTAGATGAAAATCAGATCTATAGGAAGGAATGAAGAGCAATGGAAATGTCAAATATGTCACTAAATAGAAAAGACTAGTCTTCTCACATTAATTGCTTAATAGACAAGTTACTGTTTAAAGCAAAAATACTAATGTATTGTGGAGTTTATAATATATGTAAATGAAAAATATTATAATAATAACAAAAAATGAGAAGGGAGGTAAACTGAACTGTACTGTTATAAGGATCTTACATTATTCATGAAGCAGTATAAAATTAAATCAAGGTAAACCACACAGGTAAACAGGAACAGAATCACAGAAATGGAGATCACATGGAGGGTTATCAGTGGGGAGGGGGAGAGGGAAGAATAGGGGAAACGGTGCAGGGAATAAGAAGCATAAATGGTAGGCACAAAATAGACAAGGGGAGGTTAGGAATAGTATGGGTAATGAGAAGCCAAAGAACTTATATGTACGACCCATGGACAGGAACTAAGTTGAGGGAATGATGTGGAAGGTGAGGTGCAGGGCGGAGGGGAATAAAGGAGAGAAAAAAATGGGACAACTGTAATAGCATAATCAATTAAAATATACTTAAAAAACATAGATGTGAGGATTGTGTGTGTGTGTGTATACAAAGTCAAGTTTCCTTCTGTCACCATCATTATTGTTTGGAGAGTTATATATGTGTGTGTATATATATAAAACTTGACTTTGGGTAGTGAGCATACAACACAATGCAATATACAGATGACATTACAGAATTGTACACTTGAAACTCATATAATCTAATTAACCATAGTTACCCCAATAAATTTAATAAATATTTTAAAACCAATTCTATAGTAACATAATAGACAAGCCAATTAATAAATAGGCAAAATGTTTGAAGAAACACTTTACCAAAAAAGATATACAAAAATTGAATAAACACATGAAAAGTTGGCCAACATCATTAGTTGTTAGGGAAATGCAAACTAAAATAGCCACCTATGAAAATTAGAAAGACTGACATACCAAGTGTTAGAGAGCATATGGAACAACTGGGACATTCTTACTGCACTGCTGTTGGGAATGTAAAATGGTACAGCCTCTTGGAAACAATGTGGCAGTTTCTTTAAAAGTTAAACATATACCTACCTTGTGATCCACCCATTTACTCCTAGGGAAATAAAAGCATATGTCCATACAAAAGACTTGGCACGAATGTTCACAGCAGCTTTATTCATAATAACCCAAAATTGGAAACAACACAAACACCCATCAAGAGTTGAATGGGTAAACAAATTATGACTATCCGTACAATGGAATACTACTCAGTGATAAAAAGGAATGAACTATTGATATGTGCAAAATGGATGAAGCTCAAGACAATTCTACTGAGTGAAAGAAACCAGATGAAGAAAAGTACATACTATATGATTCCATTTACATAAAATTCTAGAAGCTGAAGATTAGTCTATAGTAACAGAGCGGTGGTTGCCTGGGGAGGGTTGTGGAGGCAGAGTAGGGCAGGAGAGAGGGATTATAAAGCGTCATGAATCTTGGGAGTGATGAGTATGTTTATTATCTTGATCTTGAGTATGTTGATCGATGGTTTCATGAGGGTTCATTTTAAATGTGTTCGGTTTGTCATATGTGAAATTATACCTCAATAAACCCGTTTTCTTTTTAGAGAGAGGGGGTGAAGGGAGGAAGAGAGAGAGGGAGAGAGGCATTGATGTAAGAGAGAAATATCAATTGGTTGCCTCTCACATGCTCCCTCACTGGGGACCAAACATGCAACCCTTTGTTTTGCGGGGCAATGCCAAAGCAACTGAACCATGCCAGCCAGGGCTCAATAGAGTTGTTTAAGAAAAAAAAAGATACCATTAAGGAAAGGAATACTTTATATGTGGCTTGTGTACAGAATAGAAAAACATCTAAAATGAATAATGAAAGACAACTAAATAAAAAAGTGTAAAAGACTTGAACACTGCAAAAAAACATATTAAGTAGCCATTAAGCACATGGAAAGGCGCTCAACATCATTAGCCATTAGGGAAGCGCACTTAAAGCTACAGTGGGATTTGCCTACACACCCAATAGAATAACTAAAATTCGAAAGACTGACTACTCCAAATGTTGGTGAGAATATAGACCAACTGGATACTCTTACATTGTTGGTGGGAGTGGAAAATAGTTCAATAACTTTGGAAAACTTTGGCAGTGTCTATTAAATCTAAACATATGCCTTCCCTATGACTCAGCAATTCCACTCCTAAGTATTTACCCAAGAGAAATGAAAAAAAAAAATGTTTGCATAAAGACTGTACAAGAATGTTCATAGTGGCTTATTCATGATAGATAAAAACTGGAAATTAGCCAACAGTATAGTACAGAAGCAAATTACAATTTATTTATATATCAGAATACTACTTGGAACAAAAAAGAACAAACAAAGAAGTTATGTTGAGCAAAGAAACTTAACACAAAAGAATACATACTGTGTGAAAGCATTTCTGTGCAGTCCTAGAACAAGGCTGCTGGCAATGGCACTGGGAGCTCCAGAGAACAAGGCCTACAGATGGACTCCAGTGCAAACGACAGCAAATATGTACAGGACCTGGTTTAGGAATGTTATCTGGGTGATATAAGCTGTGTGATGCTACTCAAATTAAATTTTATGGGTTTCATTTGCTCTTATAACAACCAACTTTTAATTAGTGTTTGCTCAGGGCTAACCTTGCTACATACATTATTTCATTTAAGATGACAATCCTACAAGGTAGTATTCTCTTCTCACAAAAGACGAAACTGAGGTTCAGGATGGTATATCAACACCAACCTTTGTTTTTTGTTTTTCCAGTACACTGTAGTACTCCCCCACTCCATATACCTAACCTTTCTGAGGTTCCACTTCTTTCACTGTGAGCTGAAGGGCCTGCACTTCCTGACCTTTGCGGGACCTTCTGGCTCTCATTTTTCCATGGTCTGGCAGTAGCTGTTGCCAATCACCACATCTAAGAAAACAACACCTCGCCCAGAGCTCCATGTGTCTCCACCGCCTCCTCCCAGCCACAGCTATTTGGGCCGAGGGTGAACATTTGGCCCAAGCAGAGTCACATTCATTCCTTCCCTGTGAACATGGAACAGACAGTGAAATCATGTGAGAACCAACCTGTATGGCTTCAGGGCTGGAATTTGTACCAAAGCCACGTGCAGGTCAAAGCTATAGGGAAGCAGCAACCAAGGTGTGGGGTCAATGGACATGGCCCTTTCCCTCCCCCTGGCCAGAAGGAATGTGTATTGTTCTGGGAATGGATTATAACTCCCTCCTCATCTCCTTTTGGGAGCAGCTTCTGGTCTTGTGACTGCTTCTTGACCTTTTCTTTCTGCAGGTACACAGAGGTAATGTAGTTTAGAGTCACATGTAGGACATATGCCTCCTTTGTCTGGGACCCCGTATAACAAGCCTCAGAGGGAGGAGGAGTGGTCTCTCTCACACAAGCCTGCTGCCATCTGTGCACTCCCTCGTAGTGTGAGTAATAAATGGCATGTCCACATAATACTATTCCTCCAAGTGTCTTTTTTCAGTAATATCACAAACATTTAAGCAGCTCCCTGGTTTGGGACTCCCATGATATACAAGGACAAGGTGAGGAAGCTGGTGTGCCGAGAGACTAGAACCAATGTGAGAAAGACAAAGCTGGAGATCAGGGAGTGTGGGAAGCTGCTAGCCAGCTCTGTAATGCCCTGCTATAGCTGTTTCTGTGACGTTTCCCTGTTTTCATTTCAGAAACCCACTCAAACCATCTGCATGGACAAGTAGATTTCTGTCCCTTGTGACAAAACCATGTCTGATAGTAGTGGACATTTGAGATGGTTTCTGGCTCCCAGAACCTTTTAAGCACTCTTTCTACACTTAGGAAATTTCCTACCTTATAAATCCTGCCTTCTCCAGGTTGAAACCAGAAATTTTCCCAATTGCCCTTGCAGCTAGGGCCCAAGCACATAACCTAGCTTTGTGGATCACACACACCCAGTGAGACTTGGATTCAGAAGTAGGTGTCAGGCAGTAACCGTTTTCTGGCCAGTATGATGGCACAGGCACCTGGCTTTCAGGCTGCCATGATGGAATTTCTGACACCCAGCACCCAGCATGATTTCCACGAGCTGCCAGGTGTGTCGCCAGTGGTGGTGGCTGCATGTTCTTTGCTACAACTGCGCCACTACCTGGTTTAGGGATTGTTCCAGCAGTGGGTCTGCAACTAGGAAGCCTGGGAACAACTAACATGCCTAAATAACCCCCTTCTCAGCCTGAACGACCTATAGTGGGTTCTATAGTTTGCAACTACATTCCTGAGCAACATCCTGAGTAAGGCAATTTCCCTTAATCTCTGGCGTGAGAAACATTACCAACACTGTACCAGAATCCATTTCCTCCTCCAGGCCCCTCCCCCTTTCCCTGAGGAACCTTGTGAACTCTTTACCTTGAAAGAGAAAACTAAAATTCGAGACCAAGCAGTGCCCCTCAACTAAAAGGAAGCTCCTTACCATTCATTGCCAAGAAATAGAGGAAAATGAATTCCAAATTGTTTAGGCTATCCCTAATTTTTCCAAATCCAAATGAAAAGTGGCTTCTCCTGGAATCAGCACTGATCATTCCAAAAACAGATCTTGGCTGTCCAGAGCTGAGTTCCATGGGAATGCTTTGGCCAGGAAAACATTTACCAAATTAAAATAAAGATCACAGTTTGTGAGAAGAGAAGGTCAAACATTGGCAGTTCTTAGCAATTTCTGTTCTCACACCAGTATTTTTGGAAAGGATTCATGTGAAAATCTGAAAAGGCTGTTCAGTCCTTTTATTCCCAGTCTGAGGTACAGAGGGGAGATGCGAAACTCAGCAGGACTGGCCACAGCTCAGCCAGCCTCTGTCATAGCTCCAGGATTCACATGTGGGGCTTTTTCCAGAGCATTCAGTCTAGAAACATTCATCCTGAGGGTGTGGCCTCTCACTCTAGTTCTCTCACAAACTCCCACGACACTGCCTTTCATCCCTGCTCTTTCAGACTGCTTTCATTTCTGTTTTTGTTTTTCATCTCAGACAACCTTCCTGCATCTCAGTTTCCTCATCTATAACAGGTGGACAATTATGAGGAACAGATGAGTTGGAATGCTTGAAACAGCTGTGAAAGCATTGGGCAAGGCTAAGAATAGGCTCCATGAGCCACTGTTGTCACAGCATTAAATCTTACCAAGGGACCGGTCCTTCAAGGACCATGTGGAAATCTGCCCCAGTGTAGAAAGCAAGATACAAGTATAAGAATATTGAAGTTGTTACTACAAGTAGACTGCAAGGAGGAGTCTAGAACAGTTCTCCATGTGAGTTGCACATGAGAACCACCTGAGGAACTTTTTAAACAAATATTTTACTTATTTTTAGAGAGAGGGGAAAAGAGGGAGAAACAGAGGGAGACAAACATCAATGTGAGAGGGAAACACCCATCAGTTGCCTCTTGCACATGCCCCGACTGGGAATTGAACTGGTGACCATTTGACCGGTGACCCTGAGCCACACTGGCCAGGGCCACCTGAAGAAGTTTTAATCAACCCACAACTCACAATGCCCAAGATATACACCTGACCAATTACATCAGAATCTTCAGCAGTGAAACCGGGCATTGGTCCTGTTAAAGCTATGCAGGTGATTCCAATATATAGCCCAAATCAAAAACCAAGGATCTTAGTGGGCCAACTTTATAAAAATGGGATTCATCTCTGTGGTATAAAATGTTACAAGGCGTAACATGGAATCAGCATATGCCCCAGCAGTTCCACTCTGATGTATGTACCCAAAGGAATTGAAAGCAGGTGTTCTAACAAATACTTCTATACAAATGTTTATAGCAGCACTATTCACAATAGCCCAAAGATGGAAACAACAAATGTCCATCTACAGATGAATGAATAAACAAAATGTGGCGCATTCATATAGTGGAATATTATTCTGCCATAAAAAGGAACAAAGCACTGGCACATGCTACAACGTGGACAAACCTAAAAAGCATTATGCTATGTGAAAGCGGCCAGACATACAAGGCCATATATTGCATGATTCCATTTCATATGAAATGTCCAGAAGAGGCAAATGCATAGAGACAGAAACTAGATTAGTAGATTAAGGAAGAGTGAGGCATGATGGCTTAATAGGTACAGTTTCCTTTCAGGGTGATGAAAGTGCCTTGGAACTAGATAAGGGTGATGGTCGCACAACATTGTTGAATGTACTAAATTCTGCCGAATTGCACACTTTAAAATGGTTAATTTTGTCTTCTGTGAATTTTACTTCAATAAAAGAAATGTTGCCCTTGCACATGTAGTTCAGTGGATTGAGTGTCAAGCCGCGAACTGAAAGATCACAATGGTTCGATTCCCAGTCAGGGCACAGGCCTGGGTTGCAGGCCAGGTCCCCAGTTGGGGGTGTGTGAGAGGCAACCAATCAATGTTTCTCTAACACATCGAAGTTTTCCTCCCTCTCTCTAAAAACAAATAAAATATTTTTTTAAAAAAGAAATAGATTTCTGGCCAATATGGAGGTATACATAGATACACTTTGCCTCCTCACACAACCAAAAGGAGGACAACAACAAATTTGAAAACAAAAAATAACCAGAACTGCCAGAAAATCAAACAGTATGGAAGTCCAACAACCAAGGAGTCAAAGAAGAAACTTTCATTCAGACTGGGAAGGAGGGGCAGAGACAGGCAGCCGGGATGGAAAGGACACATGGCAAAGCTGCAGTTGGAGGACCAAGGAGGCAAGGCATTGGCTGGCAGTCCAACATTTGTGTGTGGATAGACCAGGAAGAACCACTAGGGAGTGTGACAGACTGCGCAAGCCAGAATTCCAGCGTGGTGAAATAAAGCCTCAAACTTCCAGCCTCACAAGAGAGTTCATTGGAGAGACCGACATGGTCCTAGAATGTACACAAACCCACCTACCCGGGAATCAGCACCAGAAGGGTCCAATTTGCTTGTGGGTAGTGGGGGAAGTGACTGAAAGCCGGCTGAGAGCCAAGCAAGTGGCATTGCTCCCTCTCAGACTCCTCCCCCACATACAGCACCACAACACAAGAGGCATGGGTTGCCCCGCCCTAGTGAATACCTAAGCCTCCACCCCTTACAATATAACAGGTGTGCTGAGACAAAGAAATATGGCCGAAATGAAAGAACAGATCAAAACTCCAAAAATACAATTAAGCGATGATGAGATAGCCAACCTATCAGATGCACAGTTCAAAACACTGGTAGTTAGGATGCTCACATAAATGGTTGAGTATGGTCACAAAATAGAGGAAGAAGTGAAGGCTATGCAAAGTGGAATAAAGAAAAATATGTGGGGAACCAACAATGAAGGGAAGGAAATCAAGATTCTAATCAACAATTTGGAGTAGAAGGAAGAAAAACGTTCAACCAGAACAGAATAAAGAAACAAGAATTCAAGAAAATGAGGAGAGGCTTAGGAACCTCCAGGACATCTTTCCAACATCTGAATCATAGGAGTGTCAGAAGGAGAAGAGGAAGAGCAAGAAACTGAAAATTTATTTGAAAAAAATAATGAAGAACTTCCCCAATCTGGCAAAGAAAATAGACTTCCAGGAAGTCCAGGAAGCTCAGAGAGTCCCAAGAAGTTGGACCCAAGGAAGCACACACCAAGGCTCATCATAATTACATTACCCAAGATTAAAGATAAGGAGAGAATCTTTTTTTGGTTAAAGATTTTATTTATTTATTTTTGGAGAGAAGGGAAAGGAGGGAGAAAGAGGGAGAGAAACATCAATGTGTGGTTGCTTCTCACATGCCCCCTACTGGGAACCTGGCCTGAAACCCAGGCATGTGCCCTGACTAGGGATCGAACCAGTGATCCTTTGGTTCGCAGGCTGGCACTCAATCCACTGAACCACACCAACCAGGGCTAAAAATAAGGAAAGATTCTTAAAAGCAGCAAGAGTAAAGGAGACAGTTGCCTACAAAGGATTTCCCATAAGACTGTCAGCTGATTTCTCCAAAGAAACCTTACAGGCAAGAAGGGGCTAAAAAGAAGTATTCGAAGTCATGAAAGGCAAGGACCTACATCCAAGATTACTCTATCCAGAAAAGCTATCATTTTGAATGGAAGGGCAGAGAAAGTGCTTCCCAGATAAGGTCAAGTTAAAGGAGTTCATCATCACCAAGCCCTTATTATATGAAATGTTAAAGGGACTTATCTAAGAAAAAGAAGAAGATGAAAACTATGAACAGTTAAATGACATCAAACTCTTCACTATCAACAACAGAACCTAAAAAACACAAAAACAAACTAAGTAAACAACTAGAACAGGAACAGAATCACAGAAATGGAGATCACACGGAGGGTTATCAGTGGGGATGGGGAGGAGGGAGAATGAGGGAAAGGTACAGGGAATAAGAAGCATAATAGGTAGGTACAAAATAGACAGGGGGAGGTTAAGAATAGTATGGGAAATGGAGAAGCGAAAGAACTTATATGTACAACCCATGGACATGAACTAAGGTGGGGGAATGCTGGTAGGAGGGGCAATGCAGGTCAGAGGGGAATAAAGGAGAGGAAAAAAAGAAGACAGCTGTAATGGCATAATCAATAAAATATACTTAAAAAAAGAAATACTACAAGGTGTTCCTGAATCTGAGCAAACAGCAGAAATGGGTCCTTGTGTCTGTGGTCTGGCTGGTGTACTGACCAGACCCTGAGCTGCAGAGATGCCATGGTGGCTGGGCTCACATGCTCCACAGACTGATGTCTCCATGCAGACCAGCTGAGGAATTTCTCCTTTGGAGGCCTTTAGCTCTTCTAATATGTGTTTTTTCCCCCTTGAGGTTTGCTAAAACAGTTACTCATGGAGTTTCCAACCACAGACTGAGTTTGAAGTGTTTCTTCATTCTCATTGTTTTCAAAGAACTTGCGCCGCATGAAACCAAAATAACAAGAGAAAATATGGTCAATTTTCTGGGTTCAGCAAAATCTCTTCAGCCACTTTGGCTCTAGAAGTCATTCCCTTCCCACTCTTAGCAAACTCTACCCCAATTGCTCCTCAGGCCAAGATCCAGTGCTGGATTTTCAAAACACAACGGGCTGGTGAAAAGGTACAGAAATTCAGTGAGGGAGACCGTCACATGGCCTCTGACCTCATGGTGACCCCTGCTTCTGACACATTTTGTGACAGGAAAGAAAGGATCATGGATTCATGTTCTAACTTTGCTGGCTAATGTGAATCATGGGGGATGGAAAAGTCAGTCTGTCTCCCCAAGGGTAGTCTGCTGATGGCCCTCACAGGCCCTGTGGATCTTGAGATAGAAAGCTGTCCCATCTAAGGAGTAGAGCACAAGGCCCCAGAAAGGCCTTGGGAGTATATTTTCATATTGCCCCAAACTGGAAACAAATGTTCAGCAATAGGGGAAGGAATAAACAAATGAGTATAACCATATGAGGGAATACTACACAGCAGTCAAAAGGAAAGAGCCATGATCTATGCAGTGACATCAATGAATCTCACACACATACTGCCCGACACTCCACAGTGCCTGACTCTCAGTTATGAGGGATTTTTTTTTCTCCCCAGTGGGCAGCTGCACTCTCCCTACAGCTTTCCTTTTTCCTCTTAAATCAAGTTGACTGAGGTATAGTTAACTTACAGTAAAATCTGTCCATTTGAAGTGTACAGTTCAGTAAGTATAACGAATGTATTCACCCATGTAACCACCACAGTACTCATGATTTATAACATTTCTACCACCCAGAAACTTTCCTCAAGGCTCTTTGACAGCGGTCCCCTCCCCATCCTTGACTCCAGGCAACCAACAACCTGTTTTCTGAGCTATAAATTAGTTTTGCCTGTTCTAGAGCTTCACATAAGTGCAACCAAGTAAATATTTTAGTCAACATTATGTTTGTGAGGTTCAGCTATGTTGCTCTGAATATCAGTTGATCATTTTGTTATTACTGAATAGTATTCAATTGTATGAATGTACCTCAATTTGTGTATTCAGTCACCTGATGATGGGCATTTGGGTTGCTTCCAGTGTTTACCTATCGTGACTAAAGCTGACATAAGGACTGGTGTGCAAGTCTTTTTGTGGACATGTGTTTTCATTTCTCACTTATCTAGGAGTGGGATTACTAGGTTAAATGATAAACAGATGTAGAACTTTAGATTCACAGGGGTGTCAAACTCATTTTCACCGAAGACCACATCAGCCTCGCGGTTGCCTCCAAATGGCTGAAATAATTTTAGGACTGTATAAATGTAACTACTCCTTAACTGTTAAGGAGGTGAAATTACATTCAGCCCTCAGCCCTTTGAAGGCAACCACGAGGC
>CM052552.1:47306115-47343786 GCA_028533065.1 Trachops cirrhosus
GATGTTGAACATCTTTTCATATGCTTATTAGCCATTTGTATGTCTGTTTTGATGAAGTAGCTATTCAAATTTGTTTGCCTGGTTTTAAAATTAGGGTTATTTGTCTTGTTGAGTGATAAGGATTTTAAAATATATGGATGTGTAGGTATATACTATTACAATATCATATAAAGGTTTTGCATCTGGAATATATATGCAAGACCTTTATCTGATATTGTAATAGTTCTAATTTGGGTGGCTTCACCCATTCCACAAACAAACCCTTATTAAGTACCTACTATGTCTTAGAATTTAGAAACTACAGGATGAATAAAACACAAACCCTGGCCCTCTTTAAAGACTCACAGTTTAGAGCACAGGTGGCAAACAAAAGGCCAGCAGGCCGAATCCGGCCCTCCAAATTGTTTTATCTGGCCTGGCACCTTGTTTCTACCCGGCAGCAGCACTGAACTCCTTGCCTCTAGTTAAGGAGTAGTTACATTTACATTTACCCATGTAATTACATGGGTATCCTAATGTATCCTATGGGTATCCATGTTATCCTAAAATTACATTCGGTCCTTTGAAGGCAATCTCGAGAATGATGTGGCCCCTGGTGAAAATGAGTTTGACATCCCTGGTTTAGAGCAAGTCGACAGTGAAGTACTCTGTAAAGCAAGTTAAGAAACTGGGATATTATGCCGTGAGAAGCAGGATGCCCCCTCCCAACAGGACGGCAAATTGGAATGGGATGGGAGTCTCAGCCCTTCTAGGAGATCCTTGTTTCCAGAGAATGTCTGTTTCCGTTTTGCCCCAGATTTACCCTGCTGTGAGCCACTTCTGATCCATTTTGTCAGGCTCATTTAATTGTTTTTCTCTAGTTGAGGAGGTAGAGCTCTATCTCTGCCTGCTGCTTGGGAACATAGCGTCTGTAATCCTTGTGACTTGTAGTCAAAGCAATATTGTCTGTGCTGCTGACTGTGTTTTAAATGAAGTGTCAGGGGATGTGGAGATGGTCATTAATTTTAAGTGCATCTATTGTTAGCAAATGATGTCACCACTAAGCTCTCCAACTTGTCACAAGAAGTCTAGATGTATTTCGGTTTCCTGCAGCAGGGACAGTTCCTGTTTTGCAGCACACAGGCTGCGAATATTGTCCGCATTCTGTGAGGAACCAGAGAGCTTTTGGTGCACATTTAAGATAAAATTGGCTCTTCGAAGTAAACATTCTGTACCAATGAGTCAATCACCTCACATCCTTTCTAGGTAGGGGGATTGGCAAGGAGCTTGCTGTTTGTAATTATATAAATGTCAACCTCTGTCCTTTGCAGGTTCCTCGAGGTAGGCAGTCATGTCCTATTTATCATAATGTTCCCTGTGTCTTGTTCCAATTTTTTCCTCATTTATTTCTTGGGTCTCCCATAAAAGAGTGTAAGTTTCTCAAGGACAAAGTCTATGCAATCATCTCTCATAATTTCCCTGGAGTGTGTTGAAAGTACAGTGTGTACCTGTTGACTCTGAATCAAGCAAGTTCTACTTTTAGAAAAGGTAGAATAAAGAGTAAGAAAATTCACCCTGGCTGGTGTGGCTCAGTGGATTGAGTATCGACCTGTGAACCAAAGGGTCGCCAGTTTGATTCCCGGTAAGGACACATGCCTGGGTTGCAGGCCAGGTCCCCAGTAGGGGGCGCATGAGAGGCAGCCACACATTGATGTTTCTCCCCCTCTCTCCTCCTCTCCAAAAATAAATAAATAAAATCAAAAAAAGAGTAAGAAAACTCTATTACCATTTTAGAATTATGTGGTAAAACTTTTCTCTGCCAGCACTGCTATTACATGGGTAGTTATAATCTCAAATATTAGGGTCAGAAAACAGATTCTTTGTTTAGAATTATTACCTGCAGAACTTAACAAGGAATTTTTTCCTTGGGTTATCATAGATTTGAACACCTAGAGCTGTAGAGGTGTAGAAAAAAATGTGATGAGTCTTCTGGTTCTATTAAAACCCATGGAACAACAGGGCAAAAACTTGGAAAAAATTTCAACATCTGTAATCACACAGTTCCAACATGATAGTTTTCATTTTAGGAAAGCCTTTAGGAAACCTTTAGGAAGACAGTTCCTTTAAGGGATTTTTTTAACTTAAATGAGCTTAAAATAATGTGATCAGAAAGCCACTATAGTTGTTGGTGACTACATCAATGAATTCATATTTGCAATTAGAATAAGCAAATCACCAAAAAGTTATTTCATATATCTGGCTCAGGAGTTTTGTTTTTAAATGAACAAAAAACCCCACCACCTACTGTTTGTCTCTCATTCTCCATCCCCTCCCCCACAATCACACATTCAATGAAATCTCATGTGAACTGGTGTCCAGGTACACAGCCATCATGGAAGCCAGTTGAAGACCATGCTCCTTGGGTTTGCATGCATCTTCTACGAGCTTCCCAAGCCCTGCACCTACTGGCAACTGACTGCTGGTGGACGGAAGGAGCAGACCTCAAAACTCACCAGGCAGCAGCAGGACCAGCATCCCGTGACCTCTCACGAACCTGGTGGCTTACAACCACCCAGCTGTGGGACCGCTACCTGAGGGGAAAGAGCACAGGTCACCGGGTGCCCAGAAGTGGTCCCTAGAGAACCAGGACACTCAGACACCTCCACACTTCCTCCTCCCTGCCCTGCTTTCTCCCTCTTCTTCTTCACACTCATTTCTCTCCATGATCTTGGTGTTGGGCTAAGGAAAACCAGTAACTACAGCCAATCAGAAGCTCCCTGCAAACTGAGAGCTTGGATCTGTGTAGAAACCTTTCTTCAGGCTAAAACCCTGACAACAGCCACTCTGTTGGACTCACTGACAATCCAGTAAGAAAATGGACAGAGGGGAACCCTCTGCAGAGAAGCATTAGTGAATAGTCCCCAAATGTCACTTACCATTCTGGGGGTCCTGCCTGGTCCTGCTCTTCCTCCTCTGAGGCACCCTTGGTGGACAGATGCTAAAAACCCTCCAACAGAGAAGTAAGGTGGGGTGGTGGTGAACTGGGGTCAAGGAAGAATAGTTGCTTGTGCAGGTTTGAGAGCTTTTTTTCTTTCTCCAGATTTAATGGCAGGAAAATCCTGTATCAGATGAGGATTACCAGCGATGAAAGAATGTGTCTGCCTTTCGAATCACTAAAGCCTGTGGCAGATTTTGCTGACACACCAATCGGCTTTACCTCTAGGCCTTGGCCTCTCCATCTGCCTGGCCCCTTTCTCTCCTTAAACCCTCTGCAGACCCCACCTCCTGCCCTTACCCCAACCCCAGCCCCAAGCAATATGCAGCCAGAAATTGGCTTCCTGCCACCCAAAGAGCGTTATCAGCATTTGCAACAAGAACATGTTATATAACTTGGAGAGGTGGGGAAAAGCCAGGACAGCTTAAAAATAATCATGTTTTCCCAAAATGCAGGCTGCTGATTTTCCTTTCTTTGGAGTGACTGATGGTGGATGATCCAAAAACACACTAGGGAGAGGGCCCTTCACGACAATCAGGCTAGAGACCCAGTTTGGGGGTTGAATATGTGCTGGCCACTGCCCAAGGCAGCAGGTCCGTGGGCCATTTTCAGAAGCCGGCTGCGGTTTCTCAAATCTATCAGGACTCAGTGAGGCCCTTGCTGCTCAATGCATGGCCCAGCAACCAGCAGCAGCAGTAACATGGGGGGTGGATTAGAAATCTGGACTCTCAGCACCCCCACTCCTACCCCAGACCTCAGGAATCAGCATCTGCATTTGAATAAGATTCTTATGCTCATGAAAGTTCAGGAAGCCCTGGTTTAGGGGAGTGGTTGCAGGGGAGGGGTCTGCTCTAGGTGTGGCTGCAGTTCAGATGTCCCCACATTTTTGTAGCCCCAGCACATCCATTAGGCCTGGCTGTAGCGTCTGGCCATCTGCTCTGCTGAGACCAAACTGCCAGGTGTCCATGGCAACCTACCATCCTGGCTGTCCTGGCCAAGCTGGCTTTGGTGTTGGAGGCATCCTTTGCAGTCTTCATCCTGAACCTTGGCCCAACAAAGCCTCTCCTCACTACCCCAGCAGCAGGCCAGAGGCTGAAACGTGACTGCGTGAGCAGCCTGTCTGCACCTACACTTGTCTGTGGCTTATGGTGTCGACCTTGAATTCAGTCTTCTCCAGGCTAGCTGGCCTGTTGCTCTGGGTCAAGGATCTCCCTGAGGAAGACCTTCTTGGCTTGTGAAATCAGACATTTCTCCTGAGTGGAAAGTAAGGAACAGAGACTCTCAGGGGAAACAGGAAGGGGCTCATCCACCAGGTGACTCCAACTCGGGGGACAGGTAGCCTTGGAATCAAAAACTTGTCCCCAAGGAGGAGAGGTTTTCACAGGAAATGCAATTGACTGGCATGCCCCCAAGAGAAACTTCAGACAAGACCCTTTTATCCAAAGATCTAGCTAGCCCTGCCCCCAGTCATTCCTGGGCTGCCAGGGCAGTTTGCACCCTGCTGTCTCTCTGTCACAAGGCATTTGTTGGCTGATAAGAAGGGGCAGAAAAGGGGAAGAGGGCTGTGCTAAGGGAGCATGTGAAATAAAGAGGGCCTAGGATGCAACACTTTGCCTTTGCAGGTGGCCTTCTAGAAAAGCTTCCCTCCACAGAGAGGGTGGTAGGAAGCCCTAGCATTTCTTTGTAATGGCTGCTGTATTGGTGGGGGGCAGTCGTCAGGGTCTCAGCAAGTGGCCTCTAATGAAAGGCAAAGGCAGCATTCCTCCTTCCGTTCAGGAGTTCAGATGTTCAGCAGCCTCCTATGAGGGGCTCTCAGAAGACACTTGGATATGAAACCAGAGTTCTATTTCTCTGCTCCTGACTCCTCCTGCTTGCACACATCACACGGAGACAAGACCGTTCCTTAGGGGCAGAGGGCACGGGCAGGTTCACTCTGACACCAAGTGGAACAAAGCCAGGTGCCCCAGTGCATCTGATATGAGACAAATGAGGCAAACTCAGTGATCATTTCCTTCCACACCTTTATTTACAGATGAGGAATTAGTCCCAGCTGCAACATGAAATGTCCTTATGCTTAGTTCAGGTTCCCCCAGCAGCAGATCTTGAGACATGGATACGAATGGAAGCCCTTGATTTGGGAAGTGATTACGGAAAGCACCAGCAGGGGAGTGGGGAAAGTAGAAAGCAGTGGTGCTATCAAGCCTGTGTGCACTGTGGGCAAGTGCTGTTTAATCTGTGACAAACTATGGGCAATGGTGTAGAGCACATATCTCAGATTCTATCTCAACTGCAGGGTAGGGAGCCAGGGTGTTTATCTACCAACTCCCACCCTTGGTGGAGGGCTACTCGCAGAGGCGATGAGGGCTGTTCATTCTGCAGCAACCTCCGGCTACCAGGCAAAATGAAGCAGATGCACTGATACCTAAAGAAAGCTCCTTTCCAGGGTCATCTCTTTCTGCACATCAGGGCCCAGAGTTCCTTCTGAAAGCTCAGAGTAGCTAAGCTTCCCCAATTGGAATTGGTAAATAAGTGCTGATGACCAAGGTTGCATGGTGTGTGGAGGGGTACAGGGACTTTTACCCAGTGCACAGCTGCCCTGGCTGGGATGGGCTCGAGAGTCTCGTCCTGTTCTGATGGGTGAGGCTGCCCCTCACCAGCTCTGTAGCTGGTGGCTCCACCCTACTTGGGGCAGCAATAATGGAGGCTTTGCCTGTTATTGGGAGAACACAGATTCGCCTTTCGCCTTTCTGTACTGTGGTCACAATTGACAGACACTCCAACCCTGAATGGCAGGTTCTCAGGCTTTTGCTCCTTTCTTACCCCACTTCTCCCCCTGCTGAAAGCCCACCCTTCCTGGCAGGCTTAGCACACATGTTACCTTTTCTAAGAAATGAGCCTCTTCCCGGCACCCTCCCTCCTCCCACAGGCATCAGTCTTTCCTGTGATAGTGTTTGGATGGGTCTGCACTTGACCCAAATCCTCACATTGGGCAAGGTGGAGGGAGATACAGGAGGAGTCATGGGGTCAATGGACACACTCACCCAAAACCACATTCTGGGTACCTGGGACCTCAGAACTCCCTACCCAACAGATTCTGAACCCACTTTTATTAGTCCATCCTCCTGAGGGTAGGCTGTGTCAACCACCACTGTGCACACTTGGAGAAGTAGCCCCATAATAGGCAGCTGTTTGCACCTGAGGACGTGTGGTGTGGGAGAGGACCTTCGTGGTGAGGGATGGATCCAGTCTGTGAAGAGAGAGAAGCCCACTGATCTGGGGCCATTCTCTTTGCCACCATGTTCTAATTCAGAATTGGTAAAGAAGTGCCAATACAAAGAATTTAAACTGGAACTTGGCCTTCCAGATCATTATTGAGGTGTTTCTGACAAGGTGATAGGCTAGAACATATTTTATTTAACAGTTTGTTACTTTGATTTATAAGTTTTAAATACTTGAACATATGGTATGTGGGCCCATGTGTTCTCTTGCTCCAGGTCCCACAAATATTAGGGGCAAGCATATGTTCTGCAAAAAGGCTGTGACGCACAATGTTTGCTAATGAAGCCCATGTGAGAATGTGGCAGGAACTATAGAAAGAGGACTAGGATGGGTGACACCCTTGGCCCCTGGCCCCACCTTTTTCTGTGACTTACTGGGTGGTCTCAGGACAGGCACCCCCACTTCCTATTTGTAGTACATTCCACCATCTAGGGCAGACCATGATTCTTCAAGTGAGGAAAACAGGCCCACAAAGGTTAAGTGATCAGGATGACAGATGGAGGTGGAGCTAAGGCCCAGTCCTCCTCCTACCCAGTCCCTGGTTTTTTCTGGAACCCTAGCAAGACAGGGACACAAAGGATCCCATCCCTGTGGCCACTCCTGTTGCCTGCATGAGAAGAAGGGGGAGACTGCCACTCCTCTTCTCATCAGGCACTCCTAAACAAACTCGACTGCACCCATCCTGTGTCTAAAGCACCTAACTCCTGTGTTCTTTATTAACAAACCATCCTACTTCCCGTTGTTTCACTTCCAACCTTCCAACTGAAACTCAGCTCCATTGGGGCTGGTTAGATTAGCACGGGCTCAGGAACCTCCGTTTTAGAAAGGGGAAGAGGGGAGGGGCAGAGAAAGCAGTGCCTACATTCCGTTTTGCACCGGTGGAGTGACGTCCCCCAACTGCAGTCCCAGATACAGTCAAGGTGTGGCTCCCTCCCTGTTCTGTCCCCCGGGGCACAGGGCGCGCCACTGCGGTAATGGAGGGGCAGTCCGCAGCCAGTCACGAGTCTGGACGTTTCAGCCCAGCCCCGCCTGGTTGGCAGCCCGGAGTGACACAGTGGTTTTTTCCCCTTAAGGTTGTGTCCTTGCGAAACCTCAGCAGCTTCTGCCGGCACCCAAAAAGCCCAGCCCCATCCGGAGGGCGAAGAGGCCGGGAAGCCGGCCACTGAGCTCCACTTCCCCAGGTGTGGCCGCCAGGGGGTGCCGAAGTCCCGGAGCCCGGGCGGGGCGGCTCCCGGCTCCCCGCTCCCAGCCTCCTCCCGCTCCCCGCCCCCGCCGCGCCATTCTCACCAGCTCCGCGGGGCGGGGACGGGGCGGGGCCAGCGCGGGAAAGTCCCAGGGCAAGTCTGTGCCGGAAACGTTAGTCACGCACCTGGAGCCCCAGAGTGTTAGGCTGTAAGGGATGCCTGCGCGAGGGCGTGACTTACCAAAGGTCACACCCTGGGGAGGGTCTCCCAGTACCGTGCCCTCTTGACCCAGCCACACAGTTTCTGATGGTGGCTGATAACCTGTTTGCTCATTTGTACATTGAAGAGCTGGCCCAGAATCCCTTCCTGCAATTTCACTCTACAAACTGCCTACTACCCAAAGATATACCTCCTTGGAACCTCATTTGAATTATTTTTAGATTGCATCCAAAGTAGGTCCCTTTTCAGTTCCCAATAAAAGAAACCAGAGCTCCTTGAAGAAGAGCCTACTTCTAGGTCTGGGGCAGGCAAAATACAAGGTCTTGGAACATCATATTATTTGAGAAGTCAAGCCATCAAAGATAGTTGGGTGGCAGGAAGGTTAAGTGACTCCACTGGCCAAAGGTGGGACAAACATCAACAAGAATAGTGACTGTAATGAGAGGTGAAAGCGCGAGGAGAGGGGAGCGCGGGGAAAACTCAAAATAACTTAAAAAAAAGAATAGTGATTCTAATGAATTGAAACACAGCAAGTAAAATTAATGTATATTTGTTTGATCCATGACTCTATAATGATATTTTTAAAACTTCATCAGTATGGAACACAATAGAGAGCCCAGAAATAAACCCATGTCAATATGGTCAGTTAATATTTGACAAAGGAACCCTGGCTGGTGTGGCTCAGTGGACTACACACCTGACTGGGAAGCAAAAGGTTGCTGGTTCGATTCCCAGTCAGGGCACATGCCTAGGTTGCAGGCCAGGTCTCCCATAGAGAGCACGTGAGAGACAACCACACATTGATGTTCCCCCCTCTCTCTCCCGCTCTCTGTAAAAATAAATAAAATCTTTAAGAAATATATTTGACAAAGGGGGCAGAAACATAAAATGGAGTAAAAATAGCCTCTTCAATAAATGGTATTGGGCGATCTGGACAAGTACACACACACACAAAAAAAATGAAACCCAACCACCAACTTACACCATACACCACAATAAACTGAAAATGGATAAAAGACTTAAATATAAATCATGACACCATAAAAATCCTAGAGGAGAACATAGGCAGGAAAATTTCAGATATCCTACACAGCAATATTTTCACTGATACATCCCCTTAGGGCAATGGACGTAAAGGAAAAAATAAACAAATGGGATCTCATCAAAATAAAAAGCTTCTGCACAGCTAAAGAAAACATCAACAACATGAAAAGGGAACCAACCTTATGGGAAAACAAATTTGCCAATGATACCTGGGACAAGGGTTTGATCTCCAAAATATATAAAGAAATCACAGGACTGTAGGAAGACAAACAACCCAATTAAAAAATGGGCAAAGGACCTGAACAGACTCTTCTCCAAGGAGGACATACAGAAGGTCCATAGGCATAGGAAAGGATGCTCAGCATCACTACTCATCAGAGAGATGCAAATTAAAACCACAATGAAATACCACTTCACACCAGTCAGAATGGCCATCATAAACAAATCAACAGACAAGTGCTGGAGAGGTTGCGGAGAAAAGGGAACCCTAGTGCAGTGCCGGTGGGATTGCAGACTGGTACAACCACTATGGAAAATAGTATGGGATTTCCTCAAAAAAACTAAAAATGGGACTGCCTTTTGATCCAGCAATTCCACTGCTGGGATTATACCCTAAGAATTCTGAAACACCAATTGCAAAGAACCTATGAACTCCAATGTTCATAGCAGCACAATTTACAATAGCCAAGTGCTGGAAGCAACCTAAGTGTCCATCAGTAAATGAATGGATCAAAAAACTGTGGTACATTTACACAATGGAATACTACACAGCAGAAAGAAGGAACTTTTACCCTTCTCAACAACATGGATGGAACTCGAGAGTATTATGCTGTGTGAAATAAACCAGGCGGTGAAAGACATACCATGTGATCTCATCTTTAAGTGGAACCTAATCAACAAAACAAATGAGCAAAATAGAACCAGAGACATGGAAATAAACAAGCTGACAGAGACCAGAGGGAAGTAGGGAGGGGGATAAAGGGGAAAGAACGGGAAGGATCAAGTCAAAGAACAAGTATAAAGGACCCAAGGACAAAGACCACAGGCTGGGGTGCAGGGTGGGGGGATTGACTGTGGGAGTTGGGGGGATGGAGCAGGGAAAAGCAGTGGGGGGGAAGGCAAGACAACTGTAACTGAACAACAATTTTTAAAAATTGTCAAAAACTTAACCGTAATAAAAAAAGCTTAATCAATAGACTCTGGAGGTAACTAGGGCATTATTCTAAAAGGTGATAACTAAAGGGAAAGAATCAAGCATTTATCTTGCCTTTACTTAATGGACTGTATTTCAGGGTAACCAAATACACTAGGTGATGAGAGAAAGGCTTTCTTTATTAAAGAATCACAGCTAGTAAGTGCAGAGTGATAGAATGAGGAAATGACTATGTTGTACTGAATTCACAGATCCTACTGATCATTCCTAACATGTCCTCCAAATGGTGAAAGCAGACATTAAGCAACTCCTCATGCGAAGTTATAGAGAGCACACAGCCCTACCACTGATGTGTTCTGGGCCCAAAAAGAAAAAGAACTTGAAGCTAATCAGGCCTCCAGATCTAGCTACTATTTAAGAAAAGATGAAGGGTAGAGAGGTATGTTTTTAAAAAAACACACAGATACAATCAGTTAAACAGATAGACTACGGAAAGTTCTCCAGGGCAAATGATCCAGTTCTTCCAACACAGGAATGGAATGCAGGAGGAGGGGGAAGAAGGGACATCTGTTAAGTAAACGACTTAAGAAATATCAATCCAATTTTAGGACAATTTTGAAACAATCAGTGGAAACAACATACAGATTGATTATGAAATAATATACAGAATTGGTTTTTGGTTGAGTGTGATAATGGTATTATGGTTCTATGAGGCTCTTATGCAGTAGGGAAAAATACAGAAATATTTATTATGAAATGATGTCTGGGATTTGCTTAAAATACCTTCACAAAACAAGTGGCAGAAGAGAACTGAAACAAAAATAGCAGAAAGTTGATAACTGTGAAAACTGGGTGATGAATATATGGGGTCTCTGTATTTTTCTGTGTGTTTGAAAATGTTTTATTATGGCTTTTTAAAAGTATGCCCTTCATTTGGCCCCTTCCAGCTATATAGGTAAGTAAATTCGGTGGGAAGAAAATTATCTATTTTTCTCTGCATTTACTGTCATGCACTCCTATCAACTTTTCTATGTCTCCTTCATTTGAAAATAAAAATAACCTATAAAGAGTGAACTAATTAGCAATTCTCCATTCCTTTTTTAAGTCTAGAACAGTTTTACACATAATCCGGAACTCGAAATGGTTAAACTGAAGATGAAACTGAGAATCAGAATGTCTTGAGCTTTATGACTCATTTGATTTATTGTTCCCCTTTTCTTCTCTGTCTCTCTCTCTCTGGTTTGTTTTAGATAACCTTAGGAGGTGGCTTATAATAAGCACTCATTTCTTATGGTACTGAAAATGTGCTGTTCTGATTTGGGTGCCTAGCATGTCAATGTATGAACAAATGTGTGCTCTTCAGTTAAAGCACGTGTCAATTCTGGGTTGAAGCAAAGGAAATTTAAGCTCATTATTGAGCTGTAGGGCAGCAGCTTCAGTGTACGAAAATCTTTCCCCAAAACAGGCCCCTTCTCTGTTTCACTTCCCTCTTTTGTAAACTGGGGCTGTTTTACTTCTTCTTCGTAGAATTATAAACGGCTAATTAAAGCCTGTGAAATCACTTTTAAAGATCTTAAGATGTACCATGTTTGAGAAGTGAAAACCATCATTAATATATTTTAATCATCACCTTAAATACCCACATAGACACACCCACCTCTTCTTCATTCAAGCAGATTTTTGCAAAGGAGTAATTAACAACGATGATGTCATAACCACAGATAGCTGCAAAGTTTCCAAAGGCTTACTAACTCCTAATTAGACTTTTAAAAACATATTAAATAAGTACAGATTCATCATATACTTGAGTGAAAGCATGCTGGAAAGAGAAACATTTTTCCTTGTAAACCGACTAAGTGAACATTAAAAGTGGCCGTCTTTTAGGTAAGCAGTGTAAAGAAAAAGAAATAAATCTCTGATGTAAAATGCAGAGATTGCATATTTGGAAAATATGCGACTGCCTCCAAAACGATCCCGCCCTCCGCAACCTGTACGTGCCTTTTAAGTCCTCACTAGGAGGTAAGGAGCTACAGGATTCCATTCTCCTGGCACCTAGAAAGGAGTGACTGACACTTTTCAGCCATTAAATGCCAAGCCCTCTGAAAAATAGTTGACAGTGCATCGCTAATGCAGACGCCAGCTACAGTAATGGAGCTCTTTCAAATTCTGATACAATGGTTTCATATTTCCTTGCGGTGAGAAACCCTGTCTGTGTCTTCCAATATCTACGGAAAAGCACCGGGAGAGTGAGGTGGGGCAAGAGAACTGAACATTTTACCTAATGACTTCCAGTTATGATTTCCGTCTAGGTTAGAATTCTCTGTAACCCACATTTCACCTTTTGTTTTCTCTCCGCTCTATGTCGACTCAAACATGTAATAAAGCTTCCTTTCCTGGACTTTCCCCGAACACCACTCACCCACACTGCTGTGAATATGCAGCCGACATTTCTGAGCATTTGGAGGCAGCAACGGGGTACTAGCTCCCAGAAGACCACAAAGGAGTGTTGACACAGAATAGCAGCTAGCCCCTCTGCCATTCTCCTTCGCCTCGTCTCAACCTCATTTCCCTACCAGGGATCCTTCCGCTGCCCATCTCAGCTCCACCTCCAGCCATTTTGCGGGACTTCTGCCTCCCTTTTGTTCCTTTCCCTAGCAAACTCACCCCAAATACCCCAAATTCTCATTCTTTTGCTGAGAAGCCTGGCAGTCCCTTTGTCTTATTCATTCCTGGGTGGTCCCAGCCCTGCTGTCTTTGTTCAATCACAATGGCCCATCGGTTTCTTTTCTAAACAAAGACAGTTCTCCCTCAAGAAGAATTCTGTTATCACTCAGGAATGCTTCTCAGAAATTAACCATTTCCGCAGCAACTTAACAGAGAAATGCACCTAATAATGCCTTGTATCAGCAGTTCTCAACCTTTTTTGGTTTCAGGACTCCCTTACATTCTTAAAAATTAAAGCCTTTGTGTGGGCTATATCTATGAATATGTATTGTATTAAAAATTAAAGCTGAGAAGTTTTAAAAATTTGTATTTATCAATTCATTTAAAAATAATAAGCCCATTACATGTTAACATAAATACTACATTTTTATGAAAAATAGCTCTGCTTTCCAAAACAAAAACAATGGGTGAGAATGACACTCTTACATTTTCTGCAAATCTTTTTCTTGTCTGAGTTAATAAAAGACAGCTGGATTCTCTATCTGCTTCTCCCTTCAGTCTGCTGTGATATCAAACACCACGTAGCCTCTGGAAATTTTCACTCTTTGCTCATGAGAGGATAAGGATGAAAGGGCCAAATAACGTCTGTCTCAGTATTATGCAAATTGTTTTGTCCTCATGGGACCTCTTAAAGGGTCTCAGGTATGGCCACAGATCTCTGCAACATACTTTAAGAACCACAATCTTAAAACATAAAGACATTCACTGTTTACTTAATAAGAGGTCTGAGGTAGATGGGCTCAGGGTTGGTTTGGCAGGTAACATCGCTGAAGACCCTGGTGATTTCCTACATTCCATTCCACCAGCATTGCATGTGGGCTCCTTATCTTCAGGCTTCTGCAAGAAGGCAGACACTGACTTTGTGCACATTAAAAGGAAAGAAGCAGGGGGTGCATACAAGGAAGCCACCACCATCTCCTCATCTCTGTTTTTTACAAGACAAGAAAAATGTTTCCAGGAGCCTTCCAGCATACTTTTCCTTGAACCTTATTGGTACTGATGGGTCACATTGTTACCAGACAGGGGCCTGTCCCTGACTGGGTCTCCCTAGGGCCAGCTGTAGTGCGTGGGTTCTTCACTGTGTAGGAAAGATTTCACACCACAAGTCCAGGTGACTATGAGGATCCATTTATTAAAGCTGGGGACAGTGAAATAAGGAAGGGCTTAGCAGAGAAGAAGCCACAGGAGAACCTAGGCAGGGTTGCCTTAGCGCAGTGGTGAGTCAGGCAGAAGAGAGATTTGGTGACGGATTCGGGGGATCAGCCTGGTACAACTTGCCAGCTGCTCATTGCCTTAGAATTTAGGAGACACATTCCTGTGGGAGAAAAAGTGGGGGAAGAAGAAGAGGAAAAGATGGGGAGGGCGGTCTGAGTCTTTTGTCCCGAGGCTTTTCTCTCTTTCTTGCAGGTGGGAATCTTAGAGGAAGTCTGAGGGGGAGGGTTTCATTAGAACATTCATCAGTTCTCCAGGTCCTTTCAGGGTCATGATCTCCACTGATTGGTCAGTGATAGGGCAGGGAGTCATTTTAGTCATTTAAACTGATCCTGGTGTCACATGCCTGGTTTTGCAGCTTTTCTGGACCTGGGGCTGAAAACTGCTGAAGCCTGGATGTTATCTCCAGGGAGGAAAGGCCACAGGAGGAAAGGTTATGCTAGGGATGAGGTCCTTGTTTCCCCAGTTTTGCCCCCTGTCAGGTAGTTGCCCTGGTGAAAATCTACACCTGGCTGTAAATTGATCAGCCATCGTGTTCAGCTTTCTGCCTCAGTTTCCCTAATCCATTGCCAGGGGATTTTCCTACCCTCTTACTATTCTGTCTCAATGTGACTACTCTTAAATGTAAACGGAAATGGGAAAGCAAGTCTCTAGAGAGGGGAAAAAGACAGCTATTAAAAGCTGAACCCAAGCCTTCTTACCCCTGAGGATGGACACATGGTTGCACAAACAAAATCAGGGTTCTGTTAACAGTGGAGCTGGGTGATTGCTGTGTGGTAAGCAACAGCTCTTAAAGTAATAAATATTCCTCCTTCTACACTTTTATCCACAATAAGGAAGTAGAATGTGTGATTGACCCAATACTATTGGCAAAGCCTCAACCAAGAGGTTTGGATTTCTAGTGAAAATGGACTAGAAGCTCCAATCAACTTGAGCCAGCAACTTGGATGAAAGTGCAGCAAAGCAGTGGTATTTTTCAAACATTAGGGTGAACATGAAATTGAACACTGAAAATCCTTCATCCAATAGATACCGAAGGCCATGTAAGATCATTTTATGAATATTGTATCAGAAATTAATTCTCTGTGCTTCCTTGGATGTAAGGTTTTTGTGGAAACAACAGAACCACACTAAGTATTATCATAAACACTGAAGAGTATTATTTCACCTACGCAAATTATCAAACAAAGCTGCCACCTTACATAATTCTAGTACAGTGAGTGTCCACAGGTGATGAGCTATAAATTTTAAAGATGCTCAGCCAATCTGTCCAGAAATATCCATCGAGCAGACTTAAAATATATACATAAGGACATTATTATTTGTTTTTATTTGAAATGTATCTCATTCCAAAAGAGATTCTAGTAGCATACAACACACACAAATACATTGGGTATCTACAACGATAATTTTTGTCACCAAATTTTTTCTAAGCAAAGTGAAGAAATTGGACATGAAGGAAAACAGGACAAGAAAAATAACACAAAGCTGAGGTTAATGCCTAAAATTCATGACATAAGTTTGCATACTGTTTTTAGAGGTGACTTTCAAATTTGACACTTAACTGCCAGGAGCCCAATCAAAAATAGAAATTCAGTCAATTACACAGTTCCACTGTTACTAAGGAAAATTTTCTCCCCTAGGCCCACATACATACATATAGGCACTGAAATATATTTTTAAAAGCTCTCAGTGGAGAGAGAGAGCAAAAAGGTAAAAGGACCCATGGACACGGACAACATTGCAGAGAGGAGGGGGGCATAAAAGGAGGATAAATGATAATACAAAAATACAATAAAAAATAAAAATAAAAACATAAGCTCTAAAAATTTTTTGAAATAAAACCTTTCAAAACCATTTCAACACAATCACTAATAAATACAGTAAACAATTAAATAGAGCTACTTCTTAATATAGTCCTCAGCATAGATGGAGGTCATGATGCCAAAACAAATGTACATAAACGTCATGCTTCAAATGCCCACAATGTTGGGGCACAGGCACACAGCTCTGCATGAATCCCAAAAGCAAAATTCAGAGACAACAGAGGGCTGTAAACAGCAAGGTAGGAATGAGAGATTGATACATTGTAACATCACTAAAGGACATGTTTGATGAGAAAACATAAAATCAATCAATAAATTCTGAGAAATACAATTATTTCTCACTATAAGTTGAATTTTATTTTTAAAAAAGATTTTATTTATTTTCTTTTTAGAGAGGGGAAGGGAGAGAGGGAGACAAACATCAATGTGTGGCTGCCTCTCTTGCACCCCTTACTGGGGACCTGGCCCACAACCCAGGCATTTACCCTAGACTGGGAATCAAACCGAAAACCCCTTGATTCGCAGGCCAGCCCTCTACCACTGAGCCACACTAGCCAGGGCTACAAATTGAATTTCAATAAGAATATCTACCAAGCATAAATGATTTGGAGGTGGGAGGGCAGACAGCAGAGAATAAAGTTTTTTAAAGCTATACTTTTAACAGTGCTACATGAGAATTCAGTGTGTCTTAGGTTAATAATAGGAATAAATATTAAATTAGACAGTTGTGTAAAAACCTAATACACTGGAAATGTTAGAAAAACAGATACAGTAAGGTTATCTTCTAATTCTAAAGGAAAAAAATAGTTTAAGCACCCCACATAAACCCCATAAATTGACAGGGAGAGAACAAATAAAAATTAAAATAAATTTATTTTTATTTTTTTTTAAATTTAAAAGGAAATAGAATATTGTACAATTTCATCAATTAAGGAGTTAAATATAAACAGGCCGAACTCTCCTATAAAAAGAAGGCAACTCCCTTATTGTTAAAAGGACAAAATCTAATGATTTGTTGCTACAAGAGACACACAAACAAAAGAAAATCAACAGAGTAGCAGTGTTGGAGGATATGCTTATGTGAACAGAAGAAAAGTTGGGATTACTATTTTGGGAGCAGATAGAGCAGATATCATAGCTAAAGGCAGTATAAGAAATAAATAAGGTCATTACATAATGGCCAAATGTACAATAAATTATGAAAATTTTTTTCAAAAGTGAATGTAGGTGTTATAAAAACCATTGCAACAAAGTCCAGAAAATACAATGGACAAAAAGGCCAGAAGAAATAGAAATATTTAAGTTGAAATTCTCAAAATTCCACTTTGGGAAATGAAAGACAAAAATAAATTAGAGAGTACTATATGATTGAATAACTCATGTAATCAAAATGGAGGGGGTGGGGGAGGCTCACCAGGTTCCAGGGCCAGAATACAATTTCATAAGCAGCAATGAGTATAACAGACATGTGGAGTAACTAAATATGGGACAAGTTAAGATAGTCTCTTTTCAAGTGCACAAAGATCATACCATCCACAAACATACAAAAAATGAGGATCCTATATTGCATCACAAAGACTCGTTCTTTCATTAGTTTAGCACACATTAATTTGTTTATTTAATTTACTGGGTTTGGTATTCACACAAAGGCAGAAACGCCATCCACCAAATGGTCAAACCACAAGGCACTACAATGTGTAAAAAATAAAAACAAAATACCAATATCATAAGAATGTTTTTGAAACATTTAAATGCTCTCTTTGGTCGTGCTTGAGTTACACAGGAAATTCAGACCATATGTAGTAGACATCTGTTGTTTTCCCCTGGCCCCGTTTCTTCTGTTACCAGAAGGGTAAAAGAAGTCATCTCTTTCTTTGGGGAACTTTCCCTTCTCAATTCTGATAAAACCGTCATTCCCCTGGTTCTGTGATAACGAGGTGATTCAGATGGCCTGAGAAACTCATCCCCCTGAAGACAGCGATTGTCCTAGAATGGGCATGTGATCCAAACCCACCAATCAGAGCCTTTTCCAAACACTGATCTGGACACTGTGGAGAGACTCATGGTAAAATCTCCAGGATTTTGAGGATTAAGGAGGACATAAATCTAGTAACATTAGTGACTATATCAGTTGTCATATGGAGGGAGTCTCCCTGAGACTGAAGCCCACACAAAGGAAAGAAGTAAGATATGGGAGTGAGAGGGCCAGAGTCCTAACGATATTGCATGGACTACTGAAGTGAGAGATTCAGCTGCTAGAGCCAAGAAATTCCCCCATTTTAAAAATTGTGGTAAAATATATACAACATAAAGTTTACCATTTAATCCTTTTAAGAGTGCAATTAGTGACATTTAAGCCAACTCACATTGTTGTACAACCATCCCCACTTCTCTAGAACTTTATCACCCCAAACTGAAACTCAGTACACATTAAATAACTCTCCTTTCCTCCTTCCCCCCAGAAATTTTCTTTGAGGCTTAAACTGTTTTGAGTTCAATTTCTGTACCTTCTAATCAAAAGAGTCAACACTGTTTATTTTTTAAACATTGAAAACATGTACAAAATATACAGTTATTATGTATAACAAGAACTATAAAGGTATGCATACTCTTTGGCACAATCATTTTATTGTGGGGAATATAACCCAAGGGACCTCCCCTTCAATAAACCTATATTGTACAAAAACATTCAAGCTATTGATAGTAGTGAATTATGAAAACAAGATGATATACAGCAACATGGGTGATGACTGAGCCAAAAAATTAATGACATTACATGGATCATGTAAAAACATGAAAATGTTCATGTAAAATAATATAAAGTGAAAAAAGGAAGAAAAATGGCAGTCATGCATTGATCATATGTGTATGGGGATCAAAGATTTGAATACACACTTCACAAAAGCCCACATAAAGTCACTCTGTTTCATAAATTTTCAGGGAATTACAAATTAAAAAACCATAATGAGACACCACTTCATACCCACCAGAACGGCTCAAAAGAAAACACAATACCAAGTGTTGCTGAGGATATGAAATAGCTGGAAAATCTCATACATTGTTGCTGGGAGTGTAAATTGGTACAATTGTATTGGATACTGTTTTGTACTATCTATTCCACTCCTGGCTATACACCCAAGAGAAATTCACATGCTAGAAATGTTCAGAGTAGCACCATTTATAACAGCCCCAAACTGAAAACTAATCAAATTCACATCAGCAGGAGAATGGATCAATAAATTGTGGATATTCACACAATGGAATACCATAGGCAGGGATCTGCAATCTATGGGTTATGGGCAAGTCTGACTTGCTGCTTTTTCCTGTAAATAAAGCTCCTTTGTTTCCCTGGCTGGTGTAGCTCAGCGGATTGAGCGCGGGCTGCAAACCAAAGGGTCACCAGTTCAATTCCCAGTCAGGGCACACATCTGAGTTGCAGGCCAGGTCCCTAGTGGGGGCCATGTGAGAGGCAACCACACGTTGATGTTTCTCTCCCTCCCTTTCTCTCTCCGTTCCCCTCTCTCTAAAAAAATAAATAAGTAAAATCTTTTTTAAAAAGCTCATTTGTTTATGTATTGTCTATGGCCGCTTTCATGCTGAAACAGCATAGTTGAATAGTTATGACAGAAACCATATGGCCCACAAGCCTAAAATACTTACTGTCTGGCCCTATACAAAAATGGTTTGCTGACACCTTCTATATAGCAATGAAAGTGAATGAACTACAAGTACATGCAACAAAGGAATGATTCTATCGACTGAAAAATAATATCTACTAGGTGTTTTGTCACAGAAAAGGATTTATTCGAAAAAAAGAAAGGGTTGCAACCTGGTGCATGCAGACTTGGCAAGCCACCGGCGTTCTCTGGCCTGCATGCCAAGATGGAGGGTTATTTATATAAGGGAAAGGGAAGTCAGAACCATAGAGTTTTATTATAAACATAGAGTTCTTCCTGTAGGGTTCTCAGGATCACATAGAGTACGAGAAAACTTCCCATAAGCCCCAGCTCTTCCCATAGACCCTCCTGACTTAAAGTTCCAGTTAGTCTTTATCAAATCTCACAAACAGACTGTTTTTACATAAAGTACAAAAACAGGCAAAATTCTTCTATGCTGTTAGAAGGCAGGTTGGTGGTTCTCTTTAGGAACGTTGTACCTAAACTAGGGTTTGAAGGAGCTTTTGGGAAATGCTCTTGTTCTGCTTCTTGTTCTGGATGCTATTTGTGAACATTCACCCAGTTCCGTACTTACCATATGTGAGCTTTACATATCACAGTTCCTAAATGCAGGGTTGGGATGATGACATACATTCACCATAGTGCCTATATTTTAAAAGCATAAAAGGACAATTACTTAAAACTGAAAAGTTTAAAAAATTATATGTATTCAATGGAATGTGTTGTCTTAAATTGGATCCTGGAACTAATAATGACATTAGAACAAAAACTGGAGAAATCTTAGTTTAGTTAATAGTGACAGACTAACATTGGTTCCTTCATTTTGGCTGATGTACCATGTACATGATGCAAGATGCTAACATTAGAGGAAGCTTGGAGAGGGGTGCAAGGGAGCTATGAACTAGCTTTGCAACTTTTCTGTAAATCTAAAGTCATTATAAAATGAAAATTTAAAAAAAACCATAGAGCTAGCAGCAGTTCACAAATGTTTGATCTCACAACCTCTTTATACTCTTAAATATTATTGAGGACCTCAAAGACCTTTCGTTTAAGTGGGTTACAGCTATCAAGAATTTACTGCATTAGAATTTAAAATTGAGAAAATTTTAAAGTATGTATTTGTTAATTCATTTAAAACGAGATAAGAAACTTATTACATATGGACATAAATCATATACTTTTGTGAAAAATAGCTCTCTTTTCCAAAGCAAAAAAAAAAAAAAAGTAGCCAGAAGACTGGCATTGTTTTTGCATTTTTGCAAATCTCTCATGTGTGACTTAATAGATGAGACCTTCTTTCTCCAAGTGCTTCCCCCTTCCATCTTCATGTCAGCAAACACACAGAGCCCTTGGAAAATGCCACTGCATGCTAGTAAGAGAATGACAGTGAAAACAGCAATGTCTTAATGTTATTATGAAAGTAGTTTTAACCTCATGGCATCCCTGAACTACACTATATAGGAATTGATTTTTTTTTTTCCCATTTGACTGTGTTCAGTAAAATTGCTGAAATCAGATCATGTTTTTGGTGTTAAAAACAAAACGAAGTGTCTCACAGGAAGCTAATTAAGTATCACCAAGAGGGCAGCAGCTCCTGTTCTAGCTTGTGTTTCTGCATCTCTCCTGCAACAGAACCAGGCTCCTGCCCTGGTTGCCAAGGATGCCCTGTTCCGGATGGGAAGCTCTAGTCACCACCTAGGGTTCTTGTGGATGTCCATGCACAGATTTTAAATGCGATGAGAAGAGGCTGACGCTGAGGTCATGCCTGGGAAGGAAGTGTAGCCTGCTCGGGTTTTATTCCAGGGCTCACGTGAGGGCACTGGACTGAATCCAAGCTTCAGTGCATGTGTGTGCCTAGGCCTGCAGTCGAAGAGTCACTGCCAACAGGGCACCGCCAGCCAGAACAGGCTGCCCCAGCTCTGCCCTGTGCTGCCAGCACCACCATGCCAAGTCCACCTTCTATTTGTTTTTTGGTTTGTTTGGTTTTTTTTTTTTTTTGCTATTTGTTTGTTTGTTTGTTTTAGATTTTATTTATTTATTTTTAGCAAGAAGGGGAAGGGAGGGAGAGAGGGAGTGAAATATTGATCAGTTGCCTCTTGCATGTCCCCAACCGAAGACGTGGCCCACAACCCAGGCATGTGTCCAGACTAGGAATTGAATCATACACCCTTCGGCCTGTGGGATGATGCCCAACCGATTGAGCCACACCAGCCAGGCTGCCACCTTCTATTTGTTAATTCTTTATATTAACTAGATTAGGCTTAGAACTTTTTTAAAAAATATTTTTTTTTATTTTTTTATTTTTAGAGAGGGAGTGAAACATCGATGTGTGTGGGAGACACTGATTGGTTGCCTCTCACACATCCCCAGCTGGGGACCTGGCCCACAACCCAGGCTTGTGCCCTGACTGGGAGTTGAACCAGAGACCTTTTGGTTTGCAGCCAGCATTCTGTCCACTGAGTCACACCAGCCAGGGTGGCTTAGAACTTTTTATTGAGCTGTAACAGATATGGAAAAGTGCACATATGAGAAGACACAGATCTATGAATTCCCACAAACTGAGCATATCTGTGTGGCCCCTACTCCAGAAGCCCCCATGAAGCCAGTTAAAATGTACATATTCTTTTGTGTGCCTCTTTTGCTCAACGTCATATCTGTATGAGTATCCATGTTGTTACATTTAGTGTGGTTCACTGATTCTCGTTCTTAGATAGTAAGTATTCCATTGTATGAGTCTACCACAATTTGTTTATCCGTCCTCCATAGACATCTGGGCTATTTCCAGTTTGGGGCTACTATGAATAAAGATGCCGTGAACATTCTTGTAAAAAAATTTGTGTGACGATATTAGCTAGTTTTAAATTTAACTTACCATGGTCATGGTTTGTTTTGTTTTGAAATCCAAGAGCACAGGCTATAATGTGAAAAGCAGAAAATGCCTTCTCCATCTCTTCCTTCTTTCAACACCTTCGTTGTAAGCCCTATTAAGTTTCTCATGAATTCTTCCAGAAAGTTCTTAATCATATAAACACACATGCTCACAAATGAGATCACTGTTTTTGCACTTACATTTTTTTCATTTAACAGTTCTCTTGGAGATTATTAGTCATGATAAGCTAGAATAAGTTGAAGTAATGAAAAGCATTCACAATCTCAGGGGTTCAAACATTTCTTTCCCACTCCAACTATAAGTCCAACCCAGGTAGATAAGAGGGTTACACTCATTATTTGTCACTTGGACACCCAGGCCCCATCACAACACTTGTGTCCCCAATCACTGGGGCAGGGAGAAGGGAATATCATGCACTAGCACTTCAAATATTCACCCAAAAAGGACATATGTCATGTCTGCTCAGATCTCATTGGCCACAAGACACATGCCCACCTATCTTCAAAGGGGGTGGAGAAGTGTAATTCTACCCTGTGTGGGGAGAGAGAAGAGAGGCAGAACACTCGGGAACATCTTTAATGACTACCACGGAGATCTTTCTTCATCAGTACCCATAGATCTATTGCATCTAGCACAATAATGATGGAGTGCAAACTACTTAACCAATGTTTATCGTTGAACAATACAAGCAACGTGACAAGGAACATTCTTTCACATTTATCTTTACCTGCTGTTTCAGTATATCCGTGGATAAATTCCTTGAACTAGAATTGCTGGGTCAAAGAGTTTATGCATCTTCAAACTGTGCTAAATACTACCAAATTGCTAGGTTTTGTGGAATTGTCTCCTGAAAGAGTTGCCATTTACACAAATACAAAGAGACTGAGAATTTCTATTTCTACTATACCCTGGTCCTAACTTTTAAACCTTTTACCACTAGGAAGGATAATACTATTGTTTCAATTTGCATTTCTTTAATTAGGAATTACATTGAGCATCTTATCACATGCTTATTAGCCATTTACATTTCTTTTTGTGAGCTATCTGTTCCTGATCTTTGCCCATCTTCTGTTGGGTTACAGGTCTTAGTTCTTATTGATTAGATCTCTTTGTATATTCAGAAAATTAGCTTATAGCCTGCCATGTGTATTTCAAAGATTTTCTTTTTGGTCAGTATTTATCTTTTGCATGTAGTTATGGTATTTTTTTGCACAGACATTTTATATTACTCATTAAATTACTCATCTTTTGTTTTGTGGATTCTGGGTTTGGGAACTTGTGTTAAAGGCTTTCCCCAACCAAAATATGTTTTTAAATCACCATGTTTCTTTCTAAAACTTTTATCTTCCTTTACTTTTGGAGGAGCTCCTTCAAGAACAGGCTGGTGTTACTAAAAGTTTGCTTCTTACACAGAGAGTAGATAAATATTGAGACAAACTCTTACATTGTCTTGCATGTTAGTCTTTAAAACTCTTTTCCTAAATTCAGTCCATTCTTTCTCCAGGAAAACATCACAACTGGCCTAATAACAGGTATTTCACTTGGAAAAAAAAATTTATCTGGGTCAGCAGGGGCTGTTTTTGCCTCCTTTCCAAGTCTTGTTTCCTGCACGCAGACCCCATAATTATAGGTGGACCCAGTTGAGCTGATAGAACAACCACAAGACTGGCAAGATAAAAAGATCAAGAAAATAGAGGGTAGCTACTTTGTATTCCCCTTTTCCTAGGCATGGGGACTCTGAAAATCCACAAACTAAAAGCCTATGATACCTAAATTTAAGTATAAGAAGCAAGAGGGGGTGGCCCTGGCTGATCTGGCTCAGTTGGAGCTTCATCCCATAACAGAAAGGTTGTGGGCTCGGTTTCCTGCCAGGGCACATACCTAATGTGGGGGTTTGAACTCTGATCCCCAGCCCAGGTGCAGGGGGCAAGCGATCAATGCTTCTCATGTGCGCATTGATAGTTCTCTCTCTCCCTTCCTCTCTCTCTAAAAGCAACGAAAAAAGTCCTCATTTAATTATTAAAAGATAATTTTAAAAATCGCCCTGGTTCAGTGGATTGACTGCCAGCCTGCGAACCAAAGGGTCACCAGTTCAATTCCCAGTCAGGGCACATGCCTGGGTTGTGGGCCAGGTCCCCAGTTGGGGGCGTGTGAGAGGCCACGGATCATGTGTCTCTCACACATCGATGTTTCTCTCTGTCTCTCTCCTTCTCCTCCCCTCTCTCTAAAAGTAAATAAATAAAATCATCTAAAAATAATTAAAATTTAAAAAAAGAAGCAAAGGGGGATGGAACTATATATTCTGCCATGTACATAGAAATGGCACCACTTTCTGGCTTAAACTTCAACAAGAATATAAGTGCTCCAAACTGGAAACACCTGGACTGTACATTAACAGCAGAAAAGATAAATAATAAATAATGTAATACTCATACCATGGGATACCATACAGCAGTAAGACGGAACAAACTAAAGCTACATACCACAACATAGAGCGTTCAGTCCCTACCCTACCCCCACCAATGCATACACTCTAATGGATTTCTCTAAAGTTCAAACACAAGGGAAGCTGAACCATATTGTTTTAGAATGCACACAAGTGGTCAAAATATAAGGAAAAGCAAGGATATGATTACTATAAAAGTCAATAGAGGGGTTATTTCTTTTCCTTTCTTTTTTTTTTATTTTTTTAAGGGATTATTTCTTAAGGACAGGTGAGAACTATCTTTGGAAGGGGCACCTGGAAACTTTGAAGGTGGGGCCAATGTCCTAGTTGTTGATCTAGGTGCTGTTGACATGGGTGTTTGCTTTATAAACATTTCTTAAATCACAAGTGTAAGTTTTAGGCATGTTTCTTTCTTGTTTTTTTTTTTTTTTTTTTTACTTCACAATAAGAAAAGTTTAAACAAATGCTTACAGTTTACACAAAGTCGAATTACAGTAGAAATTCACATTAAAGTGGTTGTGAGGAAGTCTCCTCCTTACATTTGAGGAATTCAGGTAGAGTTGTCAGATAAAGTACAGGATGGCTACTTGTTAAATTTAAATTTCAGCCCTGGTCAGTGTGGCTTGGTTGGTTGGAGCATTGTCCTGTAAACCAAAGGGTTAGGGGTTCAATTGCTGGTCAGGGCAAATGCCTGGGTTTTGGGTTTAGTCCCAGGTTGGGGCATATACAAGAGCCAATCAATTGATGTTTCTCTCTCACATCGATGTTTCTCTCCCTCTCTCCCTCTCTCTCTCCCTCCCTTCCCCTCTCTCTAAAATCAGTAAATATATCCTCAGGTGAGTATTTAAAATTTTTTTTACATTTCAGATAAACACCACATAGTTTTTTTTTTAGTATAGTTCAAGTATTTCTGGAACATGCTCAACCTAAAAAGATATATTCATTGTTTATTTGAAATTCAAATTTAACTTGGCTTTTGTATTTTAATTTGCAAAATCTGGCCACCCAAAACTGTCCAGGACAAAAATACCAAAGTCAAAGAAATATTAGAACAAAAGATAATCCCAGTGCTCTTATCACTTAGGAATTTACAAGCATTTTGGAAGCTCTGTACCAGGTACTGGGGAAAGAGACCTATATATATATATTTTTTTTTCTATTATCTCACAAGATGTAATTGCATTAAAATTGGACACATTTTTATTTTTTTCTTTCTTTTTTTATTGTTGTCCAAGTACAGTTGTCTCCATTTCCCCACACACACACACCACATTTCCCCCCGCCCCACGAATCCCTGCCTCCCACCCTCAAACCTACCCCATATGGCTTTGTCCATGTGTCCTTTATATACATGTTCCTTTTTTTTATACTGTCTTTTTTTTTCTAACTTTTTTTATTGTTGTTCAAGGACAGATGTCTCCATTTTCCCCCCATTACTCCCCGCCATCCTAGCCATCCCCACCTCCAACCCCTGATCCAACCCCACCCCCTTGGTTTTATCCATGTGTCCTTTATAGTTGTTCCTGCAGACCTTCCCTCCACCCCCCCACTAACCCCTCCCACCTCCCCTCTGGTTACTTGAACACATTATTAATATATTTACATCAAATTTTTTAATTGAAGTAGGTACTAAAAATCAAAATATTTGAACATCTTTATATGCTTCAAAAATATTTTTTAAAGATTTATTTATTTATTTTTTAGACAGAGGGGAAGGGAGGAAGAAAGAGAGGGAGAGAAACAGCAGTGTGTGGTTGCCTGTCACACACCCACTACTGAGGACCTGGCCTGAAACCCAGGCATGTGACCCAACTGGGAATTGAATTGGCAACCCTTTGGTTCTCAGGCCAGCACTCACTCAACGAAGCCACACCAGCCAGGGATCAAAAATATCTTTCTCCTAAATATTCAAAATTGTGTATGAGGGAGACCAAAGAAAAACTGAAATTACCTTCTGGAGGCCCGCCCTCCAGAAGAGTACAGGCTTTCTGCACTAGGTTCCCATCCGTATCAGTGTACCAACTAGCATTGTTGTGAGAGGCTGCACTCAGCTTCAGTGAATTTTTTTGAAGCTCTTTCAATGCATTTGCCCATATTATGAGGGATGATTTACAAATGCACCTGCCCACACTGTGCTAAGTGTTCCGCAGTTTTTGACCAAAAAACAGCATGACCCCTGTGCTCCACCCTCCCTATTCACCTGATCTCGCCCCAAACAGCTTTTTTTTTTTTTTTGCTTCCCTCCCTTGAGATGAAAAAAGTTCTCAAAGGGAAACATTTTGCTGATGTGGAAGAGGTGAAAGAAAAAATTGAAGAAGAACTAACAGGCATCAAAACCGACAAGTTCAAAATCTGTTTTGAGCAGTAGAAAAAAGGCTCAATAGGTGTATTGCATCAAATGGAGAGTACTTTGAAGGTGACTGAAGTTTAAACATATAAGAATAAGTACACAATTTTTTATGAATAAATACACAATTTTTTATAAGTAAATTCTGTTTACTCCCCCCCCGGAATTAAAATTAAATGGCAGTGGTTACCAAGGGCTGGAGCAGGGGGAATGAGGAGTTAGTGTTTGATGGGCACAGAGTTTCTGTTTCACAAGTAAAAAGAGTTCTGGAGATGGACAGTGATGATGGTTGCACAATATAAGTGTACTTAATACCATTGATTGTACAGTTAAAAAGAGTTAAAGTGGTAAATTTTGTTATGTGTATTTTACCACAGGATAAACATTTTTAATCAAATGGTAAAAATAATCAACAGACATCAAATTTTTATCTAAATTATTTACATAAAGGCATATTAAATTCATGTTTTTGAAAATCTAATTATTTCTTATTAAATATTTTGGAACAGTAAAACAATATTAAAAAACTGGTGTCACATTTCACACATTTGATCAAGACCAACATATATACCAAATCAAAAGTAATATAAAATTTTTGAATATTATTATATGTTTGTTTATAATGTTTATTTGTTTTCAAATACTCTTCAATACTTTGCTGAAGTTCAATACTCACCTGCCATGTTGTGAAAAATCACTTTAGTTCACCTTCAGAACCATATAAGTAGTACTTACATGCATGTGTTCTGAGAGAAACACTTTGACAAATTTTATGATGATGTCTTTTCTCTTACCAAGCACTGCAGTCCTGCAAAGCCTCCTTCTCACACTCTGAAACGCTCTTCACCTGTGGTGTCTTCAGCAGCACAACCCACAAATTTCCACAGCTTGTGGTCATGGTTACCTTTAGTTTGAAGGACACAGGATGTCTAAACATCTCATCATTAATGGGAGTGGAAGTTCAAGGTCACATCCAGGCTGTGCCAATGCTTATCCTCAGCCAGGCGGTGCCTGTGTGTTAATAAATGTGTTTTTGTGACCTGTGGAGCTCTCTGAAATGTGGGGCACAGGGCAGGCACCCCAGATCTAAGGATGATACTAGCTGTGAGAAGTTGATCAGATCAAAACCAATTTAAGAACCGAGTAATCATCCAGAACTTTGGCAAAGGTAAATTTGGCACACTTTTCTCCAGTTCTACAAACATAAGGAAACAATAGTCCTTTTGTAGAAATTTCCATCAGAGCTAAAGTGAAGTATCAACCGGGAAAACAATTGTGCTGGTTTAGCCACACCCCACCCAAGTCCTACAGGTAGGAAGCAAGGAACCCTTCACAGAGGCCTTCCCTGTTTCTTTCCTACCACCAGGTAAGGAGAGAGGGGAATTCCTCCTTCTATATTTCCTAAGCCCAGCTTGACTGGGGAACACCATTTTCCACCCTCTCTTCAATTTGGGGCTAATTTACAAAATATCCAAGCTTTTAAAAGATTTTATTTATTTATTTTTAGACAGAGGGAAGGGAGGGAGAAAGAGGGGGAGTGAAATATCAGTGTGTGGTTACATCTCACACACCCACAACTGGGGACCTGGCCTGCAACCCAGGCATGTGTCCTGACCGGGAATCGAACCAGCAACCCTTCAGTTCACAGGCCAGTGTTCAATCCACTGAGCCACACCAGCCAGGGCCAAAATATTCAAGTTTTGAACACCCAAGCTAGGGGCTTGGCAGCTGACCAGGAAAGGGCATGAGGTCTGGACTGAACTTTGCTCTTCTAGTTAGCTGAGTGTCTCCACCCTGCCTGCCCCTTTCAGCAGCTGGCAAGTTCTGACTTCATCAGGGTGTGTCTTATAACACCCTCACCCCACCCCCACTACGGGGATTATAAAACCTTCTCTGCTATTCTTTTGGGCAATAAGCTGAAATCACTGGCCATTGCAAAATTTACAGAGGGCTTCTCACCTAAAGAGGTGGCTGCTGGTCTTCCATTCTATGACTCCATGAATGAGGCTGATTGCAATTATTCATCATTCTCACTGAAAATTTTTTAAATGTATCTTTAAACATAAGCATGTGTATGTTACAAAAACTCATCTCAAAAATGACTCCATTTCATTGTAATAGTTACTAAGTATCCATTTAAAATAGGGTCTGTTGCATAAGCTTGTGTATAAAAAAACTGAAATCACTTCATAGGTAGCAAGACTTAGGTGTGAGACAAAATAAATGAATCCAAAATCAATTCAGGGTTAGGCTTACCTCCTGTTTCTGCCTTTCCTCATTCCCCAACCATCATCCACTTGGCTTCATGCTACAGTTCTCTGCAGATTTTTTAGGAGAGCTTTAGATGTTTTGTTTCAAAAAGTGAAAACTTTGCTGCTGTATTTCCAACTCCAACAATGATGCCTGACATATAGTAGGTGCTCAGTCAATAGTCACTGAACAGCTGAATTGATTCTCTTAAAATTTATTGGGGTTTAGCCCTGACTGGTGTGGCTCAATTGGTAGGGTGTCTACCTACAAAGTGAAAAGTCACCAGTTTGATTCCCAGGCAGGGCACATACCTAGGTTCCGGGTTTGGTCCCCAGCCAGGCTGTGTATGAGAAGCAACCGGTCAATGTTTCTCTCCCTCTCAATCTCCCTCCCTTCCCCTCTTTCTAAAAATAAATAAAATCTTTAAAAAATCTATTAAGGTTTACAGGAATCACATTCCTGATAAAGAAGAGTTACATCCTGCTCAAGAACAGAAGTTTGTTGGGTGTTTTTCTTTATCTTTTTTATCATATTATAAAAAAAGTAATTTGGAAAATTTGAAAATTTAGAAAAGGGGAGAACTTGGAAGAAACTGAAAAGTAAGAGGAGAAGAAATCCTGATGTCTTACTACTCTGGGCTACCACAAACATTTGAAGGTTTTTAGGATTGTAATTAATCAAGTAATCCACATTCATAATTACAATTGAAATAGAAGCAATAAAGAAAAGAGGCAGAAACAGCAGCATTCTCAAAGAAGAATGGCTCTGGCTTTGAGCTTTAAAGCAAGCAGTTTGCAATTAGGGAGGACTTGCTGGGACATGGCTCTGAGCTGCCTTACAGTGTGGAGCCCAAGGACAAGGTCTGGCCCAGCCTCCACATTTGCAGGGTCCCATATCAAGTCTAATTATTTTAACTTTATAACATCAGAATTTAAGGTGCACGTGATTTAAGTCATGCTGAGATATTATTAACTTGAAATTTTAATTAAATCTTGTTAAATGTTTTTATAAATATATAACTTTGTACATTATTAGTGGTCAATGTCCATCCAGGTTCCATTATGGAGAACCAATATCCTGATTCTGTATATTATGAGTATGTGTGTGTATAGATATCATACATACTTATAATGTCAGAGTAATATGACTTGTTTACTGTCTCATAGTGTTCCTTAGCCACCATGTAATACCTCCAGAACCACAATTGGAACACAGAGAAGCAAGAATACGGACACCCGGCATCCGTGGGAAGTGGTACTTGGGTCCGTGCAAATCTCTTAAATTCATGCTATCTGGAAGGAAGGTTGTGACAAGTTAATTTGTCTTTTTTCTTTCACTTAAACCTTCAGCAGCTCAAATCCTGCCTACCCTCAGGCGTAGTGGCCAACTCCAAGAGCAGAGGAGGCACAGCCCACAAACCTTCATGGCATCCATAAATAGTCACCTTTGGTTTTCACAACACAGGCTAAGCACTGGACCTAAGTATTTCCCTGGGGCCTGAAAAGTGTTAGTCATGTGGGTGGCTGTCTCCAGAAGTGCATACATAGCTCAGGGCTATGCAGGTACTGACCACTGGATCCCACACAGAAGTACCCATGCAATATCTACCACGTATGTTCTGCATATTCTTGTGGTATCTGGCACTAGGATTAGTAGCTTCCTTTGCCGCCTACAACAGCTCAGCCTGTGTTTTAGGCTGAGCCAGGACAGGGCAATAAGAGGCTTTGACAAAGAACGTCTTTAGGCAATCACCTGTGCTTCATAGGACACTTTTTTTAAAGCCTATTTCATTTTATTTTAATCCTCACCCAAGGATATGTTTATTGATTTTAGAGAGAGAGGTAGAGGGAGAGACAGAAAGAGACAGGCAGGCAGAGAAACATCCATTGGTTGCCTCCTCCTGTATGTGCCCCAACCAGGGATCGAACCCACAACTCAGAGATGTGCCCTGAGCTGGGATCACAGCTGCATCCTTTTAGTGTACTGGACAATGCTCCAACCAATTGCTTCACCCGGCCAGGACCAGGCTTAGTTTTGAAGCAACTTGCCAGGGGTATTATCAACGGGCATAGATCGCCTTATCTGCTGCAATGCTGTTTCAAGCAGGAAGACAGACCCCATTCCAGGCAGGCCCTACAGCATTTTTTGTGGGGAGGGACGAGCTGCTTCCCCCACCACCTCACTGAAGCCAGTCAGAGCTTGGAATGAAACCAGGAGACTACAGCTGTGTTCGAAGTCTCCTAGCCCTGGGGTGGAGGGAGTTCCATGAGGGAAGCTGGGCTTCCTGGGAGTCCAGTTGACCAGACTGAGGAAGCAGGCACCACCACAGCCATGGAGGACTCCACATCACTAGCCCCATTCACAAGATTTCTTGGAAAGCACCATGGATGAGCTGGTGAGATAGTCACATTCACCATTCCTCCTTTTCACAGCACAAATCTCCTCTGATGGAGATCAGAGGAGCATGGCAAACAGTGCCATGAGTGTGAACGGGGAACATCCAAACTGTGGGAAACCCTACAGGACAAGATGGCTCAGGTCCTTCAACAGATAAATTATAAGAAAAAGAAGGGGGTGGAAGGGGGGAAATAGGTTAAAAGTGATTTAGAAGACATTTAAATAAAAGTTTTTATTTTTAAAAAATATTTTTATTTATTTTTAGAGAGAACAGAAAGGAGGGAGAAAGAGAGGGAAAGAAGCATCAATGGAAGACAGAAACATTGATCAGTTGTGCCCTGACCGGGGATCGAACCTGCAACCCAGGCATGTGTTCCAACCAGGAATCGAACCAAGCTTTGTGGGATGACACCCAACCAACTGAGCCACACCAGTCAGAGCTAAATAAAAAATTTTAAAGGACAAGCTAAATTATAGAATATAGGGGTGCACAATTGGTTGACAAAACTATTTGTTGTGGTTAGCATAAAAGTTTACATCATGGTTACTTCTCGGGGATGGAAGGAGCTGTGATTTGGATAGGAAACATGAGGGGTTTCTAGGCTGGCTGGCAAAGCTCTATTTCTTGACCTGAGTGGTGGTTACAAGGATGTTTGGCTTAGAATAATTCATTAAGTCATGCACTTGTTTTGCTGTGTTTCTGTTTTATTTTACAGTGAAAGGATTTTTTTTTTTAGATCCTTTGGAATATCAACTTGCTATATAATTATGAGGACTTTGTTTTGGTGTTCTTAGGAACACAAAACCCTCACTTCTCTGGTATCTGTTGTGGCCACGCCATTCATGCAGATGTTTTCCACATGTTGATCATATGCTCTGGCTATTCTGGGGCAGCCATGACTTTAAACAGTCTATTTGCTTGTCATTACAAATCATCATTTTTCCTTAAATTTCAGGATCTTCACAAATTATATCTAAATGAACTAAAACATTAAGCATTTTTGAGATCTCAGGACTGAAAGAAACCCCAAAACACTACCTCATAATTACTCACAAAGTCGAGTTCACAGTGACCCATATTCTGTTGAGGCAAGACGTGCAGCACACTCTGATCAGAAGGCCTGGGGCAAGAGGCTGGGGAGAATAAGAGAAGAACAGAGGTGAATATTTCCACCCTTTTTCCTGAGCAATATCTACCTCCTTGAAGTACAGTGGTTGGTATCCAGAAGACCGAGGATGGTATACAGATTTCTATTGAAGTAGGAAGAGCCAAGGGTAGGCCTGCTTGAACAACCATTGGTGTTAAGGATGGGAAAATAAGGTCATCAGGCAAGTCTCCAGGTTATAAGAAGAGATAAAAACAGGGCAAAGCCAGGGGACAGGAGATGGACAGGACAGAAGTGGGCCTGTGTGTGGAAAGTGATGGCTTTCCTTCCTCGCCATTTATTCTCGGTGGGGGGGGCATAAGATAACATGATTTTAAGGGCAGTGCCATCCCTCTGTCGTCTCTCACCTGGGCAGTTAGATAGGGAAAAGCAGAGTTGAGAATGCTCCAAATTTGTCTGAGGAAAGGCCTTTTCCTTTTTCTGAGAAGGAAATCAGGTTTCCTTTGGTCCATCTCCTCTTCCCACAGTCCATATTAACTAGAGCTAGTACTGTGTCACTGCCACAACCCAGGGTCTCCTGCCTGTATTCTCCTGCTTTCCATCTGTAGCGGTAGGGTCTTTAGGGTTGGAGGTATGGTAATCCCTGGAACAAATGAATGTGTCACCTTATGTGGCAAAAGAGACCTTGCAGATGCGATCAGGTTGAGGATATCATGGTGTGGATATCTGTGGATTATCTATCTGGCCCCAGTGTGATCATAACAGTCCTAAGAGGAAGCCAGGAGGGTGAGAATTAGATAAGGTGATGTGATGGAAGCCGAGGTCAGGGAGAGAGGGGGGGGAAGGCAGGGAAAAGAGAGAGATAGGCAGAGAGAGACAGAGATAGAAAGAGAGAGAGAGACAGAGAGACAGAGACAGAAATCAGAAGATACTATGTTGAAGGCTTTGAAGATAGAAGGAGGGGCCAGGAGCCAAAGAATGCAGGCAACCTGTAGCTGGAAAAGGCAAGGAAATGCATTCTAACCTAGAGCTTCCTGAAGGAATACAGCCAACATCCTGATGTCTGCATCTCTAACCTTCCAAAGTTTAAGATGATACGGTGGTGTTTTAAGTCACTAAATTGTGGTAATCTGTTACAGCAGAGATAGGAAAGTAATACAGGAAAGAATGGAGCAGGGTTTTTTTTTTTAAATAACTTTTAAAAATTCATTGATGAGAGAGATGAACATCAATTTGCTGTTCCAGCCATTGATGCACTCACTGATTGATTCCTGCTGACTGGGGGTGGAACCTGCAAACCCAGTGCACCAGGACAATACTCCAACAAATCAAGCCACCTGGCCAAGGCCTGGGGCAGGCTCTTGTGAGCCAGACAAGGCAGGGAGTACTATAAGATGCTGTTGGGTACCTGGACAGGGATCAGTGATGGTGGAATTCAATGGGGCTGAGGAAGCCTGTGAGCTTGCAGGGGCCAAGAAAGTGGACTTCACATTTTCATCAGGGAGAGCTGAAGCAGTGGGATGTGGGGGAGGGAATCTTGGGCTGTTTCCTCTGATTGTCTCCTTTAGAGCCCGGTGTCTGTTGGCCCATGCCATCTATCCCTCTTCCCTCCACATTGTACAATATCCTATCTTCTTTCCCTAAATCTGACAGAGGCTGAGTCTTACTGGCACAAGAAGAAATGTTGCTAGATATTAACAGGCAATTGACATTATGGTGGGGCACAGAGGCAGTAGGGATGAAAACTCTAGTGACCAAGGAACGGTATATTCTGAACAAAGGATGGCAAATTTACAGGTTACCTGCTGCCTGGAGGATGAGTTAGAGTGGGACCACAAGTAATTCATTCAGTCTGGCTGTGCAATAGGTACTGGAAAGCTGTGGTGACTTTTGCCCAGTGACAGAAACTCTGGAAGCTTCAGTTGCCTCATGTGTGAAATGGGCTGAACATAGTATCTATCTCCCTGAGTTGTAACTAGGTTTAAAGCGATAATCCGTCCGGCATACTTAGTGCAGTACCTGGCACACAGAAAGCACTCAGTGAAGGCTATCATTATGTAAACCTGCAGCCTGCAATGCAAATCACATGCAGGGTGGCCTGCAGAGGTGGGAAGACTCTTTGACAAACAGCACAGATGGAGGTCTGTCAGAGGCAGGTAGAGAGGTGTGTCAGATCCTGTTATGAGACCGGGATGCATGCAGCAGGTCCATCAGGAAGTTCAACAGATGTCTCTATACAATGCTCAGTGGCCAGGAGTAGATGTCAAACTTCTCTTCAACAAGGGCACTTGTGTGCAAGGGGATGATGGTGTACACCCCCAAGGGCAGGCCTTGGGACCCGACAGCTACCTCGTTCCTGTTCCTATAACATGGGACATGTTATCTCTGCCTTGGAGAGAAGTACCCAGGCAGTCCAGTGCTGGGGGTGGGGCATCCCTTCCTGGGGCCAGGCTGGAGCAGGACATTTATAACACACAGATAGAGCACAGAGACTTGAGGGCAAGGCCAAGTATGATGAGTACCAGGCCTCAGGTAGCCAAGATCATTGGAGGATCTCAAAGGGTAAGAGTAGGACTGGACCTGAGAGAAAACCCAGCATCAAGAGGAGGAGTGCAGAGGGGCAAAGTCCAACGGGAGTCTGGGAAGCATTGGGCCAACCCTTACCACCTGAAAGCTTAGACGCCTGTGGAATGTTCCATGGCTTCCATGGTGGGGTGTGCCTGAATCAGTTGGGCTAACTTTGTCAACAGTTCCAGGGTGTTTGAAGAGTTTGATGAAACATTTAAATAAAAATTTTACTTTTAGTATCAATATGAGTACAAATGAGAATAAGTAGTTTTACAAAGTTGACCTTATATACATTTGTTCTCTACAAAAAAGTGGCATAAATGTTTTTACAGTGGGAAGTCTGACTTCATAAACATGACCAAAGAACCATCAGTCCCCTACCAGTTCTGCAGCTTCTATTATGTCTGTGAAGAAAATTTTCATGAAATTACTCTGTTAAAATGAAAGATAATTTTATGGTCAAACGAACAGTTCTCTTTTGGACAGAATGGATCATCTCTTTACCTAACATGGCCATGACTTCAGATTATATTAAACATAAATTCTCTTTTTCAAAAAAAAATTTATGTATTGATTTCAGAGAAAGGAAGGGAGAGCGAGAGAGAAACATTGATTTGTTGTTCCACTTATTTACAGATTCGTTGGTTGTTTCTTGTATGTGCCCTAACCACAGACAGAACCCACAACCTTGGGCTTATCAGGACAACACTCCAACCAACTGAGCTACCAGTCAGGACAACATGAATTTTCACATAGTTAAAACCTACATTTTTCATCAGCACCAAGAAAAAGTACAACAATTGTGGGAAACTTTTGTTCCAAAGCCTTGAAACACTTAACCAATAGTATTGGGTGAAACTTATCTCTTTGATAGATTTATCTAAATTCAAACAAAAGATTGTTCCTATTACTACAATATTTCATGAAAAACACTATAGTTAATATGAAAGTTCTTGGACTTTACATTCTACTATGGAAGTTAACTGACTGATTAAATAAATGTTTTTATTATTATGAGCCATAAGGGACATGCTGTTAAGACTACTGGCATGTCTACTCAAAATACAGGGTGCAACAAAAGTAGGTTTACAGTTGTTTGCATGGAAAATAATGCAATAATTAATAAATAATAAAAGAGTAAACTTTGTGTTTCATGTACTCACAAATGTAAATATACTTTTGCCCCACCCTATATAAATACTGGCTTTGGATAAGCAAAAGTTACAAAGTTGTAGCAGAGTTTAGAAGGAAGAAAAACTTCTGACATGTTTTAGCTCCTGGAGAGGAAATTGCAAGAGACAATTGCTGTATAGGCAAATCTGGAGAGCATCTGTTCATTATTCTAATTCCAGCAAGGGAAAATAAAGAGCCTTAAATAAGATAGTCTGAAAAAAAAGTATGGAATCTTTTTAAAAGCATGGAATCTTCTCTACATCATAGTGTGAACTCCTCTTTCTATCATTTCTCAATTAGAACACTAGTGAAAAGAAACATCTCCAAATCAGGAACGGTGGAATGTATCTAAAGGTGTTTATCATGAAAAAAAAACAAGAGTATTCATCCTTTCACTTCTAGGAAAGTGAGTTTGTTGTGTTGATTATCCAGTAATTGACAATTGAAACTGTAAAACCTCTCCTAAAAATTCAAACAAATTACTCTTAGAAAGTCCAAGAAGTGCTTGAAGTTTTAAAGAAACATAAATAATTGTTGAGCAAGTTGAGTTATTCAAACAAGTACATGTAAACCCACATGAAAATTGCAGGAGACAATTGCTAGTGACAGTTTAGGGAATTACCAATCAATGTTCCCAACCTGCATGGTCTTCTTGTAAAGTCCATACAGCGAAGGACTAAATTTTTCTTGTTTAAGAGAAATACCTGATACGTAGAATAGTTCCTCAGATTTTGTAAAGCCTTAATCAATATTCATGGAATTTAAAAAGTGAATTAAAAAATCAAGGCAACTACAATGTGGTGTCCGCCCTGCCTGGTTTCAGGAGCCGTAACCCCACCCCCACCCCCCAGCCCCCCCGTGGCTAAGACTGAGTGAGAAACCTCCGAGAACTGGGAGGCCTAAGGAGACAAAACCTATTTCCCTGAACATGGGCACTGCCTGCTCTGCTAGTCCCTTCAGCTTGGTCGGATAGACAATGACGGGCTACCATTCTCTGGAAAGAATGGACCTAAGACAGAAACGATCACGTGGGAATAAGCCATCAGGGAAGAAACTCAGGGGGCTGTGGAAGTGAGGGAGTGATCGACATTACCCTTGCACCCTCGGCTTTGACAATAGCCTGAGTCCTTGCTCTGGATGTGAGAAATCCAAGTCTCCTGGCTGCCTTTGTCTCCTCCACCCGACTCAGGGCCTGCAGAAAT
>CM052552.1:47343886-47391768 GCA_028533065.1 Trachops cirrhosus
ACTCAGGGCCTGCAGAAATAGCAGGGGCGGTGAGGCTCAGACTAGAGTCGGTGGACACCTGGGGTAAATTAGACCTGGGGCATAAGATATGGAAAATCCTGTGAGACCTGCTTGCTAGGATGCTCTTGGATGTGTAGGCTCTAGTAGAAAATGAGACTAATCCTGTACCTGTTAGGTGATACCAGCCCCAAAACCCAGGGTGAGACTTTTGAACTCTATGTAAATTATCTACCTGTTTTGATCTTTTCTGCTAGACAATGAACCCACATTCTGTATCTGTTCACCTACCCAATACTACCTAATAAAAGCCTATTGAGGCGGCGGCTCGGGGAGCTCTCCTTTGAGAGAGTGGCCAGGCCACTCGGAGGCACCCTCCCCTTGAGAGGGTAGCCATGCCGTCCCTATTCCTCCACAGGACTCAGTAGTCCATGTGTATGTTTTTCTTGTGACTTGCGAGCATCTACAATGTTTGTGATCACCATGGGCCAGTGGTCTGCAACACTACAAACTCCAGGGAAAAAAGTGTGGCAGACATTATTATTTGCTGCCTCTTCAGGAGCCATCCCCCCTCCTTCCTTGTTAGCAGAACTCCAATTTCATTTAACTATAGGTGATTTTTATTTGCATCAGGAAGTGTTGGGACTCCTCTCTGTCCCCAAGAGGGAGAATCCTGATGAGTCAATCATGGTAATTTATTCCCTATGGTGGTGAATGGTTTACAAATAAACAGGTGATACATATGCTGGCTGATGTGGCTCCGTGGATTGAGTGCTAGTCTGTGAACCAAAAAGTCTCTTGTTCAATTCGCAATCTAGGGCACATGCCTGGGTGGCAGGCCAGGTCCCCAGTTAGGGGCACATGAGAGGCAACCACACATTGATGTTTCTCTCCCTCTTTTTCTCTTTCCCTTCCCCTCTCTCTAAAAATACATAAATAAAATCTCTAAAAATTAATAAATAAAATGTTTTAAAAAAGAAAATGACAGGAAGACAGGACATCTCTGTAATTCAATCAATGTGCTGTGATCTTTGCAGCTACTGCAGCCCTTTTGTGACCATGAGGACACAAGCCAGAGAACCAAGACAAACAATTGAGGCTAACACAGCAGAAAGATGAAAAAGGCTTGGATCTTTGCTGATATCATTTCATCACTGAATCAACCAACTTTGGAATTCCCTAGCTCTGGACTTATTTTTATATGAGATGACAAACCCCATTATTGTTTAAGCCATTTCAAGTTGAGTCTTCTGTCAGTGGCAGAAAAAATACCCTAACAGGCATATGCCACTGGTTGGCTACATATTTCCAACCTCCTTTTCTATTATGGAGAGTGAAAATGCCACACACTTGCTTTCCCAGATTTCCTTGCATCTGGGATCTCATGTGACCTATTTTTGGTTTAAGAAATATAAAGGAAAGTCCACTTGGAGCTTTGGGAAAGGAATTACCCATCCCTCTTTCCCAATCAAAACAAAGAAAAGAGCATGAAGGAAGAATTTTATTCTTCTTCTTGAATGATGTAGTATGAAAATGTGACTCTTGAAGCCATATAAACCATCTTGTGACTATTAGGAGCAAAACTGAGTATGAAAACAGGATTCAGGATAGCAGAGTAGAGAAAAAGGAAAGGACTGGGTCCTGATGACATTGCCAAGCCTCTGAATCTACCCTTGGCTTGCCTACTTCACACTCATTACGAAGGCAAGAGAGAACAGACTTCCAGTCAGGATGATGGCATAGGCAGACATGTCTTGCCTATGTCTTCACTAAACCACATCAAAATCACAACTAAAATATAGAACAACCATCACTCAGAAGCGAGCATCAGAAATCAAGTTGAATGGAAGTCTGACAACTACATCCATCCAGACTGGTAGGAGGGGCACAGACACAGAACAGGCTGGTCCCACACCCACATGTGCTGGATAAAAATTTGGGAGGGATATCTTGGGAGCAAGGAGTCCCAGCCTCACACCAGGCCCCCCAGCCAAGGGTTCCCATGCCAGGAAAATAAATCCCCACTTCTGGCAGCAAAACCCAGCAGGGTTTGAGTTGCTGGAATAAACTTCTGGAGCCCCAAGCAGTTCCTCTTAAAGAATCCACACACAGTATCACCTACTCAGACTCACTCCCTCTGAGCTCCAGCACCAGGGTAGCAGCTTGAAAGGTACCAGTGGCATACTGGGAGAAACTGAAGTGTTTGGCATCAAGGCTAGCAGAGGCCATTGTCCCTTTTCTAAACTCTCACCTCACAGAGCTGGCAAACTGGTGGCAAATCTGAGACTCCATCAAGCTGACTAATACTGTTTGACCCACCTTGGAAATACCCAGATATCCAACCCAACTTACAGAACCACCCAATCCGCTTTTCCATATGAATGTCTGGTCTTGGCTCATGCTTCACAACTTCCTAAATCCTCTCAAACAAGCAACAGCTGGTCTCAGTGAGTCCCAGGCCTGGCACTAGCAGCAGCCAGCCTAGATTCATAACTTGGCTTCACCTGGGAATCTCCAAGCCCAGCACTAGTACCAGCCATCTCAGATTGCTTTATAGCTGAGGAAGGGTGGCCCTGGGCAAAACACAGGTGGAGGCTGACCCTGGCCTGCACCACCCAAGAAACCCCAGGGCCAGCACACCCAGTGGACAGCTACAAGCCACAATGGAGCACCACCACCCTGCCTCTGCACAGTGATCCTCTATGGAGGGTGAAGGTTGGTGGTCAGTGGTCACAGCCAATCCTTGCAGCTGACTGACCTGGGTAAGTCCCTCCCACTGATCTGCCAACAGCAACCAAGGCTCAACTACAAGAGGAGGGTGTACTCAGCCCACAAGAAGGGGCACCTCAAGTGCTCAGCTAGAGTGATAGGGGAGGCTGTGCCACTGGATCCTATAGGACACCTACTATATTAGGCCACATTACCAAGACAGTGAGTCAAAGCAGCTCTACCTAATACATAGAAACGAACGCAGGGAGGCTGTCAAAACAAGGAGACAAAGAAATGTGGCCCAACTAAAAGAACAGACCAAAACTCCAGAAAAAAGAGCTAAACAAAATGGAGATAAGCAATCTATCAGATGCAGAATTCAAAATACTGGTTATAAGGGTGATTAGGGAACTTAGCGAGAACCTCAACAGCATAAAAAAGGGCCACTCAGAAACAAAGGATACACTAATTGAAATAAAGAACAACTTACAGGGAAACAAACGTGGAGTGGATGAAGCCAAGAATCAAATCAATGATTAGGAACATAAGGAAGAAAACAACCAATCAGAACAAGAAGAAAAAAGAATCTAAGAAAATGAGGATAGTAAAGCAGACTCTGGGACAACGTCAAGAGGCCCAACATTCGCGCCTGAAAGAAAAGAGAAAGAGCAAGAAACTGGAAATCTACCTGAAAAAAATAGTGAAAGAAAATTTTCCTAATTTGGTGAAGAAAATAGACATGCAAGTCCAGGAAGCACAGAGAGTCCCAAACAAGAGGCCCACTCCAAGACACATTATAATTCAAATGCCAAAGGTTAAAGATAAAGAGAGAATCTTAAAAGCAGCAAGAGAAAAGAAGTTATTTCCCTACAGGGGAGTTCCCATAAGACTGTCTGTCAGCTGATTTCCCAAAAGAAACTGCAGGCTAGAAGGAACTGGTGAAAAGTATTCAAAGTTATGAAAAGCAGGGACCTATAGCCAAGATTACTCTATCTAGCAAAGCTATCGTTTAGAATGGAAGGGCAGATAAAGTGTTTCCCAGACAAGGTGAAACTAAAGGAGTTCATCATAACCAAACCATTATTTTATGAAATGTTAAAGAGACTTATTTAAAAAAAAAGAGGATCAAAACTATAAACATTAAAATGGCAATAATTTCACAACTGTAAACAATTGAATATAAAAGCAAACTAAGCAAACAAGCAGAAGAGAAACAGAATCAAAGATATGGAGATCATTTGGAGGGTTATCAGTTGGGAGGGGGAAGGGGGAGAACAGGAAAAGGTGCAGGCATTAAGAAGTACAAATAGGTAGTTACAGAATAGCCATGGGGATGTAAAGTACAGTACAGGAAATGGAGTAACCAAAGTGTAAACTTATACACTTGATCCATGGACATGAACAGGGATAGAAGAATTGCCTGAGGGAGTGGGGGGCATTCGGTAAAGGGTAGCAAAAGGAGAAAAGTTGGGACAACTGTAATATCATAATCAATAAAATACATTTAGAGAGAAAGAAAGAAAGAAGATGGAGTTATATATCAGGAGAAAGAGAGAAAATGACTGAAAGTATCTGCTAGGGAAAGTGGGGGAAGTGTGATTGCCCTGATTCATTAGGAGCCTTTCAGTTTCACCTGATGCTTTTTTCAAAATGAACACATATTCTCTGATAAAATCTTAAATTAATTTCAAATGAAAATAAAATAAAAAATGTTACAGATTTGGAGACAAATTTCACTAATTAAACCATGCCAAAGAGAAACTAACCAAAAAAAAAAGAGTGATTATATGAGAGATTACTCATTAACATGATCTAATATCATTTAATAATTATAAAAATAGGTAGAAGTTACAAAGACAAGGCTTTTTGAGGTACATGTATTTATAACCAACATAGAAAATGTGGAGACAAAGTTGAAGGCATCAATCAGTTTTTGGTTACTAGTTTTGTGCCTATCACTCGCTCAGTCTTTTACTTGAATCTCTTTCTCTGGATTTCTGTCATAAAGAAGCTCAACATCCCAGCCTGGGAGCCAAGAGTGGCCAACAATCATAAAGCACAGAACAGCACAAGAAAAGAATCAAGAGGAGCTGAGCAAGCATCGGTATGGTCAGGCACTGGCCTTCTGGGCAATGTGTGTTTGACCTGGGCTGGAAAGAATGAATGGTTTCAGGAGGCAGCAAGAAGGAGGGTGGGGTTCCAGGTAAAATAAATAAGATAAATAAAGTCATTAAGTCAGGAAAGATTCTTAACACATAAAGAGCTCTTCTAATAAAAAAAAAGAAAAAGACCACGTTGGGTCAAGATGGCAGACTGGGTAAATACTGTGTTCACCTCCTCCCATGATCATATCAAAGTTACAACTAAATTATATAACAGTCAACCTGAAGAACCATTTGAAGACTAGCTGGAAAGGAGTTCTACAACAAAGAATATAAAGGAGAAGCCCCATGGAGGCTGCTTGCAGCTTACCATCGTCCTTTTGCATTTAAAAAAGAAAGAGAAAGACCAAGAACCCAGTAGAAAAAAAAGGACAAAGGATATGATGAGCAGGTATCATTCACACACACACACACAACCCAAAGAAATGCAAATGGATCTTAAATATACAGAGGTCTGTCCAGGAAACGTCCAGCCATTGTTAATGTAACGAGAATGGTTTCTTCAATATTGATGTAACCTGGCAGCCAAGGAGAGTGGACTGGAATGTGCATGTGTGAACAATGACAACTTTACTGTACTAGTCAGTGGGAGCAGTAGATGCTGTTGAGTGAGCTCATGTACTGTGTGGCCACCGCATTCAAAATGACTGAGGGAGTAGAGCACAGTTGGCAAACACAAGGCTGGTGGGCCGAATCCAGCTCTCCACCTTGTTTTATCCGGTCTGGCACCTTGTTTCTACCCAGAGGCAGTGCTGAGTTCCTTGCCCCTAGTTAAGGAATAATTACATTTGTACAGTCCTAAAATTACATTTGGCCCTTTGAAAGCAACCACAAGGCTGATGTGGCCCCTGGTGAAAATGAGTTTGACGCTCCTGGAATAGATCAACGAATCTGCATCGAATTTTGCATGAAGCTTGAATATTCCTCTGCGGAAACTATTCAGATGATTCAGAAGGCTGCAGCTATGGGCAACTGGTGACTGGCAGCTTCATCACGATAATGCGCCTGCTCATGCATCACATATCATGCAGAGTTTTTTGGAGAACCATCAAATCACCCAGGAGACTCAGCCCCCCTAATCTGGTGCCCGAAACTTCTGGCTATTCCCAAAACTAAAATCACCTTTGAAAGCAAAGAGATTTCAGACCGTCAATGAGATTCAAGAAAACACGATGGGATAGCTGATAGCGATTGGAAGAACTGTGTGCGGTTCCAAGGTGCCTACTTTGAAAGGGGCTTGGGTGGCATTTTCCTATGTGCAGTTTCTTGCATCTCATTTCTTCAATAAATGTCTCTATTTTTCATATTACATGACTGGATACCTTCTGGGCAGACCTCATCTGAAAAATTTGCTGCATTGTAAGAGAAATATCCAATAAATTCCATTATCAGTTATTGAATTAAAAAAATAAAAAGTTGAGCTCTGGCCGGTTAGGTCACTAGGTTAGAGCATCGTCCTGGTACACCAAAGTTGTGGGTTCCATCCCTGGTCAGGGTACATACAAGAGTCGACCAATGAACGCATAAATAAATGAAACAAATCAATGTCTCTCTTTCTCTCTCTGTCCCTTTCCTAATCTAGGTGTTGCTGCCATGGTGTGCAGCTCAGTTGGTTAGAGCGTCATCTCGATATGCTGAGGTTGCGGGTTCAATCTGTGGTCAGGGTACATAGAACCAACCAATAAATGCATAAATAAGGGGAACGACAAACCAATGTTCCTCTTTCTCTCTCTCTGTCTCTCTCTCTCCATTCCTCTCTCTCTTTAAAGTCAATAATTCTTTTTTAATAATCTAGGTGTTGCTGTGAGGAAATTTTGCAGATGTAATTTAAGTTCCCAAATCAGGTGATCTTAAGATGATGTGGGTGGTCCTGACCTAATCACACAAGCCCTTTAAATCTAGATCTAGAGACCACAGATAGGGAACTCAAAAATGCAAAGCACAAGAAGTATTTGATTTGATGCTGTTCACAGGAAGATAGAGAGGGCCAAGTGGCAAGGAATGTGAGCAGCCTCTAGGAGCTGACAGCGGCTTCCAGCAAACAGCCATCTAGGAGAGGCAGACCTTGGACTTACAGCCATGAGGAACTGAATTCCACCGACAACAGAAACAAGCTTGAAAGCAGGTATTTCACGAGAGCTTCCAGATAAGAAGTCAACCCAGTCGCCACCTTCATTTTAACCTTGTGATGCCCTGAGCAGAGAACCCAGCCATGCCATGCCAGACTTCTGACCTACAGAACTGTGAGCTAATTATTGGGTGTTGTTTTAAGCCACTGAGTTTGTGGTAATCTACTACAGAGTCACAGAAAACTAATACGCTGTGTTTAAAAGGGTGTGGAGAAACCGGGGCATTAATTTATTGCTAGTCAGCATGTAAATAGACATAACCTTTATGGAGGGCACATTGGCAATATCTATGAAAATTAAAGTTGCTCATCCGTTTGACCCAGCAACTCCACCTTTTTAAGGACTCATCTTACAGGTATACTCAGTTGTGTGCAAGATGATCTCTAAACAACAATATACTCTGCAGTATTGTTTATAACAGCAAAAGACTGTTTGCAACCTAAATATCTATCAACAGTAGGCTAACCAAATACCTGATGGTTTGGCCCCCAGAATGAGGCTACTCCCAATACACTGATACAGAAAGAGCTCCAGGAATTTTTTTTTTTTTTTTGGTAAAAATGTTAGGCTTAGTTTGTGTATAGAATGCTACTATTTATATGGTGACATATATATATATATGTAAAATAATGTATATATCACCATTTCTATATATTTATGTAATTTATTATGTATATAACTGGATAGTTGATAAATGCATAGAATATTTCTGGAAGATGCACAAGAGCCCTGGCTAATGTGGCTCAGTGGATTGAGTGCCAGCTTGTGAAATGAAAGGTGGCCATTTCGATTCCCAGTCAGGGCAAATGCCTGGGTTGCCGACCAGGACCCCATGTCGGGGCGTGCAAGAGGCAACCAATCTTTCGCACATCAATGTTTGTGTCCATTTCTTTCTCCCTCCCTTCCCTCCTCTCTAAAAAAATAAATGAATGAAATTTTAAAAAATATTTTTTAACAAAGAAGATACACAAGAAACTGGTCCCAAAGGTTGCCTTTGGGGAGGGGACCACATGACTGGAGGGCAGAGGAAGAAGGAAGACTGTTCTCTTTCGAGAACAAAGAAGGTGTATGTATTACTTGTTCAGAAAAATGAATACAAACAAAAGAACAAGATTAGCTCTGCCCTTGTGGGTACTTGAAGAGAATAAAACTACATTTCTTTAAAGGAAGGAAGGAAGAAGGAAAGAAGGGAGGGAGAGAGGGGGAGGCAGGAAGGGAGGAAAGTAGAAAAGGGCAAGGCCAGACTTCTTGCCACTTCCCCTCTGTCCAACTTCTGCCTTGTATCAGTGCTAATGGCTATTTTTCAGACAAAGTTTCACTTGCAAGGGGGCTCACACACTTCCCTGTGACAAGGACACACTGCCAATTCCTTGTGCTGACTAGCTACCTGGCTCCCAATAGGCACCACATAAATATTTACTGGGGGAAAAATTGATTGACTGATTGCTGATTTATCCATTTCTTTCCTTCACAACATTAGGGTGGAAATGTGGTTTTGTTCTTATGTTTGTGAAAGCTTTCTAAACTTTTGTTTAAAAGTTGTCATTTCAAGGCCCTAATTGGGTAGCTCAGTTGGTTAGAGTGATGCCATGATACAAGGTTGCAGGTTTGATCCCCAGTCAGGCTACATACAAGAAACAACCAATGAGTGCATAAATTAGTGGAACAACAAATTGATCTCTCTCTCTCTCTCCAAAATTAATGAAAATAAAAGAAGGAAACTTTATATAGGTTTGGTATCATGGGCTTTTAGCATAAGTGACATTATTTTGGGCCTGCGGTTTTGTCTTTAACACCTGAGACAAGGACTTTGGGTGCAGGTGGATTATTTCCTGAGAGGTGACCTCAGGAATCACAAGTGAAAGACTAGGGAAAGTGAGCCAAAAAGAAGGAAGCCAATAAAGGATGAGTTTATTTGTTGATTACCACTGTGGGCAATGGCGTTCAATCTCGCTGGAGATCACCTGACAGGCTGGGAGAACATCCTCAAAACTGGCCCACAGGAGGATCAGGGGAATGGGGCATTTCTCCACCAACTCCATCCCCTATTGGTAACCACTACCACTCCCATTCCAGCTGCGCCCTCCCCCACCAAGGTGCTTAGGCTGAGAGGCATGTGCTACCACAGCAGCACGTGGGCTTGGGGGGGCTCAGAGGATACCAGTGGGCCACCAACAGTATCTGCAGCATCTAGCATAACACTTTGACACAGAATGGTAAATTTATTTTTATTTTTTCCCTTCCTGCCCTATATTTCTCATCTGTGCATCCCAGCTTCAAACAATATATTGATACAAGTTTTATGCTCAAAAACTGGTTACTGGATGGATGGATGGATGGATGGATGGATGAATGGACAAAAAATGAACAAGCTTGGAGTTTACATCACTGGGTACTGGGGGAGAAGACTGATTTTTGCCATTCTAGGAGCACATTACAGCGGCTTTGAATGCCAGAATGAATTGTCTACTTTGACAATTTGAGCGAACAACTTTCACACACAAAAATTGACAGGAAACACAAGAGTTTCAAATCATAAAAAAAAAGTCAAAAACAACTTGGTAAATGACACAGTTCCATATCTACGTTGTGTAACAGAGATGAATGTATCACATGAAAAACATTTGTCATTTCTGTAACTCTCATAGTATCCAAGAGCCTCAGGAAGTGAGGTCCCCATTATTCCTTTCTTAACCAGGGGCTTGAAAATCCGTCCCCAAATGTCTTCCTGAGTCCAAATAGAGGGGTTATTTCTTTTTAGTTTCCTTTTTCAGTCCTAATGTTACTGAAAGTAACAACCAAGCAAAAAACTAAAATTACCCCAGACAGGAAGAACAAGAAGCGGCAAGTCCTGTGGAGATCCGGGGTTGTGTACACAGCTACTGCCACCCTGCCGTCCTCAGTTAATTGCCTGGCACACCCTCCTGGCCCAGTTCATGGATCTGGACCAGGCAGGCCTGGCCATGCAAGTGACCTGCCCACCGCCCTTGGGCACTCCCACGGCCTCTGCCACGCCGACACCTGCATTGGGCCACCCTGCCCAGGTTGCCAGGGAAGTGGAAGGGAACTGAGTTGCTGAGTTGCTCCCATGCTTTCTGGCCAGTAGCCAGGACCCAAGCTCTCTGCTGACAGGGAGTGCTCCCCTGGGCTATTGAAGGTCCTGACTCACCTGTCCCACCTAAGACAGATGTGGCCTCAACAGGGACTCTACCAGTAAGGTCCTGGGTGGCCTCTAGATTTGGGACCTGCTTTCCCGTCAGCCTGGGATCCAACAGAAGTGTTCTAGTTCCCTCAGAAAAGAACACATTCAAGGCCTGGAGAATTCAGCTTCCCCTCCCTGAAAGGTGAGGACAGCTCAGTGCTCAGAGGCAAAGAACACAGCTCTTTCCCTGGGGATTGGCTTAACTTGGCCCCCCCCCCCAGTGCAGTGGGCGTGCACCAAGCCCTTATGGAACTGAACATCAGTATTGAAGTTCTGGCCTCTCCCCACCCCCACCACTTCTCTGACACAGCACTTTTCCTGGTTTCCTGCTACACTTCGGTCTCTTCTTTGACTATGTCCTACATCTACTGTTTGGCTGGGGGCACTCCCAGGCTTCTGACCTAGTCTTCCTTAAGGTATAAGTCTCCCCACCCTATTCATCAGTGAACTCAGCAAGCTTGGCTTACAGGATCATTTTTTGAGAGTTCAAACTGTATGTAGTTCACCTGTATACCACTCTCAGTATATTTCCCAGGCAGAACTTTGTAGGAGCTCAATAGGTGTTTACTTGTAAATTTCTACCTATTGCCTGACTCACTCTTCTTGGCCTAAATCCAGCCAGAACAGAACTTTCTGTCCAGGCCATGAATCACTGGAGGACAGTCTTGGATGGCTACACTCCTATCCCCTCTATGGCAACATGCTGTACCTTGAAGACATTCCTATGTGGACCTGAAGTGTGTGGGGGGTAGGGGAGGTAGTGTGACACACATTCTTCTCAGGGTCCCAAATGTGAATTGAACCAAAGGCCTTTCTTTTCAACTTTTCCAACTTGCCACCCTCTCTTTGGCCCTATGTCCAGAAAAGTAACCTTAGGACCCACTGCTATGTCTCTACTGACTCTGCCTCCATCTGGGGAGTGGAGGGGCAAACATTGGGATTTTCACTCCCTATAGGTCATATGTACTCTAAGGCAACAAGAGTTGCAGTCTGATCAGCGTTTTGTTTTGTTTTTTAAAGATTTTATTTATTTTTAGAGAGAGGGGAAGAGAGGGAGAAAGAGAGGGAAAAGAACATCAATGTGTGGTTACTTTTTGTGTGCCCCAGTGCTGTGCACCAGGAAACCTGGCCTGTAACCCAGGCATGTGCCCTGACTGGTAATCGAACCAGTGATCCTTTGGTTCACAGGTCAGCGCTCAATCCACTGAGCCACACCAGCCTAGGCATAGTCTGACCAATGTTGATGGAAGGAGTATCATCTCTCTATCGTGGAAGAACTATTGTGATCTGAATTCTCCAGCATTAATTACTATTATTACTGAAGTATAATTGACATATAACATTGTATTAGTTTCAGATATTCAATATTTGTATACATTATGAAATAATCACCTCAGTAAGTCTAGTTAACATCCATACATACTTACAAATCTTTTTTCTCCTGATGGGAACTTTTAAGAGCTGCTCTCTTAGCAACCTTCAAATATACAGTACAATATTATTAACTATAGTCTCCACGCTGTACATTACATAGAAAGATTTGTTTACTTTATAACTGAAAGTTTGTACCTTCTAATGCCCTTCAAGCATTTCTCTCACCGCCCCCCACCCTCTGCCTCTGGCAACCACCAATCCAATTCTCTGTATTTATGAACTTGTTTTTTTTTAATTTCAGATTTTATTTATTTATTTTTATATAGGGGAAGGGAGGGAGAAAGAGGGAGAGAAATATCAATGTGTGGTTGTCTCTTGCGCGCCCCCAACTGTGGACCTGGCCCACAACCCAGAAATGTGTCCTAACTGGGAATCAAACCGGCGACCCTTTGGTTCACAGGCTGGCACTCAATCTACTGAGCCACAGCATCCAGGACTGTGAACTTGGTTTTATGGGGAGTTTTGTTAATTTCTTCCCCCACACCCCGTTTTTTTTAGATTCCACATGTGAGATCATATAGTATTTGTCTTTCTACATCTAATTTCACTTAGCATAATGCCCTCTGGGTCCATCCATGTTGTTGCACAAATGGCAAAATTTCACTCTTTTTATGGCTGAATAATATTCCATTGTGTATCTGCGTATGTAGATATCACGACTTTTTTATCCAGTCATCTATCAATGGATACCTAGGCTGCTTCCATATCTTGGGTATTGTGAATAATGCTGCAATAAATGTAGGGGTACATATATTTTTTGGGAGTACCAAATTACTTTATTTGAAGGAATGGTACCAATGAAGGACATGAGTGGGTGATTTGGTACAAGTTATAGGAAAGGTAAAGGTGACTCCAATAAGCGCGCACTGCTTTGGTGATGAGGGAAGTCTCACCCCCACCCCGTGGCCATGGGAAGGCAGCCCAAGGCTGAGCTCTGTACCGTCTCCCAGAGCGCGCTTGTCAAAGAGATCCTCTGCCGTGCCAGACGCAGGGGCCCCCAACCTGCGCAGGCTGCCTACGTGGTCACCCAGCTCTTTGATGCGTTTCACCTGCTCATCCAGGTAGTGATCTCAATGAAGTCACACCAATGAGGGTCATTTTTTTCTGTGGCCAGTTTGTGTAAGTCCAGTAGTGACTAATCCACACTTTTTTCCCAATGTAATTCACTCTCCATTTCATTCAGTCCATTCTCCCAATCACGGTCTGGTGTCTTGATATCGTGAAGGAAGATTTGGCCACCTCATTGATTCTGCAGCTTCATCAGTTTCTCAGCGTGTTCCCTCTCCTCTTGAGATTGGTGAAGAAAATATTTGGCACAGTTCTTCAAAGCCACATCTCCGCTGTCAAAGTGATAGGGGACTCAAAAGTTGGAAAATTTTAGTTTAAGGTAAATAGTTATAAACCTGGTAAATAATGCATATGTTAAAGCTTTTGTTTCAGAAACTACAGAGAAGGCCCATCCAGGCTCCTGGGAGAGACAGCCAACCTCCTGGAGCACTGCTAAAGACCACCGCCTGGGGACAAGTAGAGGCATGCGGGCCATTGTGTTCTAGGGAGAGACAGATAACCTCCCTTCCCTGGGGCAGCTAACTGCCCAGGGCATGAGTACTGCAGGTTTTTTAATCTAATTTTCCCTGAATTTCAAAAACCCTTCACCACACTTTGTTCTCTGTTATAAAAGTCCGGCCTGGGAAGAAAATGTAAAATGGTTTTTTTAGGGTACAAACCCACTGTCTTCTCAGATCACCAGCCATCTGAATAAAGTGCCCATAAAGATTCAATCTCTATCTCTGCTGACTGGGTTTGGCAAGTGACAGGTGGCACAAACGCCGGTGTGTTTTTCAGTTTCAAAAGTAGCAAGACATAGACAGGTAGACATAGGAAGTGTAGAGCTCCAGGTTGATCTGGCAGTTGATGGTGGCCTTTGAGTCCCGGTGGCAGAGTTCTGGCGCACCTGTGAGGTGGGCACAGTTGCCATGATGGGTGACTGAGGACAGGCAGCTTCAAGGCGCTGGAGCAGGGGCAGGGGCCTTGGGGTGGTCTGAGGTCGCTGTGAGGACGTGGCAGGATGGATCTGGGTGGCTGACTGGGATGGGGGTCGAGTGTCGGGTTCTGTTCAAGCACTGCTGAGGCAAGAAACCACAGCAACTCTCGGCAAAGACTGCATAACTTTTTAAATTAGTGTTTTCATTGTGTTCAGATAAATAACCAGAAGTGGAATTGCTGAATAAAAAAATAATTCTATTTTTAAAAATTTTGGAACCTTCATACTGTTTTCCATAGTAGCTGCACCAATTTACCTTCTCACCAACAGTGCACAATAGTTCCCTTGTTTCCTCATCCTCACCAACACTTGTTATTTCGTGTGTTATTGATAACAGCCACTCTAACGGGTGTTAGTTGATAGTTACCTCACTGTGGTTTTGATTTACATTTCCCTAAAGGTTAGTGATGTTAAACATTTTTTCATGAACCTGTTGGCCATCTATACATTTTTGGAAAATGTCTATTCAGATCTTTTGTGTATGTTTTAATCAAATTCTTTATTTTTGTTTTTGCTATTTAATTGTATGAGTTCTTTTATATTTTGGATATTAGGCCCCTATCGGACTTATGATTTGTGTGGATGAAAAAGGAGCCACCTGCTAAACCTGACAAGCTCTGGGAAGGCCTCTGTGGTGGCCTTACAAACTCAGAGACCAAAGTAACTATGTAGGATGGTCTGAAATTAAAACTTCCTAACTAGTTCAAAGCAGGTAGTCATGTCCTAGGGAGGTATTTTTCCCTAACAAAGGTCAGTCTTCACCTTAACTGAGCCTATTTGTTGTCTTTTTTGCATCTGAGATAACATACCTGATAACATGCCTCTGGAATGACAAAGTAAATTTTTTTCCAGACCCCTCAAGCACAGGCACCGGAGCAGAGACCACAAATCCCCTGTTTTGTTGTTATCATGTTCATTGTTGGCCGTTAATGATCCTGTAGCCACCTGTGTGAAAGAAGTACATGTCTATCATTTTACTTTTTACTCAACCCCAGAGGTTTCCCCCCTTTGCTTTCTACCACCTCCCCGTAATCTATCACCAATGGATTTCATGTAACTCCCTTTGGTCTTCTGCTTTGATTCTGATGTATAAGTGGTAACACTGCCATTTTCTATAGCATTTTGTCAATCCCTTGGGATTTTGCTTCCCGGTTATTGTCATCCGTTTGACTCAAATAAACTAAAAAATTCTTACAGGTTTGGATATTTCTTGCATTGACATTTGCAAATATCTTCTCCCATTCAGTAAGTTGCCTTTTCATTTTGTGGGTAGTTTTCTTTGCTGTGCAGAAACTTTTTAGTTTGATGTGGTCCCACTTATTTATTTTTACTCAGGATTGACTTTTAATTCACTCCAGAAATTTGGAAAAACCCTCCCTGTTCCCAAGCAAATGGCACCTCAGGCTTTCCCGAGAGAAGGTGGCCTATAGAAATGCAAGAGAGAAAACAAACCTCTTTTCCACTCTTCAGTTCTTTAGTGCTCCCTTTGTTTCACACAAATATTCTATTACTCATCATGACAACCTATGGGATAGCTGCTATTGTTATTTGAATTTTACTGTTGGAAAGATTAAAACACAGAGAGGTAAACAAACAAGCCACAGAGAGCTCAAATGACACAACCAAAAGCTGTACAGCTAAGATTTACACCAGGTCCTGGTGTTACTCTGGAAGCAGCCATGTTTCCTCCTTTTGAGTCTGTGATCATGTAGGCTTCTCTCTGATTTTTCTCTTTCTTTCATTTTCCATTAGCTAATCTCATGCTAATTTCCTTTTTAAACTCTGTGTTTGAGTTTTCCTCTCCCGTCCCTCATCAAGTCACTGGTCCAAATCTTCACCATTGGTACAGAGCAGAAAGTTCATCCACCCGGCACTTGCAGAGCACTAACAGATCCAACCACTAAACACCGAGAATTGCAATGAAGAAAGATTGGCTAATGACAAGCTAACGCTCAAGAGCCCGATCTCCGTGGTCTAGGTTAAAAGGGAATGCAGAAGCATTGGTGGGTAGGTTTTAATTGGGGGACTTTGGAGCTTGGTCATTTATGGTAAGGAACATCATGAAAGGATCTTTCGGAACAACGGCCCCTCTGCTTCTGAAAGGGTTCTGGTGTTCAAGTTCTGGTTATGTCCTGGGCCTTTGGTGGGTGAGTAGGAGGGGGGGCGAGGTTTTGGTCTGGGTGCAGCTGGAGGTCCAAGTTCTCTCCTACGCAAAGGATTCCGCTGCATGACTAGTGCTTTTGGTCTCTTGTCTCGGAAAAGCAACTCAGTATCTTGTTAAGCAGTATGGGACCATTCTGAGCTGGTTCAGCGATTACACCATTTCAGTTCTCAGAGTTCCTGCCTGAGGTGCTCTATCAGCCTTTTACTGCCAGTGTTTGCTCACAATACATTTTTACATAAATATCCATCTATTTCTCCTAAAACTCTGCTCTCTTCACATGACTGTAATTGTCTTTGGCTCCACATCTCCTGCCACAATGCATCCTGGTGTTTAGGGAGGACCTTAGCTCACTCCTCCAAACCTGTCTTCCCCAACTCCCCCAAGTTCACCTTCTAAGTCAGCAGAGCACAACCCAAACCACTCTCAGCACAAGCCATGCTCATTCCCACCTCCAAGTTTTGGCCAGGCCCTTTCTCCCGCCTGGAATGTGTCCCTACTGCCTGCGTAATCCTGTCCATCCTCCACGAGTCAGCTCAGTTTTCCTGCCCCGGGCTGCCTTGACTCACGTTGTCCTCTCTCCCAAGCATAGTATGTACTCTCTTCTAGGACCACACTGTTTGACCCAGAATTGTCCCCTAAGAGAATTGTGTTTCCCTAGGGTGACTGAGCTTCTCGGGGACAAAACTGATGTCACTAACATTTAGGGCATTTTACTAAAAAGGCAGGTGCCAGGTCCCATCTTAGACTTGCTAAACCAGTATCTCTGAGAAGGCCAGGGCATTTGTATTTTTGATAACAGCTTAACTAAGATATAATTTATATGCCATAAAATTCACCTTCTTAAAATGTACAAGTCCATAGTTTTCAGTATATTCATAGAGTTTTTCAACCATTACCACTAGCTAATGTTAGAACATTTTCATGACCCCAAAGGAAATTCCATACCCCTTAGCAGTCACTCTTTGTTCCCCCCCATCTCTAGCCCCTGGTAACCATTAATCCACTTTCTGTCTCTATGGATTTGCCTATTCTGGACATGCCATACATGTGAAACCATATAATATGTGGTCCCGGGTGTCTGGCTTCTTCACTCAGCAAAATATTTTCAAGGTTCATTCATGCTGTAGCATGTATCAGTGCTTCATTTCTTTATATTGCTGAATAACATGCCATCGTACATTGTACAGATAAATCACATTTTGTCTATCCATTCATGAATTGGTGGATATTTGGGCTCTTTCTGTTTTTTGGATGTTAAGAATAATGCTTGTATGAACATTCATATACAAGTTTTTGTGCGGTCATATGTTCTCACTTCTCTTGGGTAGATATTGTCCACATAAGAAACATCCAAACCTGTTGAGAATTTTTATGAGTTTATTTAAGCCATACTTGTTGATGACAATTGCTAAGAAGCAAAATCTCAAAGGATTGAGAAAATGCTCCAGAGAATGGCATTTTACAGTTTATTTTATATGTTACAATGAAAAGAAGAGGTGTAAGGAGAGTTACACCAATGAAATTTATTGGTGGTAGATTAGAAAGGTGGAAGAAAGTAAAGTGGACAAATCTCTGAGATTGGATAAAGAGTAAAATGAAGAGGTACATACTTCTTTTACATTGGTAAATACAGGAGAGTTAACGACTAATATTTACAGCAGATAGAGATGGTATTTGGGCAACAAGATAACGATGATGGGTTCTGTGGTCTCATCCTATGGTGAAAGATTATGCCCTGAAGGGCCTGGGAAAAGGACATTACCCTGACATTCCAAAGGTATGTTTTCATAGATGCAAGAAGACAAAAGACAGGCTCAGTTAAGGTAAAGACTGACCTTTGTCAAGGAAGATACTGGCCTAGGATGTGACTACCCACCACATGTGCTTTTAGTTAGGAAGTTTTAATTTCAGATCATCCTGTGTGATTACCGCTTTAGGTCTCTGAGTTTGTAACGTCTGTCCTGAGCTTGTCAGGTTTAGTATGTGGCCCCTTTTTCATCCACAATACCCAAGAGTAGAATGGCTGAGTCATATGGTAACTCTATGTTTAACTTTTTTAAAAAAGATTTTATTTATTATTTATCTCAGAGAGAGGGGAAGGCAGGGAGAAAGGGAGAGAAACATCAATCAGTTGCTTCTCATACATGCCCTGACTGCGGGCCAAACCCACAACCCAAAATGTGTGTGCCCTGACTGGGAATGGAACCGGCGACTTTTCGCTTTGCAGCACAATGCCCAAACGAGCCACACCACTCAGGGCTATGTTTACCTTTTTGAGGAACAGCCAAACTGTTTTCCATAGCAGCTACACCATTTAACAGTCTCATCAGCAATGTATGAGGGTTCCAGTTTCTCCACATCCTTGACATATATATGTATTTGTAACATGCTCTAGAGGTATGACAAACTTTGAGCATTTCTGCCCTAAGTTCTGGAAACCCTACTTGTTCACCATCTTGAGAATTGCCTGAGACTACTTATAGGTATTAGGTGGCCTTGGATTGGATCACCTTCCACAGAGAGCCCCAGGTTGGGGGTGGTAGAAATGGCATGCCAGCCCGTGTGAGCAGTGCCAAGGAGTTCATCACAGCAGCCTGGGTATGAAAACGAAAAGCCCCAGAAACTGAGTGCTTGGAGATGTTCAGGAAGAAGTGGCTGGTATGGGGGGAGGCCCAAGACCAAGCCAGGTCCTGACTGACTTTCAGTTGCTCTTTCATATTTAACCTCCCAGGACCACTCTGATCAGTAAAAATAAAAGTAAAAAATAAGGATTGTGTATGTTTCCCACCCCAGAAGGATGCTGTGAAGTTAAAATTATCTAATTAAAAGCATCTGGTGGGTGCCACTGGGTAACTCTCATGCATTATTAGGGTATTATCTCTGTCTTGTCCTCGGGTGGGAACAGAAGGGCAGGGCTGATTGGACAGGGGATTTCACAGTTTTCCACCCTGATCCAGCAGTTCTGATTCTGAGTAGGACAGCCGTGATTTAAATGCTCAACCCCATGGTCTTCAAGAGACTAAAATAAACACGAAGTTTCCATTTCACTTCTGGAGGCTTGGGCAACCTGTGACTTTGGTTGTCCAGCTCCTTATCTCTCTGGAAAGACCTTTCAGGCTGAGGTGTGGCTGTGGTTGCACTCACAGCAAACTCATTGGGGTTTTTTTCCTCCCTAAATAACTTCCTGTCCAGAAGTGATTATAGTCGGCCCCCACCCCACCACACACGCACTTTTACAACATGGTGAGGACATGTGCTGAAATCAGAGGGTTAGAATTCACATCAAAGCCCAACCTCCAGGATTTTGTTGCAATTCCAGGTGACGAGCTATTTATGTGGGCAAAGGCAGACAGTTGTTACTGAGAAACTCACTTCTGGAGAACAGAAAGAAGTTGTTTTTTTTTTTCAACCAAGTGAAACTGTAGTCCCTTGATGCTGTTTATTTTCTTGCCTTGCCCGGCCCAGGCTTTCTGTGAGGTAGGTCAGCATTGAGACCTGGCTTTTCTTTGTCCCTGGGCTTGTCATCAAGTCCCAGGGAAGACTAAGCTAGGGTCACCATGTGTTAGTCAAAATGCAAAAGAGAGAGTGACTGCTGTACACAGGAATTGGGGGGTAGTTTCCTTTCTGCCATGTAATGAACAGCAAATCCCTGAAATGGGTTGACATGGATATAGTCACTGAGAATGAACAGCTGCTCATGACCTACCATCATCACATGTCAGCCACACAGACCTCCCCTCTTTTGCTTCCTGGAATTGTAGTCTTTGGCCAAGAGATGAGCAGATGGTGTGAATTCATTTGTGGCTTTGGAATGAAGGGTTGTATTGTTGTTTAAGTAGAAAAACTAATGGATTCCTCATGGGCTGCTGCCTGAGACTTTGCTAAATTTTGTCAGGCCCTTGTATGTTTCTCACGTCACCTTCCCATCCAAATCTCAGTCATAAATAAGTCCATTGGAACCTCTGATCCTTTCTTTCCCAGAAATAGGATGAGTCACCCAGCTCCTCAGCCTCCCACTCTCAGGAGCCAGTGAGAGTGTGGCTACAAAGGACTCTGCCCTAAGGGAAAACCAGGAAGGCCTCTGCCCTCTGCCTGTCCTGCAGTCCTCTGGCTTTCCAGAACACAGTTCCAGGACCAATAAGGGGTGAGGGAGCTCTGTTCTTACTGGAAGAGTCAAGAGAACTCCTAAGAGGGCCAAGAAACTTCCTAGATCTCTGAGGCGAGTGAGCAAGGGTGTCCTTGCCCCAGTTGAGCCTACTGGGTTACCCCTGAAAAGCATGCCATGTGGGTGCCCAAGCTATGTCCCTAAAGCCGTGTCCTGAGAATAGTCTCTTTGAGAAAGAGCTTTCAACTGGAGGGAGAAATTCCCAGGAATGATCAGGGTACACCTATTTGCTGTAACTTGCTTAGGGTCAGTCCTCAAACCTCACCCAGCCCCAGGCCAGGATTGAGGGGCAGTAAGAATTGTACTCCAAGTACACCCACACTGACCTCCTGGAAACTTCAGCTTGAGCCACTTCCAAGGCTCCTCCTTTGCAGCACCAAAGCTTTAGAGCTACCTGCTCCTCATGACACCCTGCCCACCCAGTTTGACGGGTTGCAGGCCACTCCTCCTCCGGGGGCAGTTTCTATCCTGGAACTAACGTCATCGCACCTGGCACTGACAATCTTCAGACTCCAGGGCATTGTCCAGAATGTTGATGATTGGGAGATGGCTCTGGAAACTAACCACAGTTTAAAAAAAAAAACACAGGAAACAAGAAATTGTTCCTCTCACCTTGTCTCACCAGCTCCCTGCCCAGCTATGTGGAAAGGTGGACAGAGGCTCAATTTCCAGGAAACCAACACATTGCCTAATGATACAAGCTCGAGATAGAGGGTACTGAGAAGGCAGCTGAAGGCCTCTCAGCCAACCCTCTGCCATGAGGGTAGCATCATCTTGACCCCAAGGAGGCAGCAGCTCCTTTTTATGGCAAGGGCCCCTCCCACACTCCAGTAAGATCATTGCTTCCACCTTTGGACCTATGAGTATTAATGGACTCCTGCTGTTGCTATTCCTGGATACCTCAACATCCTCTGTTAATTCCCATAATCCTGCCAATACCTTTGTAAATGGTCTCTTCAATAGTCTCCCCAAAATAATCCACATAAGGAAAATAAAAGAAGTTCTTGCAGAATGATAGGAACATGTGGAAAGGAAAGAGGAGCTAACGTGAAGGAGCTTCCAATGGTCAAAATTAGAAAAATTTGAGCAACAAACTAAATAATGACAGTATTGGATTACAACCCATGGAATAAAATAAATAGCCAGAAGTTTATACTAATATTAATAAATAAGTGAATAAATAAATCAATAAATAAATAAGTAGAAGGGACAGCTCTTCCTTGCAGAAGAATTTCATTTAATAAATAGAGAAGGAATGAGAAAAATACAAACAATTCAGTAATAACTGTCCAAGGCAATATCTATCAATGGATGCTAAAATCAGTGAGCAAAAGACTGAAGAGAAACAGGATATACACATAGTCTCAAAGTATGTTCTCTAAGATATTTATTAATAACAAAGGGGAAATAGTAATTTTTCAGGGTTAACATTACCAGTAATCAGACACATTGACATCCTGTAACCCCCAATATGATGAGAGGGGCAAAATGTCACTTCTCCAATATGTTTGCTAAAAATGTATAACATCAATCTACTCATGAGAAAACATCAGACGAACTCAAATCAAGAGACACCCCACAAATACATGACCAGTACACTTTAAGGGTATCAAGGAAACATAAAGAGAAAATTGAATAACTATCAGAGATTGGGGGAGACTAAGGAGACATAACAACTAAATGCAATGGGGAATCCTGAGCTGGATCCTGAAATAGAAAAACATTTGCGAAAAAATTGGTGGCATTTGAATTAGGTTCATAGTTTAGTGAATAGCATACAAAGGTTAAATTCCTGGTTTTGATCTTTGGACTATGTCACTCCTCTCCTACTATTGCAAGTCCCTCCTACTCTAGCTGAAGCCAAATGCAGAGAATTTAAAGGGCCAGCATTCTTTTTTCGGCGCCCTCCTTCCCCCTTCATTTTTCTCTTTCCCCCTTTTAAGAGGCAGGCACTTAGGATATTCAAAAGCAACACATATTGAATTTATAAAGTCACTGTACGCACCCAGGGAAAGGCTCAGGCTTTAAAAAATACTCAGAAGAACTTAAGTTTGTATCTGAAACTGATCTCTGGCACAGACACAGCTTACAGCAATCATCAAACCAAAAATTAACAAACCTGGGGAGGGGGAGAATCTGATTTCCAGTTATTACATTATTGATTCAAATGTCCAGTTTTCAACAACAACAAAATTACAAGGCATACCAAGAAACATGAACATATGGCCCATTCAAAGGAGAAAAAAACAAACAGAAACTGTACCTGAGAAAGATCAGATGGCACACTTGCTGGAAAAAGTCTAACAATTCTCTTAAAGATGCTCAAAGAACTAAAAGAAGATATGAATAAAATAAAAATGATATATGAGCAAAATGGAAATATCAAGGTAGAGAAAAAATTTTTTTAAATCTGGAGCTGAAAAGTATACTAACAGAAATGAAAAATTTACTAGAGGGATTCAAAGACAGATTTGGGCAGGCAGAGGAAAGAATTAGCAAACTTGAAGATAGAAAAATGGACCTTATCTTGTCTGGGACACAGAAAGAAAACAAATTGAAGAAAAGTGAACAGAGCATGAGGGACCTTGTAGAGCACCATCAAGCAGACAACATATGCACTGAGAAGTTCCAGAAGGAAAACAGAGAAAGAGGCAGAGAAAATACTTGAAGAAGTAATGGCTGAAAACTTCCAAAATTTGATAAAAGCATGACTATAAACATCTAAGAAGCTTAACTAACTTCAAGTGGAATGAACTCAAGCATGCTCTCCATATCCCTGGGAGGAGTATGTGTGTGGTCTTTTTTAACAGTAAAAATAAAAATATATAGTTAAGAGTTTTAAAACAAGAAATTTCATAATATTTGCAAAAGGGTCATGCAAATACCTCTTATGATGGGAAATATATGGAAAAATGTTTATGTGTCATTAAAGATGATTGGATCTGCCCTTTCCCACTAACTTGTAGGTTCTTTTACTTCCCAATCTTTAAAACTGCTAATACAATTTCATTCATTGCAATTGATATAATTTGCAATGTATATCATTCAAACACAAGCCCTTTTTTATGTGCTTCCCTAAGACATGGGAGTATTTTGCTTGAAAGTTTCCAGTTCTCTCTTTTTTTTTAGAGAAAAAAGAAGGGAGGGCAAGAAACATCAACGTGTAAGAAATACACAAATCAATTGGCTGCCTCTCACATGCACACCAACCAGGGACCAAACATGCAACCCAGGTATGTGCCATGACTGGGAACTGAACTGCGACGTTTCAGTTTAAAGACTATGGTCCAACCAACTGAGCCACACAGGCCAGGGTCTTTCCAGTTATCTTTTGTTTTTTTAAATATTTTATTTAATTTTTAGAAAGGAAGGGAGGGAGAAAGAGAGGGAGCGAAACATCAATGTGTGATTGCCTCTTGGGCACCCCTTAATGGGGACCTGGCCCGCAACCCAGGCATGTGCCCCAACTGGGAACCAAACCAGTGACGTTTTGGTTTGCAAGCCCACACTCAATCCACTGATCTACACCAGCTGGGGCTCCAGTTGTCTTTTAAACTAGATTTGTGGTTAATGTCTTGGACGAATACATCACAAAAATCTTCCTCGCCTTTTTTTTTTTAATCTGCACTTATCCCTTCAAAATTCCCTTTGTGGCAATATGCATTTTTGATGACTCTACTTGCTGAAGACTGCTTTTTTCCAAACAGTGATAGAGTTTAATTCTCACTTTTCACTCCTCTAATTTCTGGTGGCTCTACTGAATTTTTGTTTTCATCCTCTAACTTTTTTCTTCTTTGCTTTTCATTCTATGTTAAACTGAGCGATCTTTTCATTTTTCTCTGTGATGTATTTTAGCAGTGAATTACTCCTCCTGGCTAAGAGCTTCACATTTTCTGTGTTAATTGTACATCCTTTCACATGTCTTGATACATTTCAAGGTCTTTGGCAAAATTTTTGCACTGTCAGAATGTCACCTCCGTCCCCACTGTGTGGGTCAGTGCTTTGGGCATCGCCCCATGGACCTAAAGATCACTGGTTTGATTCCTAGTCAGAGCACATCTCTCAGTTGCGGCCCAGGTCCCCAACTGCAGGGTGGTGGGGGCGTGCGAGAGGCAACCACACATTGATGTTTCTCTCCCTTTTTCTCCCTTTCTTCCCCTCTGTCTAAAAATAAATAAATAAAATCTTAAAAAAAAAAAAAAAAAACACCTCACCTCCAAAATCACTGCGATGGTCTGTTCGCTCAGCTGCACCTCCTTGTCTGAAGCATTCTCCTCACAAAGACAACCCTTAGTGAAGTGACTGTTGCCTTCAGCCTCTGTCATGTAAGAGAATCGCTGCTGCTCCTCGGCCCCCTCCTTTTCCTCCTCTTTCTCCATCACAGTGGCCTATTTAGGCAGATGCGCTAGTGTTCCGATTTTTTATTTAGAAAAAAATTTAAACCTATTAAAAGAGTTGCAAGAATAGACAGCCCAAAGGATGGAGACTGAGCTGCATGGGGGTTTGTTTTTCTTATGTACTGAGATGTCCAAAGGTCCCCAGTTCAGTCTGGGGCACCAGCTTTACCAGGTCATCTAAGACATAGATTTGCTCAGCTTTCTGCTCCACCACTGTCAGCATATGGTTTTTGTCCTCATGGTTGCAGACCTATTCCTGCACCTCTGGGTTTTATGCTCCAAGTTTGAGGAGAGAAAACAACAGTCAAAGATTTGAAACAAAAGTCTTCTTGTGAGGTTTTGTTTTGGAACGGACACCCAACCCAGGGACTTCTACCTACATCTCATTGATCAGAATCGGGAGCCAGGTATTCTTAGAGAGCCACATCCATCCTGAACCAAACTGGGGTTTTGTTAGTAGGAAGAGCAGAGAGGGACATCTGTCACAGAGAGGGAGAGAATGGAAGAAGTGAGGCAGCTATTAATGTAATCTGGGATGAAGGCAGCAGGACGGGGAAAAACTGCAGACATGAGCAATGTTCGAAAACAAAGCACCGGTCTTAGGTAACTGGCTAGTGGACGGAGGTGGTGGAATAAGAAGTTGTCAGCGTGGCTTTCATCTTCCTACCCTGGAAGAGTAATGGAAGGTTTGGGGGAGGGGCAGTTATTTTGTGTGTATGACAGTTGTGACAGTTTACTATTATATGTCCATTGAAACCATATAATCATTTTTAAAAAGTACTTTAAATACATCTTCCCTTAATGGCAACAAAAAGTATATGGGGTCACTACTGTTATTTCTGCTTCATTCTCTCTCACATTGATGTTTCTCTCCCTCTCTACCTCCCTCCTTTCCCCCTTCTCTAAAAATAAATTAATAAAATGTGAAAAGGAAGTGAAGGCACTTGCTGAAGATGGTATTGTCTTGCTCAGGAACAAACAACATCTTACTTTTAGGAAGTAAATGCTGCTTCACGCTATAGATCCTTTCATGGCAGGAAGACAATAGGGGAGGATGGTCCTCAATACAGGAGCATCGAGAGAATCAAATAGCTTGTGTCTGCATGGAGTGTGCCACAACTAGTGACCAGGAGAGAGTGGGAGTCCAGCCCCCTGTGACCTGGGTCTCATAAGCTGGAAGTGATGTGGCCAAAAAAGAGTCACGACTCAGCAGCCTTTATGCCATCTTTCGTAGGCAAGATATGTGTTTAGGCCCTGTCTGAGGTTACACATCTTTCCTTTAGGGCTTCATTGATACTTAAACTAGAGTAGTTAGCTAGGAATATCAGGGAAGACCTCTCTGAAGAGGCAACATTTGAGTTGAGAGTTGAGTGAGTAAGAGATGGCCGTAATAAGAAAAAGGTTCTAGCAGAAAGGATGAGATTGGATTGTAAGAAGGCTGGTGTGATAGGAGCACAATGGATGGCACAGTGGATGGGACGTTGGTTGGAACCAAATTGAGTAGAATCTGAGGAGCCATAACGAAGACAGGGAGACCAGTTCTGGACGCTGTCACAGTAGTTCAGGTGAGAAAGGAAATTAACTTGAAACAGGATTTTACCAGTGGTGATGATGAAGTGGTCAGGTTTGGAAATAGAACTTATGAGGTTTGCTGATAAGTGGTATGAGCGAATAAGAAAAAAGGAATGACTTCTGAGCTTTTTTTCTTTCTCTCTGACTTTTTTCTTTTTTAACTTATTTTTTATTTAAGTTTAGTTGCTATACGATCATTTAGTGATGGTGCCATTTAATGAGATGACAAAGGACTCTGGAGAGGGAGGGAGAAAATGCAACTATTGTATTGATCATCTGTTCAGTTCTTTGATTTACAAGGTGAAGAGTACCACATTATTCAAATAATAGAAAAGCTATTAAAATATGTAAGTATATTAATAAACTTAGGGAGAAAAAACATCATTTCCACAAAGTCTGAAAGGGCATGTGACCAATTCAACACCCATTCTTCATAAAAACTCAAAATATAAATAGATTGACATCCTTAGCATGTTTAACATTCTTCCAGCATCACACTTAATGGGAAACACCTGGAGAATTCACAATTATTTTTTAAAGATTTTATTTATTTATTTATTTATTTATTTATTTATTTATTTATTTATTTATAGAGAAAAAGGAAGGAAGGGAGAAAGAGAGGGAGAGAAACATTGATGTGTGAGAGAAATATCAATCAGTTGCCTCTCATACACCCCCAGATGGGGACATAGCTCACAACCCAAGCATGTTCCCTGACTGGGAATCAAACCAGAGACCTTTGAATTCTCAGGCTGGCACTCTATCCACTGGGCCACACCAGCCAGGGCAGAATTCACAAGTATTACTTAATATTGTACTGGAGATCCTAACTGAAGCAACTGGACAAGAGAAATAAACTAGAGGTCTAATATTTGCAAATGAAAACATTATGTGAATTCAGTAAGGTAGCAGAAAATAAAATATAAAGAATCAATCCCTTTCATATAGGGTTGGGCAAAAGTAGGTTTACAGTTTTTTATATGAAAATAATACAATAATTAATAATGAGAATATAATAATAAACTCTGTTTCCCCTACACACAGCTATAAACCTACTTTTTCCCCACCCTGTGTACAATAATGAGCTAGAAAATATAATGGAAGAAGATACTTCTTTGATAATAGCAACAAATAACATAAAATAATTAGGAATAAACTTCACATGAAATGTGTAAGATCTTTATTTTTTTTAAAAAACCTGAAAGATTTCTATAAATAGACAAATGATTGTAAATGTTGTTTTTAAAAAATAAACAAGCAAGAGCAAAAATATAACTCTAAATTAAAGGGCACTGAAGGAAGAAGTAGATATCAAAGATATTAAAACATATTGAAAAGCTGCAATAATTAAAACTATGCAGTTCTAGTACATGAATCAAAAGGCCAATATTAACACAGTAGAAATTCCAGAAGTAAGCCCATTTGTATAATGGGAGTTTTGTATCTGATAACTGTTGACTGTGTTGGAGACTCTTAGCTATCCTCTCAAATACATTCTCCCTTTCTTTTACAGCAATAGAATGTGTCCAGCTAGATTACACTTCCCAGCCTTCCTTGCAGTGAGATATGGCCATGTGACCAAGATTCTGTCCAAATGGTACATGAGTGATGTGTGCCACTTCTGTACCAACACATGAAAACAGCTGGTGTACCTCCTCTGAGCTCTTTTTTTTTCCTGCCCTCTGCAATGCAGGCTTATTTGAACCACACAGATGAGGACAATGACCCAGATCAACGGTTCTCAAATGCCAGAGGGCATCAGAATCCTCCGGAGGGCTTGATAAAATATAGATCACTGGACCCTATCTCCATTGTTTCTGAGTCAGCGTGTCTGGGGCGGGAACTCAAGAATTGGTATTTCTGACAAGTTCTCAGGTAATGCTGATGCTCCTGGTGTAGGGACCACATTTGGAGAATTACTGCCATAACGGTAGAGAGGAAAAATGGAAGGAGCCTCAATCCTGAATGTCTGAGGGCAGCAGAGTCACCCACTGACCTGGGAACATGAATTCTGAAGTGGTAGGTAAGAGAAAATATTTCTATCTTATTTAAGTCATTGTATTTCATAGCCCCTTTGTTGCAACACTTTAACCTTACCCTAACTAACAAAGCGTAGAAAAGACAGATATTTCAATAGATGGTGGTTGAGTCAAATTAAGAAAAGTCTTGGATGTGTACACATTTATACACCAAGATAAAATCCAAATGGATAAGAAAATAATGTGAAAATATAACCATAAAAGTAGAAATATAACTTTAAAAGAATACATTGATAATATGTTGTAGTAGGAAAAACATTATGGCTCAATATTAAGAAGCCCTAAAAGAAAAGATTGATGAAGTAAACTATACATTTAAAAAAGCCTGTATAGCCAAAAAACACCATAAGCAAAGTGAAAATACAAAGAACAAAGTATTTTTTTTAAAACTGGCTACTCATTTGATAAGGAGCTAATCTTCTTAATATAGAGAGCTTCTAAAATTCCATATAAATAAACCAATAACACAAAATAAAAATAGGCAAAAGGTATTTGTGACTAAATAATCCACAGGGCAAAAAAATGCAAATAGCCCTTAAACATATGAGAAGGTCTTTAAGCTCACTCAAAAGAGAACAATAAGTTAAAACTATACAGGTAAAAAATAGAATCTCAATCATATTGGCCAAAATATGAGTTTGACAATATACTTATAGACAAAGCTATGGGAAAAGAAATGCTCTGTTTCATTGCTGGTAGAAGTACAAATTGATACAACTCCTGTGGGGTCAAGTTGTAACTTGACCATATGTATCCAAATTTCAATGGATATACTGAGATATGTACAGAGTTCATCATTCATTGAAGTATTGTTGGTGATAGCAAAGGATGAAAAAATAGCCTATATGTTCATCAGTAGAAGGATAGTTGCATAATTAGGGTATAGCCACACAATAGACTATTGTGATTATGCAACTATAAAGAGTGGACTCTTTTCTATGTATTAGTACACAAAAACCTCCCATATATATAATTTAGCTTAAAAGGTGTGGAACAGTGTTTATAGTGTCCTACCTTGTAAAATGAGGAGAAAGTATATTCACATATGCTTACAGTTGCATAAGGGCCCTCTGGAAGGATGTACAAGTGACTAACATGTGGTTACTGGTTGAGACGGGAGCAGGTGGGAACAAGACTTCACTGTATAACTTCATATATCATGTGATTCTCTTTTTTTAAGATTTCATGTATTTATTTTTAGAGAGAGGGGAAGGGAGGGAGAAAGAGAGTGAAAGAAACATCAGTGTGTGGTTACCTCTCACACACCCCCAACTGGGGACCTGGCCCACAACCCAGGCATGCGCCCTGACTTGGACTGGAACTGGTGACACTTTGTTTCGAAGGCCGGCACTCAATCCACTGAGCTACGCCAGCCAGGGAGTGATTGTTGAAATAAATGAATGCATTATCTACCTTAAAGATTAACTAATTAAAAAGTGATACCCAAAGCCATGAAAATGGATGACAGCACTTAGGGAGAGACAGGAGATAGACAGGCTGGTGAATGACTGACTGTGGGGCTCTCCAGATGTTAAAGACTTGGGGAAAAGGAAGAGGACTCAGCAAGAGAGACTGAAGGAAGAGTAAAAGCAGGTAAGTGTGAGCTCTTGGAAACCTTGTGACAAAAGGATCAAAGAAAAAGTGCTCAGCATCAAGTGCTGCTCAAAGGCCTCGTAAGACGAGAAAGGACAGGTGACTGTGATATTTTTAATAAGAGCCACTTCAGTGGAGTGATGGAGGAAAAGGTTGATTAGGGTAGCATAAAAATAAAAGAGGTAAGGAAGTGGACACAACACACTTGAGGTTTTGTGGGGGATGGTGGTATAGAAAAATGGAGTAGTAAGCTGGAAAGGGGCAAGAGAGGGCTTTGAGATGGGTGATATTAAGGAAATGATGCAAGAGAAAGGGAAATACAGATAATGCATTAATAGATGAGGGACTACCACAGTGCTAAACTCTTGAAAAAAGTGCAAAGTGACTGGGCCTTAAACAGGAGCACTCCATACTTCCTTCACTGGGAGTTTAAGAGGAGAAAAAGCATCAATAAGACCAGGGGTGATGCTAGTTCATTCCTCTCTTTATTTAGGGTTTTAAACAGAGCTCTTACCAAAATATATACTCACTTACCTTTTGGTACTAAACACCTTTATTTTGGCTGCCTGATCATTAAAACATAGTAAGCCTATAGCTGTGTCTACCCTATTGACATTACCATTTAAAACAAATCTCATTAGTTGTTTGAGCTCACCCTCATAAAGAACACAATCATAGGAACCATCCAGTTTTGATGAGCTTCTGGAACACCACCAGACACGAAGATGAATGCAACTCCCCTATAGAAGTAGATAAAACCTGAGAGTTGTATTCCACTCAACTCCAAAGCAGGAAAATTAATAGGATTGCCTGGGTTGCTGTGTTGCCCTTCTTTGTTTTTCATTATCATTGCTAAATCAAATTCCGTTTCGAGATACTCCTACTTGCTTGGTAAGAAACCAAAACAGCGCACTACAAACAATAGCTTTAACTTTCATTTCATATAAATATACCTTATCTCATTCCAAAAGTTGGAGGCAACTTTCAGGTGTCCATGCAAGAAAATGAAAATACTTGGAAAAGAGAAAATGAGCAGACAAAGATTCAAACAGGGCTATTGTTAATAAATGCCATAGACCTCATTCCTGTGAAGGGGTCAAAGTAAAAACATGTATCAGTTTTTAGTGTTCATAGGAGAAAAGCATGCTCCTTAGAAGCAAAGCCTATTTGTAACACTGATACTGAAGATAAATTTATCCCACAGGCCCTCTTACAAGGAATACTGTTAATGCTGTAGATCCCTTCAACATCCACAAAATAAGTGGGAATGCTGATTACGCACAGCAGCTTCTGCGCCCCTTGTGAAAGAGAAGACCCTGCCAGTGTGTATGCCAATTAAAGAACCTGTACAGGGAGTCACAACAGTCCAGTCCAAGGACACAGTTCCTTGATATAAACTGAGATTAAAATTTTAAGTATTATTGAAATTCTGGGACATTATGGTAATTGAGTTCCGTGCATGCTGAGAATTAATATTCAAGTAAGACTCCAAAGTACTCTAGAAAATGATGAATTTTAAGAAGATGAAACTGAAAAGGTGTAAGGTTTCTCCCAAGTTTGGGATTAGCTGAATATTGCATTTTCTGCACAGGCAGTTATTAATTTATTTGGCTTATTGGAAAACTTCTGGAACAATTCCAAGAAGATGTTTACTGGCTCAGAACAGGAATGCCCGTAGGATATTTACATGCACTTTTATGGTTGCCTTCAGCAGTGAAGGTTGGTCTGAGATACCTAGGCTGCCCTGACTAGCAATTAAACCTGTAATATATTCCTGAATGAGCTTCCTTCACTAAATATGGCATTTCAGGGAGACACTTGCTCCATGGACATACTCCAAATGAGGATCAGGATCCTAGGGTGAATAAATAGGAGTGTTCCATGTAGGAAGTACCAGGTAATCTTCCCTTTTTGCTGGATATTCTGAGTTCACAACTTAAAAATATGTTTTAGACTCAACATAGTGAAGGTGTCTATTGTGCCCCAAATTCATCTATAGGTTCAGCACAGTTGCCATCAAAATCTCTGTCAGATTTTTTGTAGCTTATTCTAAAATTTATATGGAAAGGGAAAGAAACTAGAATAGCTAAAACAATAAATTGGGAGGAATTGGTCTATGCAATTTTACAACTTACTATAATTGAAACCATGTGGTATTGGTGTAGGGATAGACACATAGATCAATGGACCAGAAGAGAGCCCCAAAACAGACCCACACAAGGATTGTGAACTGATTTTTTACAAACTTGCAAAAGCTAGTCTATGGAGAAAGGGCAGTCTTTTCAACAAAGGGTGGTAGAACAATTGGACATCATAGATTACAAAGTTAAGCTCAACTTACTAAACCGCACCACACCTTAAAACTGGACTCAAAATGGATTGTAGATTTAAATGTAAAATTATTAGAAAAAATAGAAGATTTTATATGTAGGGCTAGGTGAAGAGTTCTTAGGCTTGACATCAAAAGCACAATCGGAAAAATGAAATATTGATAAATTGAATTGCATCAAAATTAAAAGACTTTTAAAAATGAAAGTGTTTGCTCTGGAAAAGACTGTTAAGAAGATGAAAAGCAACTTATAGACTAGGAGAAAATATTTGCAAACCACATATCTGACAAGACTTGTACCTAGAATATGTAAAGAACTCAGCAGTAAAAGCAATCAATTAATTTTAAAACAAGCAACACGAGAACATATATTTTACCAAAGAATATAAGTATAGCAAATAAGCACAAGAAAAAATGTTTAACATCACTAGTCATTAGGGAAATGCAAATTAAGAGCGGAATGAGATATCACTTCACGCCAGTTAGAAAGGCCAAAATAAAATACAACACCAGATGCTGGTGAGGATGCAGAGAAACTGGATCTCTCATGCATTGCTGGTGGGACTGTAAAATAGTACAGTCACTCTGGAAAATAGTTTGACAGGTTCTTTTTTCACTCACATCAGACAAATGGTACATCTCTTCAGCAGTCAATCTGCTGAACTGTGCAACTATCATAGTACTGATGGGTTCTTAGACTAAACATACACTTACCATATGATCCAGCAATTGCATTCTTGAACATTTATGCCAGAAAAATGGAAACTTATGTCCATACAGAAACCCATACATGACTGTTCGTAGCAGCTTTAATTTGTAATAGTCAAAAACTGGAAACACCCTGACTGGTGTAGTTCATCCTGGCTGGTGTAGCTCAGTGGATTGAGCACAGGCCTGCAAACCAAAGGGTCGCCGGTTCGATTCCCAGTCAGGGTACATGCCTGGGTTGTGGGCCAGGTCCCTGGTGAGGGGTGCATGAGGGGTAACCACATATTGATGTTTCTCTCCTTGTCTTTCTCCTTCCTTTCCCCTCTCTCTAAAAATAAAATCTTTTTTAAAAATGGAAACAAGCCAAATGTCCATTCAAGTTGAATGGATAAACAAACTTGGAATATCCATACTACTCAGCAATAAAAAGGAAAAAACTGCAGCAACTCGAGTAGCTCTCAAGGACATTATGCTGAATGACAAGTCAATCTCAAAAGGTCCCATACTACACAATTCCATTTGGTTAACAATTTTGAAATGACATTTTAGAGATGGAAAACAGGTGAGAGGTTGCCAGGGGCTAGTGACAGGGTCAGGAGGCAGAAAGGGGCAGGTGTGACCATAGAGATAGCACCAGGAAGATCTTGACGATGGTGGTGGTGGTGGAACAGTTCTATGAAGGTGGCCACTCAAATCAACACCTGATAAAACTGCACAGAACTACACACACACTAGTACATGCAAAAACTAGATAAATCTGAATAAGGCCTGTGAACTACACCCATGTCCAGTTCCTGGTTTGATGTTGTACTACAGTTATGCCAGGTGTTACCACTGGGGGAAATGGGGGAACAGCACACAGGGCCTCTCTGTCCTACTGTCACAACCTCTTGTTAATCTATAATCATTTCAAACTAAAAAATAAAAAAGCATGCATTTTATTGGAAAACATATTCTAATTATATAAAACCTGTCCAATATTAAGTATGAAGCAGAAAATCTTTTAGCTTTGTATTTATTGATTTTAGAGAGAGGAAGGGGGAGGGGAAAAGAGGGGAACATTGACCTGTTGCTCCACTCATCCATGCACTCACTGGTTGATTCTTGCATGTGCCCTGACCAGGGATTGAACTCACAGCCTTGGCATATCAGGATGGCACTCTAACCAACTGAGCACCCAGCCAGGGTTCTTTTCAAAATTTCAACCAGAAGCAAGAACTGTCACTATTTTAGCAAAGTTCCTCCCAGTCTTTTATGTATTTTCAAAGTAGTTGAGATCATTCCGAACACTCCAATTGTAACCTACTCTTTCCTCCACCTACTAGAGCAATTATTTTCTCCACATTGCTAGTTACTGTAAATGCATATTCTGAGTACAATATATAAAATTATTCTGAATGTTAATTTAGCTCATTCTAATTAGAAGAAACAGGGTGAAATGAACAAAAGTTAACACAGCGTAGGATATATCTAGACAACAGGGATAGGAAGTAAGTCAAATAAAAGCTGCACAGGTAGACTAGTACCGCATCGTAAGGGCCACTTAATAGAATGCCGTTAATGTGGTTGCAGTATTATTATAACTTGGAACATGATAATAGCAATTGAAGTTTTGGAACAGTTGATAAAAGGTACAGAACAGTGGACTCCATACCTAAGTTTCCACCAGAATTTCCTGGGGAGATTTAGGAATAACGAAAGCAGAAGCAAAACAAATTCCTGAGTGAACCCCATAGATAGATTTTATTAGGAGAGTTGCCCTAGAATAATCTCCTATGTATTTCTGTTGCAACACCCAGTTCCAAGAGGGGAAGGACTACACCTGAATTCATTTGCCAGTGCACAATACGCAGCAACCCCAAATGTCTATTAGATAACCCACTAGGCCCTACAGGTGAATGAGTCAGGAGTGGAGGTTCAGTGACCATCCTCCATGCCACTAATCAACTGATGGCAGGTAAATGAGAGAGCTGTTGAAAAGTCCGAGTGTGGTGTGCATCTGCACTAGAATGAGGATATCTAGCCAAACATGGAAGAAACATTTTTACTCATGTCTTAGAAAATTAAATGTCATTTTCAGTATAACAAGGAAAACAGGAATAACCCTAAGTTAGAAACCATGATTACATCTGCTAAATACAATCAAGACTGAAACTGTCCATCTACAGGAAACAATATAGACCTGTCCCTACACTGACTGACAGGCCCACCTAATGACCCTTTCAGCAGGAAGTTAGGGATATGTTTGGGTCCCCAGAGAAAATAGCATCAGTACTTTGTTCTATTGCCAAACCGTATCACATTCTGTGTATATGTTTTATCTACCCATCCACCAGGTGATTGACATTTGGGTTGTTTCCGCTTCTTGGTTATTATGAATAATGCTCTAAACATTCACATACAAAAGTTGTCGATGTTTGTCCTGGATAGAATTCTTCTAGAAGGAAAATCACCAAGTCATATGGTAATTCTGTTGAACCCTCTGAGACACCTCTTTGTAAAGGTGTTTATCTGTTTTGTTTTCTCCCAAAATAAACATGGTTTCAGGTCACAAAAGAATCATCCTGAAGAAAACCCAGTCGGGTATAGGTAGTGGGGAAAAAATTGATGAAAATGAGGAAAATGGTAAGTCACCATAGAGCGGAACATCAAACTGAGAATGAACACACTGAAAAATAGATCATGAGCTGACTGGAGGACAAGCCAGCAGGTTTAAACATAATCAGAATTGTGTTCAACAACAGGAGACAAAAAAGCTGAACTTTCAAAGTCCTGTAACTGTAGTGAATAAAATGTCTGCATTCTGGTGGGCAGGAGGGTAAGACCATCAACAGATATGTTACTGAGCTTAAAAGGGTGAGCCTGTGACCATACAACCATGTCACTTAAGAGCATATGGACAAGGGAAATAGCCACCTATGACAAAAAATTGTATTGACATTGGACAACCTCAAACATACTGAGTCATTTTTGAAAATTATCTGTTGAGATTCAGCCAAGAGATTGGTAAGTAAAACCCAGTAAGATATTTACCATTTAATTATGGTTAAAAATAATCTTTTGTTATCTCAATTTAGGCAGGTCCCCTCTAGATATTCCCTAATTTACATAAAAAGGACCTTGAACCAACTGCAAGTTTCACTCTGTGAACCACCAGCCATTGACTAGTTTTTCAATCTAGCCATCTTAACACCTTTCTGTTCATTTTGACAACTACCTCCCCCTTTACCTCCAGTATCACTACTGGCATTCTATTCTTCAGAATTCTGCCATAAGGGAACTATCTAGAAGTATTTTAGTGTAAAAAAAGTCATACTGCAAACCTGAATTCAGAGCGAAATGAAAGCTGTGTATTCATTAGATCGAACCCTATTGTCAATTTTTGACCATTTTTGCCCCCCCCAAACAGAAATGACCTTGTCTCATACAGTTCCCTTCTATCAGTTATGGCTCATACCATCTCCAGTTCATTGGCAGCCTGAAGCAGTGTGTGGTGATGTCAGCAATAAAAGTGAACTGGGGGTTGCCTATGCCACTTCAACCACCCTTAACCCAAATATTCTTGAACCTTATGTCCTTACCATCACCTGTTTCGCAAACACTTTTACCTAATTCCTACTTCCACTTCAAGCATCCTTCATGTCAAAACACTTCAGATTCCAATTCATGTTTAAGATGCTTCAAGTACAAGCCTATTTGTAATACACACTGTACTTAAGGACCTTTTAGATTTTCATCTTATTACAGAAATCTATTTCATTATATTATAAATATTGATGGTATCAGTAATTCTGTCTCCTAGAGGTATGTCGAAATTAGCACTGGACAGCAACCAAAAAAATAACATCTTACAGTTCAGGCAAGAGCACAACTTTATTTTCACTGCTAATAATAAACCACAATTGACAACAACAAAGGAGACTGTGCAGTTCAACTTTTTATTTTAATAAAATCAGAATATGCACAGCACATGCAGTGCTAGCATCTAAACTAATACAATAAGCAATTACTAAAGCTACAGTGACTTGAGGTTCAATCCTTACATTCAGCAAGTTTAAATCCATTCTTATATGATTTTTGAAACTTTAACTGAAAATATTGCTTACTGATAAAACTTGCTCAAATGCTATTGCTGAATGTACAAGTCACTGATTATGCCAATACAACAAAGATAACCACATGTTTGAGGATTGCAATGTGCCAGACATTCACTGAAAAAAAAAACACACAACTAAACAAAACTCACGCAACAAACATCTGAGAATCTGGACACTTCATTATCAGTGTTTTGAAGTGTTTCATTAATATCTTAAGACAAGTGTATCAAAACCTTGGCATGTTTTAATTTCAAGTCGCCAATTTTGTTTTTACTAACATCAGAAAATTATGGCTACACTGCCAATGCCGGGTCTGCTTAATTTGACTTAAGAGTTTAATATGACTTAACATTAAAAGCTCACACTACCCCGAAATATATAATTTCACGCATACGGTGACATTCAACATTCAAGTGCCAGTGTTTTTGTACTGTCTTTTGGTCAAGTTTCTTTAAACTTTCAAAGAATCACTTTTAGGCTTACAAAAATAAATATTTGTCAAAATGTTCAATAAATATTACATAAAACTAGCAGCAAAAAGTATCTAGAAATCTGTCGTGTGCAAAGTTTTCTTCCCAACTATCACTCCCATGGTCCCAAATAAATTTTAGAATCTAGTCCCATCCCCCTTCCTAGACAAGCTGCGTTCAACAATCTCCAAGAGACAAAATAAGATTGGAAGTTTAAGGACACGCACACAAGACATATATATAAAATTCTCTGAATGTGCAATAAAAGAAGTATTTTGTAAAAAGTTATGGGCAAAATGTACAAGGGCCTAAACCTAGACTAATTGAAATAGCACCATAACAAATGACCTCAATACTGTCAAGTGCACCTACTTAATAAAAGTTTTGAACAAGGCACAATACACTTGAAAATCTATTGCACTTTAGGAAATTTTTGCCGTCTCCCTATGCCACTGTAAAAAGATTGAGCGTTTTGATCACTGCATTCTGGCCACAAAATTAGCACAGAATTCAAAGTGGCAGAGGCATTTTAGTGGTGGACAATGCTCATCTTTGGCCAGATTTAGCATAACAGACTATAAATACAATGGAAACCTATGCAACTAAAACTGACTGAAACTGCACTGTATAGCAGAATTGACACCTTGTGCAGTTATGTACATATTTCCAACCTGTGTGATCTCAAAGATTTCAGTGTTACTCTTCTGGAGCCATTTTTACGAAGTCTACAGTAAGCCAGTTTAACATCTCAACGCAGCTTGAACAGAGTAATGTGAATCGGCATTTAAAATAAAGCCTGCTGCATTAATTCTTCCTGTTCATACCTTCTTGACCAAAAAACATCAACACTAGCATGCGTTATTAGACCAAAAATCATCCAGGGCCCTAATGAGGGCTGGTCATTGCTGTGGTCAGCCATTCTACCATTTCAATTTTATTTATGGCAGGCATTTAAAAAGTCTAAGTAGATGAATTCTCCTAAAAACCTATTTCATGTTATCAGACCTTTAAACTTTCCCTGTAATAGTATGCCCACATTTGGCTAGCTCATAATTAATGATCTGCCTAAACATTGAAAGAGGAATTGCTGTATTTACTTGCATTAACTTTGAAAACAGTGCTTTGAATGTATGCATGTATTCATACATCACCTCATCATGACTGGAATGGCTTGTTTAAGACTATCAGGTTCTAAATACCTATCCAGGATAGAGTGAGCAAATCAGAACTTTAACTTAATACAGTTTGCCACATTAGAAACTAATTCCATTAATATGCTTCAAGATGTTTGTTGTTTTCCCCCAATCTGCAAGTACCAAAAAGCCCTAATGCAGGCTACCGCATAAGTTTTTTCCTTATAATATTTATGGATGAATCGATGATTCCTGTTAAAGTTGTATCACACCTGTGTGCCAAGGTTTGATTTTAGCCCAAGTTCAGTAAATTTATTTTGTCAAAAACAATTGGTATCTTGAGCATTACTGAGCCAACAGGACATCAAAATAAAAAGTTGTCTAAAGTTAAAGGCACAGTACATTAACAAACAAATGATCCTCAGTCACAAAATTATAAATGCAGTTTGGGATGGGGGTTGGCGGGAGGGGAGTTAATCCAAACTACAGCAATGAAGTCTTCAAACCACCTTCTGAACAGGGCTGCTAATTATTTCTTTCATCTCTTCATGTGACCTTGAGCTCCCTTTAAAAAAAAAATTTTCAGTGGAGAATCACAGCTGGTAATGTACTGCGAGTTCTTGAAGCTACACAAGGTATAGTCTGGCTAAGTTACATGTGGTTTCCATATTAGCTTGTTTGGCAGGGTAACCTACTGCAAAGTAGGTTCAATTACCCCACCAGTCGACCCCCTGGGAGTTGTAATTTCCTCCATATCCGTCACTGTTGTAAAAGCCTCCGTAGCCACCTAATGAGAGATTTAAAAAAAACAGAAATTAGTTAAGTCATACACTGTTAAATATAATCTTTCCCTTCTGCACATATTTTGATATAAAATTATGGAAAGCAATCTACAGGGCCTACCTTCCCCAACGTTTTACACTATGCTTTGAAAATGATGACTAAAAGGAAAAAAACCTTCCCAAAGCCATGAGATTAAAAAATTAAGAAACATTACCTCCACCAAACCCCCTGCTGCCACCATGGCCACCACCACCACTACGGCTGCTGCTTGCACGGCTGCTGCTGAAGCTGGAACTGCTGGAACCACTACTTTGTCGATAGTCTCTGGCACCAAATCCTCCGCTGAATCGACTGCTGTTAAGGAGAAAATGTCCATTGGTTCACATGAAGACAAACTCCTACTAGATAACCCAAAATTCTTGCTAAAACTTCCCAATAACCACACAACACTAATGTTTCAGAACCCAATGTGGCCACATTACACGCTAAAATAACTAGTCATTTTTATCCTTAGAAAGCTACACAGGAACACCATACGCAACAGAACTCAAGCTACTATATATGAATCCCTTTTATTTCTAACCGAGTGCTGTACATCTATTTTGAAGTTTTAACAATGGTTGCTGGTTCGATACCCAGTCAGAGCACATGCCTGGGTTGCGGGCACATGAAAGACAACCGATCTCTCTCACAACGTTTCTCTCCCTCTGTCCCCCCACCTCTAAAAAATAAAAAATAAAACCTTTATAGTTTGTGTTCACTGCAAATATTTTAAATACAAAGAAATGGCCAAAAGAGGAAAACACTTCCCAGTGACCAATTTCTGATTTTCTATTCAATCAATTCCCTATCTAGTCCTATTTTCCCTACTAATATTGTATTAAAAGGACTTAGCCATAAAAATGTGCCACTTAGTGTCACCCTTTCTAATAATACCCCCGTTATTGAAGCTTGTTAAACTAATACTTGAAGTATACACCATCTGTACCTCACCTCTTAGATCGTCCACGACTGCTACCCTTGTAGTGGTGTTCATAAGCCATGTTTTCTAACCAAGATGGCACTTCTTGTTTAGCTTCAACAAGCAGATCCAACAAATCCTTTGTGATGTTTATGTTCCTCTCATTAAAGAATGAGGTGGCAAGGCCTAAAACAGTTCCAAAAAGTAAATTAAGGTCTTCCGTAAAGTAGCATAGTATTTGCCCCGTCCTTAGAATATTAAGAATAGCATTTTAAAAAATTTACAATTTGCTATGTAACCAACTCAAAGTTCCTTGAACAAAACCTGACTTTTCTATCACTTCTGTTGCTGAAATGTATTCTAATGCATTCCTTGGAAATAAAAGTTCTTACAATTTAAGAACACGAAAAAGTTCTTAGATGCACACATCACACTGAAAAAACCACCACCAGAACATCAAGTAACCACTTACCAAGGTTTCCTACACGTCCTGTACGGCCAATGCGATGTACATATTCTTCAATATCACTGGGCAAGTCAAAATTGATAACATGTTTCACATTTGAAATGTCCAGTCCTCTTGCTGCTACCTGGAAAATAGCTTTTGTTACATGCAGACTACTTAAAAGAAAATCAATAGTTGAATATGAAAACAAGATAATATACATACTGCTGTAGCCACTAGAATGGGGCTTTTTCCTGAGCGGAACTGGTGAAGAGCTTCTTCTCTATCTCTCTGAGATCGGTCTCCATGGATACTGGTACAAGCATATCCTTCATGGTATAAGAAATCCTCCAGAGAATCTGCACCCTTTTTGGTCTCCACAAACACTAAGGTCAGTGAATCCTTGCCTAAATTTGAAAAACAACAAGGTTTGTGTCATTAGCAGGAACCTTCTTCTCTCTGTACTTAGTAAACATGCAAATAAAATATTTAACACCATTTTAACAGAATGTTTTGAATGAAGAAAAGCAATAATAAAATGTGATCCAAATGAATTCTCATTACCCAAGGCACCAGAGTAATGCTGAATTATAGTTTTACCTGTTGCATTGAGAAGGTCAAGCAGAAATGAGCGTTTGTCTGACTCTTCCACCCAAACTACTTTTTGTGTGATGTTCTCAGAGGTAGAGCCAACTCTTCCAACAGCCAAAAAGATATATTCATCCAAGAAATCACGAGCAAGCATCTGAAAGAAAAAAATGTTTTATTTTCTACTGGCATAAACAAATTCCTAAGTAAATAAGTTTGCAGCACCAAACAATACCTGTATTTCCTTAGGGAAAGTAGCACTAAACATCATAGTGTGGCGAACTCCCTTTGGTGGCATTGTATCTTGTTCAACTATTCTACGTATCTGAGGTTCAAACCCCATATCCAACATCCGATCAGCTTCATCCAACACCAAGTATCTGTCATGAAAAAAATTCAGTTTTAGTATAGCAGTATTAACAAATACAATTATATATTTAGTCAGGTTGTTAAATTCCTCACATCATGCAATGATACATGTACATGAAATGAGTGCAGGATTTTGCCACTAAATTAATCATCCAAGATCATACCGCTAAATTAGCTCTTATTACTTGACTGCTTGTCAAAGTTGTGATCATTCTCAGCCTCTACTAAAATGACACTGATTTTTTAACATTAAAATCATAATGAGCAAATTTTTTGTGGAAGTTAGAAGACAAAACTAACCACTTAATTTTAAATTTTAGACATTGCTAGAAAGTACCATAAAACCAATGGCCAGTAGTAATTTTAAAAATTAACATTGCATTCTATAGATTTAAAAATTAACATACTTGCAGAAGTCTAATCCAATCTTTCCTCTTTCCATCATATCCACTAGACGTCCTGGAGTGGCTACTAGCAAGTGACACCCACGTTCTAAGTCTCGAATCTGCTGACCAATATCAGCACCACCATAAACAACACAAGGACGAACTCTAGATCTGTATGAAAACTGTAAGCAAAGAAACTAACTTTAAGGCCGAGATTTTTACATGGTCATAAAAACTTAATTAGAATCAACGAGAAAGGCAATAATAATCGCTGAAATGCATACTTACCTTCCTGGCTTCCTCATAGATCTGTACTGCCAATTCTCTAGTTGGTGCTAATACCAAAGAGATTGGGTATTGTTTGCGGCGTCCATACCTTCCATTTTCCTAAGAAATTAATTTATAAATTAAATAAACTTAACATTACTTACAGCCCTGACTGGTGTGGCTCAGTGCACTGGGCATCATCGCACAAAGCAAATTCCTAGTCGGGATACACCCAAGCTGGTGGCCAGGTCCCAGGCTGGGGTACATGCAAGGGTCAACCACACTAATGATTCTCTCCCTCCCTTCCCCTTTCTCTAAAAATAAATTAACTTTTTTTAAAGATTCATTATAACATCAATTTTCTTCTGCAATTTACGAATTACGCTTGAAACTATTGTATGTTAAATAGACTGTGGAGTGCATTTTAGGGTCATTTAGAAAGCTTTCTACATCTACCTAAAAAGGTCTACCATAACTTCTCATTTCATAAAGAAATATTTACCTTCATGGCCCTCAAGGCCTCGCCTGGACCATCTGAATAAATCTGACTCAAGATGGGCAAAAGAAATGCTGCAGTTTTCCCAGATCCTGTTAAAAAGAACACGTATTCATGCAACCACACACACAAAAAAAACCTGCTTATAACTTTTTTCCTGTAAGTTAATACCAAGTAAAGCCCTGACCAGTGTGACTCAGTTGATTGGGCATCTTCTCACAAAGCAAAGAATCACCAGTTCAATTCCCAAGTCAGGGCACATGCCCAGGCTAAAGGTCCCTTTAGTCCCTGGTTGCGGTGCATAGAGAGGCAACCAGATCGATGTTTCTCCCTTTTTCTCCCCTACATTCCCCTCTCTAAAAATAAATGAAAGCTTAAAATAGCAACTTTGATCCACTTGTAACCAGAGTCAACAAACTAAGGCCCCCAGATTATTTTTGTAGGTAGAGCTTCACTGGAATATAGCCATGCTCAACAATTTGCATATTGTTTATGGTTGCCTTCCCACTATACCAGCTGAGTAGATGCAACAGAGACCCTATATGTAACTCATAAAAAAAGTTTTATTTTGTTCATTTAGAGAAAGAAGTATACAAAGCTCAAAAACAACGTAGTATTCATTTCTCTGCATTTGTGTTTATAAAGAAAACAGGGCTCTGGCTGATATGGCTCAGGGGACTGAGCACTGGCCTGAAAACCGAAAGGTTGCTGGTTGGATTCCTGGTCAGGTCACAAGTCTGGATTGTGTGCCAGGTCCCTGGCTGGGGGTGTGTGAGAGGCAACTGATCAATGTTTCTTTCCCTCCCTTCTCTCCTCACTTTAAAAATAAATAAAATCTTTAAAAATCTTTGTTTTTTAAAGAAAACAGGAATTTTGCTTCAAAAGTGGTGTCAATGTCAATTTCTAACACTTCCTTCTTGGTATATACTGCTGGTGTATAAAGGATGACATTCTCATTCTCTTCCACAAGGCCAAATGATTTGCATGGTATATTTTTAGTGGGGAGACCTTGCCACCCTCTTTCAAAATGGTCAAACTCACAGATGTAGTAAAGCTTGTACTAAATTCATTGGCCAGTAACTATCCCCCATTTCCAGAAGATGGTAGGTACTGCTTTACCCATGGAGGCCTTTCTCTTGGCCACATACCTATGGATCACAGACTATTCTCTATTCTTTGGTACTTTTATCAAGTGAGCTTACCTGTTTGGGCACAAGCCATCAAGTCTCTTTTCTCTTTGATAATAGGAATAGCATGCTTTTGCACTGGAGTTGGGCGAGTATAACGAGTAAGCTCAATATTTCCCATAATAATTTCTCCCATCTCAACATCACTGAACTGTCAAGAAATTCAACAGGGTTAAATTGCTAGAAATAACCTTTCACAAAACCATGAGACTGGTTTTTAAAGTAATTTAAGAGAATTGTTAAAATAAGACAGGCATAGTCTATATATGCCTTCAGGAAGCCCATCTCATTCTGAGGTGCTGTAAAAAATTTACATTTCCCTGTCTTAAAAGATTAAGCAAAAATACTTACACTTTCAATGTGTGGAGGACAGTTGTTGCCTGTTGCCTCAACTGGAATATCATCATATTTCTCAAAATTAATCCCAGTGTTACCTCCAGAAAAGAGTTCCCTGAAATCAAAACATTAGCAAGTTTATTTGTTATAGTAGCTAATAAGGTTGCAATGCATCACAATTACTGAAACTTACTGTTCCAAGCGTTCACTTGGTGGGAGTGGTTTTGACCAATCATCCTCATCTGATTTGTCACACCAGCGACTGTTTCCACCACGTTCATACTTGCCAAAGCCACTTCTGTCACCACGGCTGCCAATGCCATCATAGTCACTCCGTCCACGATCATCAAACCTAAACAGCGCAAGCAATTAATCAGAATCTTATCATTTAACCAGTATCATAATTCCTACCACTCCCCTAGAAAAGTACCTGGAGAGAAGTTCAATTATTCATTATGGCTAACTTCAAGGATATCAACAGTCCAATTCTGCCTTACTCTTATTTGACAAATAAAGCCCTCTTAATTCACCAGACTGTATGTATCCTTTATATAACTTTATTATTTCTGTAAAATTAAAAGCCTACACAGGCCTCATACATGCTGAAATTAAGAATCAAATCTTGTATACTTGAAATCAGCATGGAACTTACACCTTTATATATATATAGTTTTCATCCACATACATTTAGTGGTTAGGGAAAAGAAAATAGCACACCAAGTATCAATTGTCCTGGTTATACTAGGATGTCATTTAAAGGACAATTCACCTGTGTGAGACTTTTTATAAAAGGTAGAAAATAATCCTTACCTGAATTAAGATGTTTTTAGAGTTTTAGGCCTGTTTGCGAAAAATCAGGACACACAGGACTAACCACAGCTATTAGGCACATGAGGTCAGTTCACCACACTTGTATAATCAAAAATATAAGGTGTTTAAAAATTGTCATATAGAATATCCACAAAAATCTCAACCAAATTAGGTAATTTGCTAAACTTACTTAAATAGTACGTAAAACTATAGAAATGTAAAACATGTATTTTTAAAACAACAATGACCTGTTTCAAGTTAAAACATGTTTAAAAATCTCAGGAAATTTCCTGGTTCCAGAATTTGCATCCTTCCACTTAGTCTTCAACTTATTTAGAGTTTGATTTTTACTATATTTAATACAAAAATATTTATTATTCATACAAAATGGAAAAGGGCATGTTCTTACTCTCACCTAACTTCTATGTAAAAAAGTTCGTTTTAGTAAAGACCTCTTACAGCTAAGTAAATACAATTAGACATAATGCTTAATATCTAAATAGGTGGACTATCAAGGAGAAAAAATATTTTAATGATCAGAGTACAAAGATGAGGACTTACCAAATTAAAGATAAATCCCTAACTTGCTATATTGTACACACATAAGGCAAAACAATAAATCACTTACCTTCCCCTTGACCCACGATCACTGAAGAAACTAGACTTTCCTCTTGAATCACCACGAGGTCCAAAACTGCTGTATGCATCCTTATCTTTACTAGAACTCCAACCTGAACTGTCCTTATCGTAGAATCCTTCAATTAAAATAAAAACACAAACCCATTCTAATGTATTATTAGAAATTAATTTAATACATTAACATGATTCTTATGTTTCTGAATTGGAAGCCCTCCATCCACTTTATCTCATCTCTGTAGACTGGAGGGACCTATCATGGCACTAGAAGAAAACCAGTTTAGAGCTGGCCTTAAATGTTTTATAACTTTAATTCTCTCTACTAGAAAATATTATACACTAAACCAAACCTGACAATCTAAACATGTTCTGAATGAATACTACCTCTAAAATGTCAATAGCTTTGACTGTAATACAATTATGGTACCATTTATGACCATCAAAATTTAATTTCCATTCATCTTATAGGCTGAGTGAGTTTACTAGAAACCAGTTACCACTGTTTTAATGTTTCTTAGGGGTGATATTCATTTAAAACATTATTGAGTGTCAGATTACTTTCATATAGTAAGTACTTTCAAATTTCCCTAGTAAAAAGTTTAAAGAACAGTGCTCGGTTCACACGAAATACATACTGTCAGACAGGAATCAATACCTAGAAAAAAAACACCCTCACCCTTACTCTTAGTGTGGTCAGGTTCCTAGGGTACAGCTATAAAACATTCAGTAAAAGGGGATGACAAAGGTTTAAACAGGTAAAAGGTTTAAAGACAAATAGAGAGTTTAATTAGCTTCAGTGACACTTTATTAAATAGTCATAGTTTACAAGTTAAGTTACTTTCATTCAGTCTCCTGCCTCTATTACTAGCCTGCCTGGTATTAGCTATCCATAAGAAGTTTGAGGTAGAATTCTAAGATCTCTTTCAGCTCTAAAAACCTGATAGTGCCTCTCCCTTTGACTTGTCGTTGCAACAAAGAGGAAAAGAAAGCACTAAATATACATACATGGGGTCAATTTCAGCTAGTAAATTCTAAGGAACAGTAACACCCATGATAATAAAAACAAATTCTATAGTAACTAATAAGAATGATATGATAACCAAGTGATGTGACAGGAATAATACAGTTTATATCCATGTACTGCCAGGGACAGTGAAGCCAATACAGACTACATATGGATAAGGAATGACGGCAAACCCCATGTTCCCGGACTCTCCCCTACCCTTTCAATCCTACTTCCATATACCCAGTATATTCCCCCTCCTAACCTTTAAAGCATTTTCCTTTTTCTCCAAACCTCAAGATCACCCATGTTATGAAATATACTGCACCCGAACAGTAGTTAAGGCAAGTAAATGAAACCAAAGAATCACTCCCAAATTATTAGGAGTGTGCCCAATGCTACATATATGGTTAACTCTTCTGCAATAACCCCATTTTCATTTGGTTTCTCTGCAAGACAAAAGTAACTGGGTTGTTACACCATGTAGTTTGGTTTACATAGGGTACCCACTCACCTTTTTCCAATTAAAATGCTGTGAATGAGCACAAACAAATTAATCAAAGACTAGTGAAACTGCATAAAACCACGCCCTTGGCCTCAGAAGAGTACAACATAGAAAAATGCAGATTTTTCCACTGTGTGCCATCAGATGAGATTTTTTCACAGTGATTAAGTCCTAACATTTGAACTGGCTCACGGAAACAGAGGAAAGACATCATGTTTACAAACTTCCCAAGGTGCCTCATTTTCCGGAAGCTCCAACCTCTAAAGTCAGCAAGATTTAGGTCTACAAATTGCCCAAAGGACTTACCTTTAGTAGCTTCCCTGTTCCTTAAGTGAGGAGGAATATAGCGTCCTTCTAAAAAAAAAATGAATGTCCAAAAAGTTCAGGTTAAAGATTCTTACCAACACCTAAGCTATTAAAAAATAGTCCTGGGAAGTTTTTATTTAAACTCTAATCTTCTAGTTTGACTAACTTGAAAATGCAGGGGTGGGGAAATGAACCAATTTTTAAAAAGTTATTGCTTTACAAAGATAACATTAAGAGGGGAAAAAAATTGGCAAATAAAAATTTGACCTGGAACCTAACAGTTAAATAAGGTATACCCACCAAGTAAAAGAAAAGTTAACTCACTGTATTACTAGTAAATCTGCAGTTTAACGTTTCTTTTTCCTTTCTGGGTTGAATTAAATAATAAAGATCTCTATTAGGAGGACCAATTCCTAACATTCTTAGCAAATATGGTAAACATAGTGAAATTCAAAACAAA
>CM052552.1:47391868-47451771 GCA_028533065.1 Trachops cirrhosus
GGGGGGGGGGGAGGCCCAGCAGCGGTTAGGAGCCTATGAGAGGAAGCCAACTGATATTTCCCTCTTTTTCTCCCTCCCTTTCCCCCTCTCTAAAAATAAATAAAAAACCCTCTGGCCCTGACCAGAGTGGTTCAGTGGGTTGAGCATCATTCTGCAGTAAAGTTGCCAGTTCCATTCCCAGTCAGGACACGTGCCTGAGGCAACTGATCAATGTTTCAATTTCTCCCTCCTTTCCCCTCTCTAAAAATAAATAAAATCTTTTTAAAAAAATTTAAACTCTCTGGGGGCGAAAAAGACAAAACTTTTATAATATCTAACTTCTTTTCAAAAGAATGATACAGTGACACAGCATTTAAAATCCTAACCATAAGATTCAATACAGCTTTGTTCTATCAGTTTTATGTTCATTGAAAAATAGAGATTAAAAGTGAAAGTTCCCTTTAGTACTTTATGCTAGATTCACTAACACAACCCCACCACCTAAGCTGGGCTCACAATTCTTGAAAGACAAACTCTTCTAATTTGTGTGTTGTATAGGCTTTTTTAACCAATTGTTTTTACTCAAGAGAACCAGTCCCGTTTTACTACTAAAAAGTTATAATGCTTTAGACTGATCACTAATACATTATTCTACATAATTCTTCATACAGTAAAAATTAGAAGGGAAATTCTTGAAAATTTTTAAAAAGGCTTTACTTATTTTTAGAAAAGAGAACCATGGATCAGTTGCCTCTTGCACGCCCCCAACTGGGGACCTGGCTCCCAACTCAGGCACATGTCCTGACTGACTGGGAATAGAACCAGCAACTTTTTAGTCCACAGGCCAGCACTCCATCCACTGAGCCATAGCAGCCATGGTGAAATTCTTAAATTTTAAATAAAGCCAGTAAAACATCACAATACTAAAGTTCTAACATTCAGTAAATATGTAAAATGTTTTACTTACTGCTGGCTGTACTTCCTCCACTCTGACTATCTGAAGAGTTCAGGTCTAGGCCAGCAAACTAGGAAAAGAGTTAAATAGTTAGTAGACAGTATAGTAAAACATTACTAAAACTAGTTTGCCTGCTAGCATGTTATCAGCACTAGTTGCTTTGCCTACCTCATGGGGTTGGAGTAAAACTCTAACGCAAATGTGACCAAAGAATGTGCTTTTAAGACTAAAGTCCTAAAATACATTCAAAATGAATTTTCCTTGTAACATTTTCCATAGTAAAAAGCTCAAGAAATTAAAATTATTTTAAATGCCAAATACACAAAGTATTAACTTTAGCTCCAATCACATTTGACAAATATTTCCAATGCCAACTTTCTACTTGAAATTATTTTAAACCTACATCAGAACAAAATTTTAATTTTTTCCCCTAAATACGGCACGGATTTTAATTAGGGTAAGCACACTTAGGAAAAAATTAATATATCCACCCATTGAAATAAGTTCAAAGACTGGGCATAAATAGCACAAGTGGCATCCAATGTCCTTAAAGACTTATTTAACATTTTACTACCGTTACTGCCTATTTCTACCTATCCCTTTTATATCAGTAGTTCACCTCAACATTCTACAAAAAAAAGACCTGCTATCTTCATCACATTCTGTTATGACTAACCAGGAACTACTTATAAACAATAGGGGGCTAAAAAAAACTGCACAAAAAATTATTATAAAGGCCATAGAAAACCAAGTTACACACTGTTGCCACCTGTCTGCAAAAGTGATGTGTGGCAATACCATAGGTCTTCCTTTAAAAAGTCACGATGATACTGCCAAATTGCAATCAACGGAGTCCTTTAAAATTGGAAACATACGCTGTGTTAAAGAAAATGTAATGAATAAGATTTTAGTGCCTTATTTCTATAACTTCCATTAGGAAAAATACCGTCAGGCTTTCTTTCTGTAATACTTAACAGACATTTTAAAAAGCACGAAAGAAAAACTGTACTTGATACAAATATTAATTTTACACTTGGCAACGTGAAAAAGCTAGTTTAAATGCTGTTATGATTACAGTCATAATTTTCTCAGTTGTGACTTTACTTGCTGAATTCTAAGGATAGCACATTCTTTCAAATTACATCCATTACAGATTTAAAGTTGATTTCTGCCTGTTATCTTAAAAAATGGCACCACCTATATGGAAAATGTTAAAGCTGCCCCAACACCAGATTTTTCTCTGCTCCATTCAACATATGACGTATGAGCAATTTGGAAGATTTAATGTAATTGATTCCTTAATGGGGGAAAATGCTCCCTAAGAAACATTGTTCAATCCCCAAAAATATATTACACATGGTACTTTGTGTCAAAGTTTCGTTTCAGGATTATTCTGGAATTCATGGAAGGCAGTTTACTTAACGGCTCCAAACATCCTATTGAAAAGCTTATTTGAGGTATAGTGTCCCCGTTGCTGAGGAACGCAGACTTCCCGCCACCAAAAGCCCTAACTCTTCGTCTTTCAGCTCACACATTCTCCTCTCCTCTACCCCCACCATCCTTAGAAGAGGGGATATTCCAGTAAGACGACACCTTATTTGACCTATTTTAAAAATTTACTTCACGGGCAGCAACAAGTTAACAAAACTTTTTATTTTCCTCCAAGCCACATTCAGGGTATTTTTTTTCCTTTGGCCGATTCCAGGATCATAAGCCACTCATCAACGTAAGGGTACTCTACAACTCGTGGTCCCCTCCCCCGCCCTCCCAAAGAAAACCCCGCGTGGCCATCGGTTATATCGTCACACATTAACTATCTGGAGGAAATACGGAAGGGCCGCTCCGGGTCCTAAACCTCCATCTCTATAAAGCCCAGCGCCACTGCGCCCGCAGCGGCCCATTACTCCCTCCCCCCGCCCTCCCCGAACCTTCTGCGTCACAAAACTTTCCACTCCGGAAACGCGGCCTCCCGGGCCGCAGCGCCGGGCTTGCGGAAACCCGACAGGATAGAGAAGGCTCGCGGAAGGACGCCGGGGAGGAACAAAATGCCCATTCCATCCTCCTTCCCAGGCCCTCACCGGACACGGGACCCGCTGGTCGAACCTCTCCTGCTAGCGGGCCGTACTACCGCCCAGCCACCCAGCACCACACAAAGAAGGCCGCCGCCATTACCCCAACCGCCGGCCGCCCCCCGCGCCGCCCCCTCCCACATTCCAGGGCCGCGTTCCATCTCAGGCGCGCGCCCCCGCGCGCCTCAACGCCGCCTTAAAAGAATCTGGGCCGCGTGTGAATAGATGACGAAAGTCCTAAAGGCCAAAAAAGTCCCCTCTCACGCACCGCGAACGCCCCCCACCCCCGGCTCCCCCTGGGTCACTAGTCAGTTGAGGTTCGGGCTTGCGCCTCTCCGCGAGAGCGCGCGCACCCCCTCCCCCTCAGCCCGCCTGCGCACGCACACACAAAAGCCGCCATTGTGCTCGTCCTGGGGACAATACCGCGGGCCAAGCCGGGAACTCGGCCCGGGCGACAGCCACAAGCGGCATTCCGGCCACCTCCCCGTTTCTCCATAGCCCCGGGCCACTGACACTCGCCAGCCCGAGGTCCCCAGGAAACAGGAAAGAAGGGTGCAAGTCACGGCTACGCCATAAACCAAGTTAGGTCAGGGGAAGGACTAGTAGAACCCAGCAGGCTCTTGCAGCTCACCTGCTGGTCCAGCCCGAGAGCATTTTCAACCGCCACATGACTCATCCCTGAAGAGTACCGAGAACTCGGAGTCTTCCGCTGCTGAGCGAGGATTTGATTCACCGCGAAGGTCCTCTCACGGGAGAACTGCGGCTCTGGAGCGAACGGCGCTGCCACGGACCTAATATACTCACTCGAAAGACTGCTACGTCAGCACGTAGGACGTGTGCCCTCCCTCTCACACCCCCACTCCCCCTGCCCCCAGCACTTCTGCCTAGCTACTGCGCGCTTGTTCAGTCCTAATCTCGCGGGACTTCCTAGTCAGTCCCGTTCTGACTGGTCGTGCTCCAGATCTCAAAGCACGAAACACCGCCCTGTTTCGCTTGAGCCTCTGTTACCTGACTCTCCGCTAATACCACAACAAGTCTGGGAGTTCACGAGACATCGCGAGAACTCGTCTCCCCCTAATACACTATCATGTCTGGGAGTTCTCGAGATCTCGCGAGAACTCGTCGTTCCGCTTAATGTTCCTGCAGAGGTTTTAAAATTTCACTCGAGGTTTCTTTCACCTTTTTTCCCTACACTTCTGGTTTTTGCTGTTCCTTTCTTCCTACCGCGCGCCCTCTCTCTTCTTTCTCTCAGTCTCCGGACTTGGAGATGCCGTGAGATTTCCCCAAACTAATTAGCCCTAGGTCTTCCGGGGGCAGGCTCCCCGATATCCGAGTTTGGCAAAAGGAGGACCGAAGTCGAGTCACGTGACCGCTCTTGCCGGACGCGGTGGCCATTTTGTGCAGCAGTAAACTGGCTGAAATAGAGTGCTCGGAATGCAGGGGGCAGAAGGGGGAAACGGGGAGAGCAGTGGGCAGAGAGGGGAAGGAGGAGGAGGAAGAAAAGAAGGAGGAAGGAGAGCCGGATGGTGACCGAGTTAGGGGTGGGGGAGAGTGGAGAGGAGCTGGTAGCGCACATTGCTAGCCCACGCTTTCCATGGCGGTTGCCTAGGCAGCGGGGACGCTGCCTGGAAACACCGCAGACCCCTGTGTGTCACCCCCAGACTCGAGCGCGCTCCTGCGCGCGCGCGCGCCCGCCTCCCGCGGTGAGGAAACAATAAAACAATCACGCGCTGAACTTGAGAGGGTGGTTGCACACCCTCCTGGGACCCCTGCCCTCCTCGGGTACAAGTACGGCACTAAGCCCCCATTTTCCTCCCGCAGGGCACCTATTGGTCTAGGGTGGGTGACTTCCTGCGCGGTGTTGCCTCCCGCCAAAGCCAAGAGACCCTGGGGACCAAGAACGGTTCCCCTAGGGAGTCGGCGGTGTTTTGTGCGTGGCGCAATCTGGACTCGGCGAAAGAAGTGTTTACAGCATTATCGGCCTGGGGTCGGGGTAACCCTTAGGCCACTGCGGTGGGTGCGGAATGGGAAGAAGTGCGTTTCTGCCGTCGGAGGAGCCCCTTGTGGCCCCCTCCTAGCACGCCACCCCTGGTTCCACCTTTCATGCGCAGGCCTTCATATAGAAGACAATGTGTTAACTTGAAGCGAGTGGCCGCACAAACGTGGTTCTAATAAAGGCTTTCCCCCTGTCTTCTGACAAATAATATGCAGGGTTCTCCACCATCCCCCAAAGTGCCTTCTGCTGCCAGAATTAAGATAGCTTGTTGTCATCACATAATTTCCCACATTACCACTATCCCTTTCCGATTTTTAAAACTTAAATAATTCTAAAGAAATAGGGAGACAGCCCCAGGCAGGTAGCTCAGTTGGTTAGAGCATCCTCTGGATATGCCAAGGTTGTGGGTTCAATCCCATCAGGGCACATGCAAGAATCAACTGATGAACAGCGGAGAGTTCTAATTGTGTGTTGTACCTATGAATAGGTGGAACTACAGAGCGGTGTTTCTTTCTCTCTTTCTCTCTCAACTCAATAAATAGAGTTTTTAAAAAGAGGGAGATAATATAACACTTGTGTCCTGGGGCAAGTTGCTTAACTGGTTTGGGTCTCAATTTCCTCATTTATAAAAGGACTCGGCTGGACTAAGTAACCCTGTTAAAACCCAACTCCTTTTTATAACAGTATTTTGTAACACCCTAAATAACCATACTGAAATAACAAATCACAGATAATAAAATCTAAACCTAACAACACACAATTTAAAAAAAACATGACCTAACTGTAGAATAAAAGCAGAATGGTTATAATAAAAGTATATATTTTAATTTGTGAATGTTGCCACGCAACAACAGTCGATAGACACCTGTCCAGTGCAGTTATAAATGTAAACTGAAAAAGTGTTTTCACAACTCAAGTACCATGAGCAAGCTGTGTTGCCATTGGTGACTATCTTCCAAAAATGGTGAACTCTTGGTAATGTTTGAAACAAAACAGTGCAATCTTCCTTCAGTTGATACAGTAGTTACATTCCTGGAGAAGTCAGTGTGTATCAAAAGTGGGCAAAAATACTTCGTGTGTGCATATGTAAAACAGTCTTAGTTCTGAGGAACTAGTTTTTGAGTGAGTGTCCAGGGTTGTAGACTATCTCTTATGCCTGGCCCCTGCCTACTAAATGCCAGCAGCCCTTGCCAGTTATTGTGACAACCAAAAGTGATACACAGATTGCCACAATACCTCCTTGAGAACCATGAGGCTTAATGATCGTTCAGATCCCTTTCAACTGAGATTCATGGATTCTCAGGGAATGTTGGTGAGATATTTTTGCTTGGTTTTTCTTCAGTTTCCTTTTCACATAGACCAGGGTAAACAGGTTCAAAGGCTGTTCTGACAGTTCAAACAGCACATAGCAACAATGGGATGTACTGACTACCCTGGTTCTGGGCTTTATTTTACTTTTTAGTATAGCCCCTGTACAGGGTACTGCCATGGGAGTACCTAAAAGAATTAAATTACACAGCAGTTTCCTATTTTCACCTAACCCCTGCTTATAGGCATAGAGGTGTTTTGTTGTTAATCAATATGTTATAATTGGAATATTAAGTTGGAAAGGAAGCGGGGAAACACAGGAAGGTTTGTCTTCAAACACATTCACTCTGAAAAAGAATGTGCGCACTTGAAGTAGCCAAATAAACCAATTTTCACTCCAAACGACTTTTCCACTAAGCATTCATTTGCATCTTCCCCAGGCAGGCATTTGCAAATTTTATTTGAAGTGACCTGAAAAGTTGAAATGTGGGAAACTTTTAGCGTGCTCCCTTTCTTACATTTACAGGCATTGTTAAATTGACCACCCATATCGAAGCAAATAACTGTGTATTATTTGCACCATCCCCACCCCCACCCCATTCCCCATTCCTGAAAGGAAGCTGAGCGGACAAGAGCCTGGATACTGCAGATCCTTGACCTGGCAGTTCAGATTCCTGTGTCTGGGAGCAACTTACTTGACATCTCAATGCCTGTTTTCTTATCTATTAAGTGAGAGTTAAAACAGTTTTTGCCTCAAAAGGTGGTTGGGATTTAAGGGCTCATGCATGAAGTGCTTTGAGTGAGAGCTTAGTACACCGTGGATACACGTACATATACACTTCTTGCCCCGTCATCTCAACTCCCCCAGCAGAGCAGGTTGCTCTGGCACTGGGCTCCCACAGCATCCACCGTTCAGGTCTCCACCGTAACACCATGTTATACTGCAGTTGTGTATGAGCCCACAGAGGAAAGGAAATTTATACCCCAGGATGGTGCAAGGTGTGGCAAAAGATGCCCAATAGATATTTGATGATGGGTGAATAATGCAAATGCCCACCTTCTGCAAGCTGTAATGTAGGCGTGTTAAGGGACCTAGATCTATTATTTTGCTTCCGAAGGTGACTTCAAGCAAATTTCATCACTAGTGTCTGAGACTGAGATAGATTGAAATCACATTATTGTGATACAAATAAGTAATGTGCCTGAGTAACCTAAAACCATGCAGAAAGATAATGAGATGATTTTGCAGCTAAAAGAAAAGCAGTAGTAGAAGGCATTCCAAGAGATAGAAACCTCAGAGCCTTTTGTGAACTTCATGATAGCCAGCCAGTTTCTCTTCAAGGCCCAGTGGGAAGGCCTCCTGAGTCCAACTAACCCACACTTCCCTTCTTTAGGGTGGATAGGGAATAAAGTTCAAGGAGGGCGGAACTCCCTGTAATCAGAGGTTAATTATAGGTGTGAAAGTAAAAGCAGTTGCCTATTGTGTCTCCTTTCGTGTTTGAAAGTGTAATAGCCTTTTGGGGGTTTTGTTTGTTTGTTTGGGGCTTCAGATACAGCAGATTCCCTACCAATGCCAGGTAATTTAGAGTAATTAGGAGAATATTGCTATGACGGCTGATAAAAGTTCTAAAGAGCAAAAAGATGTCTTAGACTCTAGGATATTGCTGTATACCCTTATTATCCAAGGGTGAGAGCTCGTATATACAAAATCAGGAATGTTTCAGGTAATTATTATACTCCTAAATAGCAGATCTGGCTTGGAATCTACTTTCCTCCCACACACAATGGCAAGGAGAAAATAAAATTATATCGGAGGGCATCTTCTCTACTACTAACAGTACTTGAAAATATTTTCAAACAGAAAAATCCAGTGCATTTCTGCCTTCATTGGTGCAAAATGGCTGCATAGTACAAGGAATAAATAATAGGGAAGCCTTGAGTCGAGGTCCGGGTGGGGGTGGGGAGGGGGAGTGGGCAGGGAGGCTGCCTTGCCTTGGAAGAGAAGAAAGGAGACTTGAAAGTACAGCAAAGGGGGCCCACATGGCCTCAAGATTCCATGCTGCGTCTTAGGTAATAGGAGCACTTTTAGCAGTTTGTCTCTCAGGTGATGTAGAACATGAAGCTTGGCCATAAGCTTGCAGATAGACCCGAGTACAGTCCTGTGTTGGAATTACATACTCTATGCTTTGTCACACTAATTCGCTCTTTCCCCAACACCTTCCTACTTAGTGATTATTGGTGTCATTGTCCTCCAAAAGTTTACTAGGTTTAATCATTTTTAAAGTTTTTAAACCTTTTCAACGTTTCTTTTTTTTTTTTTTTGCACCTCTCCACCCCCACCCCACATTCCTTTACATGCTGGGCCCGACCTGACAAAGCTTTTCAACGTTTCAATTGTAATTTTTTTAAAGACATCTTGATATAACTGTCTGTGATTTTGTGATACATAATAAGAAATATATACATATTTGGTCTTCCACTGGTTCCCGACACAGAGCTCCTAAAACTCTTGGCATTTCCTGTGAAGAGAATGGTAATGGTCTTTTGTTATGTTAATGAAGTGACTTTTGCAGAGTACTTCAGGATGGGGGCTGGTTGCCAGTGGAGCCAACTGTGTGATTAGAGAGTTGCAACTTTCAGTACTACTCCACCCCCACCTCTGGGGAGGGAGGGAAGAGGGGCTGGAGATTGATTTCAGTCATCTATGGTCAATGAGTTAAACAAGCCTACGTAATGAAGCCTCCATAAAAACCCCAAAACTGATGCTCCTCCAGAGGGCATGGGAGCTCGTGCCCTTTCCCCAAACCTTGCCCTACGCATTTCTTCCATCTAGCTATTTCCGAGTTTAATCTTTTATGATAAACCAGTGATCTAGTAAGTAAATGTTCCTCTGAGTTCTGTGAGCTCCTGTAACAAATTAATGTAACCAAAGTAGGGATCTTTGGAACCTCCAATCTACAGCTAATTGGTCAGAAGCAAGGTTGATAATCTGGATTTACTGCTGGTATCTGAAGTGGGGATGGGGGTACTCTTGTGGGACTGAGCCATTAACCCGTGGAATCAAAGCTATCGCCAGGTAGTGTGAGAATTGGGTTAAATTGTAGAGCATCTTGCTGGAGTCAGAGAATTGCTTGGTGGTGTGGGAAAAAACACACATTGTAATTGGAACCAGAATCCTACTGTCTAACCCAGGGGTGTCTAGTAACAAATACAAAATTGTGTATTCCGGTAGAACCCTGGACCTTCTGCAAATTCTCCCTTCGTGTTGACCATCCTAATGTTGTTGTGATAGGATAGTAAGAAGCTGGGAAAATACCTGAGCAAGTGGAATGAGGAAAGTAAGACAAGAAAATTAAACAAGGCCAAACAATTTGGACAATTTACAGCCAGCTGTCGAATCACAAGACCTTATCTTCCTCAACCAAGGACACTAAAGAGCAAATGGTTTATACCTCTCCTCCCTAACCAGAGAATACATAGCTTAAATCCCTCTGGTCTGGGAAAATAGAGAAGAGACACCCAATAAATGCCACTTGTGCCAGCCAAACCCAAGGACAGATGAAGTCAGGGGGACAAATAACAAAAAAAAACCCCAAACCATTAAAAGTCAAACCGACCCAAGATAAAAGTAAAACTGTAATCAAAAGCAGGTCTGGCTGCCTGCCGCTAGGAAAGCCAATACTCGATAGGCAGGTGCTGATGTAAAGGAAAGTGGCTTATTCTCAGGTGCCAGCCACCAGGAAGATGGGGGACTCATGTCTCAAAGCCCCTCTCCTGGAAGATAGGGGACTCCTGTCTCAAAGCTTCCCCTTAGTGGAGGTAGAAGTTTTTATAAGGAGGGAGAGGAGAACAGAACAAAGAGATCAAGGGAAGAGTTGAAAAGTTCTCTACGTGCAGACCAGCACAGTTCGTGCTGATAAGGACAGTGCTGGTACCCTGTGTGTCATCCTGGTTTAGTCATGCCGGCTTCACCTCGTCTCAGCTTCAGGTCATCCTGGCGCCACTGTGGTCAGCAAATCCCCTGGAGCTGGAATGCCTGAAGGTCAGATGCCTGTATCTTTTGAAGTTCGTTCCTAGGATTCTTATACAAACACGCTGTTCATCTACAAGCTACACATTAGTCAGAGTCCGCACTTACAGAAACTATGTCAATAGAATGGTGGGGTGGGTTCCAGTTTCCCACCGTTACAATTTTCCACTGTTAAAAATCCCCACTGTCAATTTTTCTTCCATTTCTATGGAAGTTAGATGGTTGTAGCCGAAACATTTGAGAAAATTAGAAAAATTCAAGATCCAGTCTAGTTCATAAGTGAAAAATAAAATTTTACAGACAATGAGCTGAACTAGAGTCTATTTCCATAATTGTGTGTTATATATTTTATTGAAACAAAATTTTTCTCCTAAAAATCACCCTCATTTTTATCAAAGAGCCAAATCAAGACTGATTCATTTACAGCATTAAGTCCAGTTTTAATTTGGCCTGATTATTTACATGAACACAACAAGAATAGTAATTAATCATATGGGCTTTCCTAAATATACTTTGGTGGAATGTTACAAGGAATTTTTAGATTGAGCTTTAATTAGCCTCTCAGGGCAAAGAAGCCAAGCATGATATTTGCCATCATGCTTTACCTGCAGTATCTATAAGTTTGGGTAAACTCCTCAAGTTCTAGAGGTCCCCAAAATGTCTTGAAGTTCTTTCCTTGTCATCTCCCAGGAAAGCAGCTTTTACTCCTTACCTGGAAAGACTGCTGTAAACCATGTGAATAAGCAAGATACCAGGCTATTTCTCCAAGGGGCTTTTTCGGCTCCAAATTCAATCTTTATTCCTTAAAGTTTTTTGCTGACATCCAGAGTCTAGGCATGTCTCTCCTTCAGACATGACATTCCAGTGAAAGTCTTGGTGAATAAACCCATGATTGGAAACTGGAGGAAATCAGATTCCTATTGGATCTATGCAAATTAACATATTGCCATGAAAATAATAATATTCACTCCTTAAGAGCTTCAAATTGTGGAGGGATAAAGTAGGGAGAAAAATATAAATGCTTCAATAGTGTTACAATTTACCAAATTGCTCTAAGAAAACAAACAAGTTTTTAAAAATCAGCAATATTTTGAATGAAGTCCCAAGAACAATCATTATTTTCAGTTCATTCAACTCCATAATCAATTCCTGTTTGTCCCCATTATCTGCCACTATCTCTATGTATTCAGTCATTCCCTAGAGCCTCACAAATCCCAATCTATTTCAAAAGTATAACCTGAAAATTTATTCTTAGAAACTCATACTTTAGAATAAGTCAGGAGATGTAATGTTTTTGCAAATGCATCAGAGTAAAATAATGACTGTCTCTAAGTGACAAAAAAATACTTAAAATAATATGATTATAGATCTGATTACTAGGCAATTAACAATGAAATTTGCTTATTTGTAACAACATTTTAAGATAACAATTAAAATTACAAATGAAAGTATATCAGAAATCAATTCATTTGTTCCCCACTGTCTAATTGTACCTAGGATTTCTGTTGGGAAACAGCAATTGGTTTTGGAAAATCAAAGGGAGCCTTTGGCTTTTTCATTTGTCATTAAAATGATCACTTTGTTTTGCCATCTACCTATGTGCCTTTCTCTTCCTTTCTTATTTCTTTTTCTCCCATTTCCATTTCCCTTCTTGAGTTTCATACTCCAAATGCCCCTTCTTCCTGTAATGTGTATGTAATATGTATATCTCTTTCCTTTATCCTTTCTCACCTTTTTTTTCACTTCCTCAATTCCTTCTCTTTTTGCTCCTTCTCTCTACATAATCCTTTAATTTGCATAGACCCTCTTTGACTTAGAGGAACCCTCTGACTTTCACAGACCCTCTGTAACTTTCCTAGTCCCCTTTAGTTTGCCCCCTTTTTTAAAAAATATTTTATTTATTTTTAGAGAAAGAGGAAAGGAGAGGAAAGGGAGAGAAACATCGACATGCGAGAGAAACATCAACCGGTTGCTTCTTGCACTCCCCAGTTGGGGGCCTGGCCCGAAACCCAGGCATGTGCCTTGATTGGGAATCAACCAGCAGCTTCTGAGTCTGCAGGCTGGCATTCAGGCCATTGAGCCACACCAGCCAGGGCTAGTTTGCCCTTTTAACTCACCGAGAAATAACTAAACCTCTTTCAATTCCATAATTTACACCTTTTAATAACAAAACTGTATCTTTTTCCCAACGTAATTAGAATTTTCAATTTTTTGTGACAAGTAAAAGTAAGCAATTAGCATTCTTTAGATCAGCAAATTTATGAAAACATTTTATAACTTTCAGAAAAAGGTTTTTCCACTGGCACATACACTTACATTTTTATTCTTGGTGATTGCTGCATTTTTTTAAAGTAAGACTTTTTATTGTGTGTGTGTGTGTGTGTGTGTGTGTGTGTGTGTGTGTTTTAATTGAAGGTCCCTTATTGGTTCTGCTTTCACGAGTGACCACGACCAGGTGGTGTGGGGAGGGGTCATCTCCACAACATTCCATTTCTACACAGAACTAAGCACAGAGTCACTATTTCGGTTAGAAGCTGGCAGCAGGGGGAAAGTGGAGGAACAGGTGGGGAGCTGGGGTGTCCTTAAAAAAATACAGGCCCCTCCCAAATTGGGGTGCTTGGAGGGGACTTGGTCTGCTTCAACCAAGAGGAATCAGAAGATCTGAAGCGGTTTGGGAAGGCCGGAACCGTCAGGGGTGAAAGGAGGAGGAAGGTCCAATGGCTGGGAGGCTGTTTGGCAACTGGGTAAAGGGATTGCCCTCCCCCTGCTGGGATTCCCTCAGCCCCTGTGGTCTGGCAGGAAGCAGGCAGGCAGCCTGCAACCCCCACAGGCAGGTCTCCAGCTGCCAGATGCTCCAGGCGGGGGGCTGGAGGAGTCTCAGAAATGCTTGCCCTCCAGGTTCTCTGCCAGAGTGCAGCGGTCCTTGACCTCGTAGCAGTTTGCTTGTGATTCATGCTTGATTCCTATCAGTTTCTTCTTGATGGCATCCTGGGAGCTGGCGTAGATCATTTTGCTCCTAAGGAGTGCAGACTCAGAGGCCCAGAAGATAAACACCAGGTCCTCTTTCTTGCTCTCCTTGGTCTCTTAGATTGCGTCATAGAGGGTGTAGTGTCAGTCTTTGTCAGGCAGTATCTTGACAAAGGTGGTGTAGGGGTCATCTACCCTCTGGCCCACATCACCTACCAGGATCTGCTTGCCCTCCTCCATGCTGATGTTCTTGTCTTCACTCAGGTAGGAGAGCACTACCTTCTTGTGCTTCTTCACCTCCTCTGGTGTCCAGGGCCCAACACACTGAAGCACATCAGCAAGGGCGAGTTTTCTTCTTAAAACAATCTTATTGTGCCACTTCCTTGTTCAAAAACCTTCCATTGCATTCAAGATGATTCCTGATTGAGCTCCCATAGAGCTTTCCAATTACATTTTCTCCTGTCCCCCACCATTCCCCCCCCTCTTGCCCCCTGCCAGGACCCCCAGCAACATCCTGGCACTTTTTGCTCCTCTGCTGCATTGCTCTACTCTGAACACACTCAGATTGCCCCACCTCTGTTCCTTTGTTCACCAGGTTCCCTTTACACAAAATGTCCTTCCCCTGTGTGTCTTCCTCTCAAATTCTCACTTCAACCTTCACATGCACACACATGCACACACTCATGCAGTCTGTGATGGTTTATTTTAAAGTGTCAACCTGGCTAGGCAATGCTACCCAAATATTTGGTCAAACCTCGACTAGATGTTGCTGTGAAGGTATTTTTCAGATGAGATTAACATTTCGGTCAGTACACTAAATAAAGCAGAAGAGCATCCATAATGTAGGGGGGTCACATGCAACCAGATGCAGACCTTACAGGGGTGTCCAACCTGCAGCCCATGGGCCGCACGCTGCTCAGGATGGCTATGAATGCGGCCCCACACAAAATCACAAATCTACTTAAAACATTATGAGATTTGTTTCTGATTACGTGTCACAATGTATTTAATGTGTGGCCTGAGATGACTCTTCTTCTTCCAGTGTAGCCCAGAGACGCTGAAAGGTTGGACACTCCTGCTAAGGGACAAAGACTGAAGTCCCCTGAGGAAGAAGGAATTCTGCCAGCAGAAGACCTATGGACTCAAGCTGCAACATCAGCTCTTCCCTGTGTCTCTCTAACTTGTCAGCCCATACTGCAGATTTCAGACTTACCAGTACCCACAATGACATGAGCCAATAGCTTAAAATCAATCAGATAGATAGATAGATAGATGATAGATAGATAGACAGGTATCCTATTGGTTGTGTTCCTCTAGGGAACCCTAACTAACACACAGTTTCTCCCTGCTGGGCTCCTGCAACCCTTTCTCCATTCCCATTGCTAACTCTCTCTTTTTTTTTTAATTTTTTTTTAATCCATGTGTCCAAGGCATGAACCAGGGTACAGACCAAAAGCCAACCTGTGATAAACAAGGAGTTACTTTGTCCGTGGCTGATATGAGACAAGCACCACCAAGCTAGGTGCAACTCTACCCAGATCAGGGACACCATTGCAGACTCTCTTGTATTATATGCAGTCGTGCGCAGATCAGTTTCATCTGCGGGTACACATCCACTGAGGGCAGAGACATTTTCTTCTCATCTGCATGTCTCCATGGAGCCTAGTACCTCTTAAAGGTCCTGCTCTATCCAGAAAAGAGACTCCCCAAAGGAGAGGCAGGAGAACTAGGAATGGAGAGCTTGAACAGTGTCAAAGGAGAGAAAGCTAAGCCCAAAAGAAAACACTTGCCAGGGGTTATGAACTCAGATGCCTCGGGATCAGACAAGTCATGTGGATGAACAAAGGCAGCTATGTAGACAAAGCGTGGGATGTGGTGAACTGGAAGGGCAACCCAACTCATTATTTCCCTATAGGAATACAGAACCAGTGGTGCCAGGTTTTTAAAGAGAGGCCGGTTTCTGTATGCAATGTCACAGAATGTCACTGGATGTTAGCTGCTCATTCAGATTATTTCATGTTGTATATGAAGGCTTTGGGGCTATGGCTACTGTTTTATTTGTTAAGCTGGGTTGATGAGTATGTGTTGGGTTTGTTTTTCCTGATTCTCCTTACCTCATAGAAAGGTTATAAATATCCTTTTACAAGTATTCCAAATTAACTTAAAAAATGGGGAAACCCTTTACGTGAGTTCAATTATGCCAGCAGACCACCCATTCATATCCTCTACTGTATGTTAGTTTGTTGTTTTGCAAAACTTGCAGATTAAATGAAGGTTTGTGCCTGAACACCTCCACTTGAATAACAATTAGATTAGTTCAGTGTTACTTTGTGCTGAAAATAGAAAAAGGCAGCACTGCTGTTTCTTCCACAAGAATTGTTCTATGAAAGGAAAGATGTTGCAGCTCACTGACTGCCATCCACTCTTTTTTTTCTCTCTGGAATGTCTTTGAATCTACCGTGTGTCACCTTTCACACAACTTGATGGTTAGAACATTAATTATTCTACAAAGCCAAACTATGACTTTAAACATACATGTGTTCCTCTTTGTGGTGTTGATGAAGTCTGTATGTGTGTGCAATGGGGCACAATTTGTACTCTGCATCTAACAGAGGTATCTAAATACTAGCACTGTGGAGACAGAGCTGTCTTTGGTTCCAAAACTGTTCAACCTCAATTTTGAATGAAGCAATCATGACTCACTTGCAGTCTAAAACACTCGATTTTTACCATTCTGTGCCTCCGTTTCCTCATTGATAAAATTAAGATAATGAGAGCCATCCTGTAAGTATCAGGTGTAGGTGATAGGAAATGATTTTGACTGGGTGGAGGAAGAAAACTACAGAAGGGAAAATATCAAATCAAATCAAAGTATTATTTTAATCATTCAAAAGATTTTATTTATTTATTTTTATACAGAGGGGAAGGAAGAAAGAAAGACTGGGAGAGAGAAGCATTGGCTTGCAACCCAGGGACGTGCCCTGACTGTGACTCAAATCCAAGACCCTTTAGTTCACAGGCCAGTGCTCAATCCACTGAGCCACACCAGCCAGGGCAAAAAGATGTTTATTGAACATCATGCTAAGGCCTGCAGGTGGGAATACAAATAAGCTTAAAACATGGCCTGTGACATCACCAACCCAACATGACGCTATAATAGGTGGTAAATGCCAACTAGGCTGTGAGCTCCTCCACCGCACAGTCCTGATCATCTTAGTAAATGTGGAGTGAATGAACGAGTGGTACCAAAAGTGTAGGGCTCTTCTAAGGAGGTAGATACCATGGTATGCTTGAACATTACGGATGCTTTCTATGTTGGAGCTTGAATCAAACCTGGAGACCCAGGAAGGATTCAGATAATCAGAGGGGAGGAGAAAAGCTGTTTCTGGCTGTGGGGTTGAGGGAGAAGATACCTAGTGTGCAGAAACTTTGCGGGGGTGGGGAGCGTGTAGGGATAGGAATGGCCAAGGAGTCTTTGGAAATGGTGAGTTTGGAAACAATGGCTGGAGGGGACAACGGGTCATTCAACAAAACCCACAAAGCAGGAATACAGTGGTGAATGAGAGCGACGCCAGTCCCTGACGTCACATCATGGAGCTGACCATCTGTTGACCGTGGTGTTTAAGTGTGTGTTTAGAAAACAAGTGGGAGATGAAAACGTAGGTTGGAAAGGTAGGTTGGGGCTGATGGTAGAGAATGAAGCATTTGGCCTTTATTTTGTCAGCAGTGGGGATCGACTAAAGATTTCTAAGCTGCAGAATGACAGGAGGAAATGTTGTATTTGGTATATAAATATAACTTTCTTGCTGTCTTAGCTCGGGTTGCTAGAACAGAATAGGCTGAGTGGCTTATAAACAACAGACATTTATTTCTCACAGTTCTATAGCCTAGAAGTGCAACATCATAGTGCTGGCAGATTCAATGTCCAGCAAGGGCTCACTTCCTGGTTTATAGGTGACACCCTCTCGCTGTGTCCTCACAAGGCAGAAGAGGCAAGGGAGTTCTCTGGTGTATGTTTTATGAGAGATCACCCTCAGGACCGAATCACTCCCAGAGGTCCCACCTCCTAATGCCATCACATCGGGGAGTAGGCGTCAGCAGATGAATCTGGGGGTGGGGCACAAACATGTAGTCTATAGCAGCTGTGTACAAGGCGAGCTGAGGCAGAGAGAGGCTGCTGGGCAGCTGGATGTCAAGGGTTCCCGGACCAAACCGCAGTAAGAATAGGAAGGAAGGGAGATTATTAGGGGTGGGGGCCACCACCCAGAGGGAAATGACAGGATGGGCTACTGCTTAGACATGATAACAAAAAGCATTCTCAGGCTTTGAGCCTCAAGTACTTGTTGTAGTGATAATTCAGTCAGTCCTATATAAGCAAGATCAGACCTTATGCTTTTAAAAATTCTTGGAGGAGAACTGTGGCCTAAACTGATGGTTCAGTCCTCTCTGCTAAATTACGCATCTCTAGGTTCCTCCCAAATGTGTCGCTGGACATACTTTTGTAGTTACCTAGGTAGGGAACATCATATTCTACTTGGAATATAGGCCATTGCATAATAAATCTCGTCTTGCCTTCCTTAGAGTCATGCAAAATGAGGCAGCTTGTCATGTGAGTCAAGTCCTTTCAGCTTCTCAGATGAATGTTGCTATATTAGGGCCAAGGACTGTTATACAACGAGACCCAGCTACACCTTTCCTTGATACCTGTACTTCATAGTGAAGACCACCTGTTGAACTAACGGGCAACATTTTATTTTGAAAAATGATCACATCCAGGGGTGAATTGTCTGTTAATCTCACAGGATCACTATTTTGATATAAGCCATTTCAAAATGTGGAAAGAATGTTCTAGAAAATGAACCAGTGGTAATTTTGATAAAAAGAACATATGGATATGTTTTTACACAATACACTATGACCTATATGTAGCTAGAATAATACTAGGATTTCAACTGGTCCATAACTGGCAGTCCCCCAGAAGTTGTGTGAAACAGACAAGCAAGGAGCGGCCTTCCCCACCTCTCCTCGCCGGAGCAGGTACTCAGCCGTGGGCTCCCACAGCCTGCTTTACATCCCATACCACATTCTCAGGGAAGGCATGTGCTCCATGTCCCTGGCCCCACTAGAGTGAATACTTGAAGGCAACTGTATTTTATTCCTTTTCAGATCACTAGTACCAGCTACTAAACCTGGAACACAGTATCTACTGGATAAACATTGGCTGGGTGGACAGACAGATGGATGAAATATGTGCGGGCAATACAGGGTAGGGCAAGCGAGAGGATCACCGTTATTTTTTAAAATTTTAAATGAGACCACATCAAAATTTTAAACTTTGCTCTGCCAAAGACCCTGTTAATATGAAAAGAGAGATTAAGGAGTTCAAATCACCAGTTATAAAAACAGCCACAGGGACATAAAGTACAGCACAGGGAATATAGTCAATAATATTGTAAAAATGATGTATGGTGCCAGATTGGTGCCACATTTATTGTGGTGATCACTTTGTACGGTATAGAAATCTCAAGTCACCATGTTATATACCTGAAAGTAATATAATATTGTATGTCAACTATAATGAAAAAATAAAGTTAAAAAAGATGACAAGGCAAGTTAAGGACTGGGGAAAATATTTCCAAATCACATATTTGACAAAGGACTTATATCCAGAATAAATAAAGAACTCTCAAAACTCAATAGTAATAAACAATCCAATTAGAAAATGGGCAAAAGACATGAACAGATATTTCAATGAAGAGGATATACGGGTGCCAAATAAGCACATGAAAAGATGTTCAACATGATTGGCCATCAGGGAAATGCAGATTAAAACCACAATTACATTATCACCACAGCCATATCAGAATGGTTAAAATAAAAATAGTGATAATACCAAATGCTGGACAATATGCACAGAAACTGGATCGTTCAGACCTTGCTGGTGGGAACATTAAATGATGCAGCCACTCTAGAAAACAGTTTGACAGGTCCCTTTAAAACTAAAAATGGATTTAGTGCCCTGGCTGGTGTGGCTCAGTGGGCTTAGCACTGTCCCATGAACCAAAAGTTCACTGGTTCGATTCCCAGTCAAGACACATGCCTGGGTTGTGGGCCAGGTCCCCAGTAGGGGGTGTGCAAGAGGCAACTACACACTGATGTTTCTCTCCCTCTCTTTCTCCCTCCCTTCCCCTCTCTCTAAAAATAAATAAAATCTTAAAAATAAAAATAAAAATAAAGTTAACTATATGGCCCAGCTCTTGTTCTCATTTATCCCAGACAAATGAAAACTTATTTTCACACAGAAACTTCTACACAAATGTTCATAGCAGTTTATTTGTTTATCTGTAATAGCCAAAGACTTAGAGCTACTTAAATGTACTTCAGTGGGTGATGGTTAGATTGTGGTACAACCACACCATGGAATACTTACTCAACAATAAAAAGGAATGAACTAGCATACTATGGACTCAATGTTTGTGTCCCCTCCAAAGCTCATATGTTAAAGCCCTACCCCCCAATGTGATGGTATTTGGAGGTGGGGCTTTGAGAGGTGGTTAGGTTTAGCTGTGGTTATGAGGGTGGGACCCGCATGATGGCATTAGTGCCCTTATAAGAAAAGGAAGAGACACCAGAGCTCCTTGTCTCTCGTTTTCCCTGCTTGCTCAAGGCAGTAAAAAGGCCGTCACCAAGAATCAATTCTAGCAGAACCTTGATCTTGGACTTCCAGTCTCTAGAACTGTGAGAACTAAATGTCTGTTGTTTAAACCACCCAGCCCTTAGTATTTTGTTAGAGCAGCCTGAGCTGACTAAGACATAGTGATACACATAACAACATGGACAAAGCTGCAGGGAATTCTGTTGAGTGAAAAAAAAATTCAATCTCAAAAGGATACATACCATTCGATTCCATGTATTCAACATTTGTGGAATAACATAGTTCTAGAGATGGGGAACAGTACAGTACTGCCAGGGATTAGGGATGGGGGAGGTGAGGGGAGTGGGTGTGGCCATAAAGAGATAACCTGGGGGAGCCTTGAGGCAATGGCAGAGTTCATTATCTTGATCGTGGTGGTTATGCAAAACTACACATGTGATAACATTGCCTGGAACTACACACACACAAACATGCAAATGAACCCATGTAAAACTGGCAAAGTCTGAATAGGATCTGCACATTGTATGTTTCCTGGTCTTCATTTTGTACTGTAGTTATGCAACTTCCTGTGAATCTATCATTATTTGAAAATTAAAAGTTTTAAAAAATGAAACTAGTCAGCATTTCTGACTTGCAACTTTGTTTTTTCTTTATGCACACCCTCTCCTTTAAAACTGTTTCTTACATCATGATTTGTGAGCACCTGAGGCAAGTAAAATGCATCAGGGCCTTCAAATGTCTCTTTAAAGTTATAATCCTTTTGTTACTGTTTTGTGGTGGTAACAGCAACAGACTCCTTTCAAAGGCCCAATACTGGTTCCCTCCCCTTTCTTTCTGGATATTGAAATCATCATCACCTTCTTCCATGATAAACTTTTCTGACAAATGTTGAGTGAAGTGTTTTCTGAGGATCCTGGAAGATTAATAGTGTCCAGAAATGCAAAGTAGTCAACAATGTACATGCTGAACTTTCCTTTTGTCATTGCCCCCAGAGGTTTATTGGACAATTATACTCTACAATTAACCTAATTTTAATAGCAGGCAGAGCTCCTGACTTGGTAATTAACCATCACAAACTACATGTATTATTTCTTGACCTCATCCCAAAGACAACCGGAGGGACTGTGTTAGCCCCTCTGGGCTGCTAGAACAAAATACCACAGGCTGGGCAGCTTATAAACAACACACATTTGTTTCTCACAGTTCTGGAGGCTCAAAGTCCAAGATCAAGGTGCCAACAGTTTGGTGTCTAGTGAGAGCCCACTTCCTGATCCATAGACAACTGTCCACTCGCTGCATTCTCACAAGGTAGTGGTGCTAGGAAGCTTTTTGGGGTCCCTTTTATAAAGTCATCAATCCCATTTGTGACCTAATCACCTCTCAAAAGCCCTGTCACCTAAGACCATCACATTGGGAGTTAGGAGTTCAGCATGAAATTGGGGATGGGTGACAAATATGCAGTGTATAGAAGAATGTTTCTCCTATGTCCTCCAGTCTGAGAGGACTCAGCACCAGTTGGTTGGGGAAGCAGGGAGAAAGACAAGTCTCCTTAGGGGAAATGTGTCTCAAGAAAGCCATGCGAGTTGGGGACTGTGGGGGTGGCATCAGACCCTTTCTTGTCCTGCTCCTGACTTCCCTACCATCACTGTCACCATTACTGCTTCTGAGGGCCCAGCCACTGGTTCTGTAGCCTGGCACTGCTGGGCAAGGGCCAAAGGGAGGTGAACCCTTTCTAGTGTGCTGCTGTCTGCCGGTCCCTCTGGCTGCCTGCTTATGTCCTCACCACAGCCATGCCCTTTGGGAGCCCAAGAGAAACCCTCTGCCACAGCCTGGCTCATGAAGCACCTTTGTCCTTCTGTGTGAAGCCCCTTGGCAGTATTGACAGTAGGGTTCACGCTGCAGAGGGTTTTGAACAAAGACCTCCAAAACAAAAAAGATTTGTTCTATCCCCTGAGATCAGACCAGTACAAGATCAGAAATGTTTCCTGTTGATATACATTGTGTCCCTAAAGTCAGGAAATGTGGATACTTTTTCTTTCTCAAGATGTCCTTGATGACATTCTATATTTCTGCCCGTTTCTAGCCTGATTGAATACCCTGTATAGTTAGCTAGGCTGTAACTCAATTACAGCATGAATGGAGCTGTTTTCAGCCTGGCTATTTTTAGTATCCCTCTGGGTTACCTGACTCTGAGCTACTCAGTTTCAAGACTTCTAAGTCATAGATTCATTCATTAGGCAGACATCTTTGAGCACCATCTGTGCTTTGTGACAGCATTCCAGGTAGAAGGAGGAAAGGAATGCCTGCTGGTTCTATCTTGCAGGGGGCACTGACCCCCGGGACAAATCGTTTGTGTCGTATCAGCTTCTCTAACATCATCACATGTTTTGTTTTGGTTTTTTTGCGGGGGATGGGGGCGGTTGAGAGTAAAGGAATTGGTGAAACTAGGATCTCGGTCAGCTTGATGACTGTGTTGTCCTGACTGGCTTAATTTATGTAATTAGTCCATGATGAGTCTACCAGCTGCGTCATAAAACACAACAACAAGCCAGTGAAAACTCGCCAAGAAAATGACTGCTCTGTTAAAGTCATTTGCACAGCACAAGGAATTCAGCCAGTGTGCCCAGATGTCCTTTCTTAAATCAATTCCTTGAGTCAGTCTCCGAAGCACACCTACACTGCTCTAGGTCTGCAGAAGGATCCAGTTCTTAGAAAGAGATCCTAGAGAAATGAGTAAAAGATTTAAACTAATAGCAGTTACATTGTAGAGACAGGAAGTTGTTTTTCCAGTCAGTGAGGGATCATTGGCCCAGAGTTACTTCCTGGATTCCACCAAGAATCCAGAATGCTATGAGTATCTAATGTTAGCTTTATTCATTTAAGAAAGAGGTTCATGGTTGTTGTTTCTTCATTTCTTTTCCTTAATTGACTTCTAACTTAGCAAAGGGCCCACGAGTGAGATTTAAAAAGAAATGAATGCAGGTCTAACAGCTGAGCATGCTGGGAGATTCTTAACGTTCCCTTGTGCTAAGCAGGTTGAAAGATGGGTCAACGCATCCTCATGGGAGTACAAGGTAGTTTGGAACTGGATGTTGGTGTGCTTTGCAGGAAAGTGAGTTCTGGGTTTAATCTAGGTCCCAGTTGTCTGCTACTGGTATGGAAGAGACCCCCCAAAACTTAGTGACTTAAAACAATCATTTATTTTTCATTACCTGCAGTTCTGGGGGATGATAACAGGCTCAGCTATGCGGTTCTTCTTTGAGGCTCTGAGTTTGGTTGCACTGAGACAGTGGATAAGCCTGCACTTATCTGCATCTCCTTCACTCACATGTCTGGCACCTGCACTGAGTGGCTTGAAAGCAGATGTGGGCTTCCTTACAGCACAGCAGTTTCAGAGTACCCCCGCTTCCCTAAACCAGCATAGCGGTTGGCTTCCCCTAGAGAGTATAATTCCAGGAGACGCAAGGAGTAGCTGCAAGACTTCTTAGGACCTAGCCTTAGAAGTCACGCATTGTCATGCCACAACACTCTATTAGCCAAAAGCAAGTCCCAGGGGCAGCTAGGACCCAAGAGCATGAATACCAGTCCTATAGGGAGGGGGGCATCTGTGGAGATTAGCTCTGGTAGTCTGGCACTATGGAGCGGGCATGCTCACCATTTCAAACACTGGTATTAAAGCAGGTCTCATATGTGAATGGCTGGATATGCTTGGTGCCTTCCATCCCTTTCCACACACTCTAGGCACAGCACCCAAGCTCTCGGGCATTCATGGAGCCATTCTGCAGGCCAAGGGCACTGGCAGGCCCAAGTTTTCTTTACCCTCATCATTCATTCTCCTCACTGCCATCTGTCACCATGCCGGACAAAGTAATTCCACCTCAGAAGATCTTTTTCCACTTATGTTCTCTTTCACTTTTTACCTTTATCTCCTACAGCTTCTCTCTATCTAGTGCATAGTGGCCTCAGGAGAATCATTCCCTCTTTTAGTTCCATGTAGGAGCCCAAACCTTACCCAATCACAGCTGGTGTTACAACAGAGCAGTTTTAGTGCTGTGATTGTATTTAAAAACAAAGGCCATAAATTGTGAAGTAAAATTCAAGAAAAAGAACCAGTGACTTCAAGTCTTAAACCCTGTGAGAGTTCCCAGAAGTAATTATTAGAATCTTTCCCAAAGTTAATGGCTTCTTCCCTATTTTCTATTAAGTCTGCTTTCTGTAAGCACTAATTCTTCAGATGAATAAAACAGTTTTATTCTCAGTTCTAAAATTACTTTTTCTTTGTTTTTAAAATATATTATTGCAAAGCGACATTTTGTTTCCTGCTAATTTTTAATTATAAGAGATGGGTAGTTTAGTTATAATATGAACTACATAGAATTTTGAGGTCTAGACTAGGAGTCTAATGACCATTTTAAATGTTGCTCTGCTTTTCTCTGGGAAAAAGTATAACAAGCTCCAAACTACAAACTTCAAAATGTCATTTTTGTGGACACGCCCCACTTGTATCGGACTCCTGGCTGCTTATTTGCCTCTTTCCATGGAGTTACGTGATGAACTTGGATTTTGCTACATTGCATTAAGAAACAGAAAAGCAAAGGTGATGAGGGGATGTTAAGGAATGTTCCGTGTTGGTTCAGGACTGAGTGGCTCGTCTCTGTGCCATGCTCCCTGTCTGTTGAAATTTTAGCCTTACTGTAAGCCACATAAGGGCAGGAATTCACTTTTACGAACACATTTTCATTTAAACAAAAACTGCCTTTTCACATTGCTGGCCTCTTTTGAGACACTGCTCTCTGGGCCGGTGACCTCTGGATTCAGTTGCCACATTTATTTGCTTTTCCTCAGCTGCTGGTACCCAAAGGCCGAGAAGAGAGTGGGGACAGTTGTGACAACAGCAGTACCCCCAGCAGGAAGGAGGGACAGTAGTAGACCCTCCTTCTGTGGCAGACGGACTCTGCCACACTGCTCACTAAAGCCCCAAGGGACAGGACTGAGACCCAAACACCAACAGCAAACTCCCTCCATTGCTCCCAGCACAATGTCCACACATTAGGCTGATCAACTAACTGACTCTCAGCACTCCAGCTAGCCAAAACTATGGATTTGCAACAAATGTCATTATTCACTTTACGAAGAGAATTACCCTGGACAACTCCAGAGAAATTAGAAATAGGATTGTAGTTACATACAACTTCCTGGAATCCCCAACATATCCATTATGTAAAATAAGAAATGCCTTCATGCAGATGTTTGTTAATTATTAATGGTTTTCATTCAGAAATGCTAAGTTTTCCTCAAATTATCCAGAAAATCGGGACATGTCGGGAGGGCTTTGGGATGAGCAACAATTCTTCACTTTCACAGGACATAGAAATTCTGACTTAGGAGAAGGGTGAGAGGAAGGAGTCTTTTCAAAGAGCCACCAAATATTTATTGACTGCCACTCAATGTCATTGACTTACTAATCACTGCCTAGAAATTAAGTTGTCACAGGTCCCATAAACAGGCAAATAAAAGCAGAGTTATTTCTACTGAATAGCGTGTGTCAGAAAGTTGCCAAAATGCTGGAGAAAATTCCCATCAATACGAACTGTGCAGTCCACGCAGCTACAGCACAGACCGGCTTCCACTCGAGACTCTACTAAAACCTGAGATGCAGTATTTCCCTTCTCAAGTTACAAATATTCCCCTCCCACTACTCTAAAAAGATAGCTCCCAAAGGCTATTGATCACAAGAAAATGCAAAGGAATAAGTATCCTCACAAACTGCTGTGGAAGAATAAATTGCAATCAATCTTTATGGAGAATAATTTGTCAGTAACAAAACCCTACAGACAACTGTAACTGAACAACAATAAAATAATTTTAAAAATATCAAAACCCTTAAACAAAAGTATTGATGCCTGTTCATTAAAAAATTCCCACTTCTAGAAGAATTGAATTAAAAGGAAACAAAGAAATATTTTTAAAATGCATGTAAGAAATGTGTATCACATTATTTATAATAGCAACAAAGCAAAAGAAAACCAGAAAGCTCAGTAAAATAAACGATACCCAAATGCTTGAATACTATGAAGTCATTAAAGCTATTAAAAAGTTCTAGAAGGATATTTAATGAGCTGGGAACATGTCCATGATATCTTAATTAGAAAGAAGCAGGTCACAAGGGAGCATCTTGCCCAGATTTAGAGGGATAATGCGTGCTTCTGCTTGAACAAAGGAAGGGTTGGAAGGATGCAAGCCAAAATGCCACAATTGTTATCTCTGGACACTGGAATCCAGCGCAGTTTCAGACCCCTCTTTGTGTTCTTCTTATTTTCCAATTTTACACTGAATACGGGTTCCTTATATAATCAGGAAGAAATATATTCTCATAAAATAGTGGACCTATAAGGCCTCCCTATTCTCTCTCTTTTTCTGAACCCTTTGAGAATCTGAGTTGTGAATCTCCTCCCCAGAAGTGGGAATATCCATCATCAGATTTTACCAATAATTTCTGGCAATTCCCCACCTAGGGGTTCATAGGTCTTGTGGTAAGAAGGTGTACCCACAGCCCAGTTGGCTTCCATCCCCATGGATTTGGTTGTTCTTTGCAGATTCTCTAATGGTGCCGGCTCTCCTCGGCCACTCCAAGAGTAGGCTGAACCTGCCCATCAGCCTCCACTGATGCATGGACCCAAGTAGGTACTTTGAAAGTACCCCAGGTTAATCTCTCAGGACATCAGCTGAGAGCCATGGGTGGGGAAGATCACAGAGTACCCGAATCCTCAAAGCCAGATTGCTGAGAACAGAGTATGCAGGCCGCTTGTGTGGCTTCCCAGTGAGCCTTGACCACTCGATGCTCTCAGGGGAAAAGACAGTATGTACTCAGATGACTTCTATTCAAATGCAGCCAACATGATCCTAAGGCTTTGAAAATTAATAGCAGGCAGTCATCATTGAGAAAGCAGACTCAATACAGAAGTAAGATGATGAGAGCAGAAAGTAATGACAGGACTGGGAACCTCTTTACCCAGATACTGCCGGAGACTGGGATTCAGGGACTTGATGGTGAAAGTGAGGAGGGACCTAGAGCTTCCAACTATAGTCCCACTGGACCCAAGACATTGACTTTGTAGAAAGGCCTCAAATGCAGGCACAGGCTAAGGCTGAGGAAAGCTGTAAGGATGGTTTGTGAACACGTGTATCTCTTGCTCGTGAATCAAAAGCTTGCTTGTCTATAGACAATGAAAAGGCCACAGATATTTCTGAACCCAACACATGATGAGTTCTAAGTTGACTTGGAGAAAGATAATTAGAGATGAGAGGTCAGAGCAGGCAGTGGGCTGGGGAGATGTTTCAGGGGTAGAAGACAGAGGATCTGGGGATAGGTGAGAAGGGATGGGGAGAGGAGGAGGAGGGACCAGAGCCCTTAGGAAAGACTCTGAGGTGGCTTTCCCAGGACACTGGATGACTCCATCCATCAAGGTCACAAATAGTACTGTACATGAGACAGAGCTACACGGGAGGACTTAATGAACCACTGTGGGTGTGTTAAGCTGAGGAGCCCATAGGCATCCAAGCGGAAACGTCCAGCAGGCTAAAGCTGGAAATAAGGATCGAGAGCTACTGACTAAGCCAGATGACGTGGCTGCTAAAACAAACACAGTACCAGGCTGCATTTATAGCTGCAGAGTATTTAGGCAGAGGCAATCCCCGACTGCTACCAGTCAGGTCTTAGCTGGAGTGTACTTCATCTGTGTCACCAGCAGTGAGGGGTAGGCATACTTTCAGACCGACATTAGTAGCCCAGCTCAGAATAGCAGTCGGGGGGTGGAGGGGCAACCTGGAAACCTAGACAGTAGAACTGGAAATCATGTCATATATGCTAAAAGAAAAAAACTAGATGTCACTGTTTTCAGGAAAAGGAACTCTGAGTTCCTTTTTCTGATTAGTGTGTAACAGGATATGAAAATGGGAGCTTCTACAGAGACACCAAATGACAGTAAATGTGAACTTTCAGAGTGAGGTGCCAAATTGGCATGTCACCATATACAGATTTACAAAAGCACTGGCTTCTGGACCTGGTCAGTGACTCAGACGGTCAAGGATAGGAAAGCTCCAAAAGTGGGAAGGGAAAAATAGATGAGCTTTGGAGTGGAGGGGGTGGCAGTTTCAGTGTCAGAGACACCACCAACCCCTTAAAATGGAGAGGTTCTGTAAAGAAGGATGTGTGTGGGGAGGTGATTCAACCCAAAGCCTAATGAGAAGACTCTCTGAGCCTGTATCCTTACTGCCTCCCCAAAGCAGAGCCTGAGAATAGGGCTTCCTTGTGCAGTTTATTTTGTGGAATGATCCCAAAGAACAGGAGTGAGGGACAGGGAAGAGTAAAGCAGGAAAGGAACGAAGGCCAAAAAGAGCTTATTATTATTGTAGGTAACTAGGGCCTGATGTTGCAGGGGACTTTCTGAGGAGCTCCATAAAAGGTGCCTCAGAATTGTTTGCCTGAGGAATGAAAGAAAACAGCATTTTTACAGGCTCCAAGCCCAACTGTGATAAGGGTTGCCCTCAGGGTGTTTGCATACCACGTATCAGAATGCTATATTGGGTTTCCCCAGCCCCCACCAAGCCACAAAGATGCCCAAGGCAGAGAGATATGCTGCTGTTAGGGTCCACGGGACATGTCAGCTCTATACCTGAGAAAGCTGAAGCAGACTATGGTCTGCAGTTTGCTCCCTCCTGGGACTTCTAAAAGGCAAATAATGGCCAGGTCATGACCACAGTGGCCAAAACAGGGACATTGCCGCATTGGAGTTGGGAGAAAGGTTGTCTGGGTGTTTCCTTAGCCCCCAAAGGAGACAGCCTCCGTGGGGTTTTCTTAGAGACTTCCCAAGAGAACTTCAAAGGTGTGGGGTGGGGTAGGGTAAGGAGACACACGAAAGCTGGAGGGTACTGCCCAAAGGCCAGGGCTCAGGAAGGTCATGCCCATGCCCCCAGCAGTGAGAATCTTTGAAGAAACCTTGAAAACTCCCTGGGGAGAGAGAATCATTTTTATATACCTGCTGAAAGCAGAGATAGAATCAGGTCAAGAGAGACACCACTCCTCCCTGTACTGCACACCCCACCCATAGCTAGAGGTGGGGGAGGGAAGGGGAAGTGGAGAAATATACCGGAAGCCAGCCATACCTATTCACTGCTGGAGGATTCCTACCAGAAGCAAGCCTGAGCTGGAGGATGGGAGATGTTATGAAGATGGTTTTTGGACTAGATATTCTAATTATGGAAGAGAGGCTGTATTTGTGACCAGAAAGTTGTATATTACCTAAGAGCGAGCTGAAAGTCATGGGGCCCATGGGAGTATTTACCCAGTAATGGAGTTAATTTATCAAGTGTGCTAGTCAGAGTTCTGCAGAGAAACAGAACAAAGATGACATGTGTATATGTACAGGAAGAGATTAATTGTAAGCAATTGTTTCATGCAATTCTGGATGCTGACAAGTCCCAAGATCTTCAATCAGCAAGTTGCAGACTCAGAGAGCCAATGGTGTAGTTCCCATCCACCTGACAGCAGTCTGCAGACTCAGGAAGAGCCAATGTCCCAAGACAGGAAAAAAATAATGTCCCAGTTCAAAGTCAGTCAGGTAGGAGGAGCTCCCTCTTATTCAGCCTTTCTGTTCTACTTGGGTACTCACCTGATTAAATGAGGCCCACCCACCTTGGGGAAACCTGCTTCACTCAGTCTACCAGTTCAAGTATTAATCTCATCCAAAAACATTCACAGACAGCCAGAATAATATTTGACACATATCTGGGTACCTGTGGCCCAGTCAAGTTGACGCAAAGTAAACCATCACTTCCAGGCAATGTCCACTGAATGGATTTTATTTTATTTTATTTAAAGATTTTATTTATTTATTTGTAGGCAGGGGAACAGAGGGAGAAGGAAAGGCAAAGACACATCAATATGTGTTTGCCTCTTGTGCATCCCACTTCTGGGGACCTGGCCTGCAACCCAGGCATGTGCCCCGACCGGGAATCGAACCAGTGACTCTTTGGTTAGCAGGCCGGTGCTCAATCCACTGAGCCACACCAGCCAGGGCTATTTTTGAAAATATATTTTATTGATTATGCTATTACAGTTCTCCCAATTCTCCCCCTTTTGTCCCCCTCTACCCGGTATCCCCCTTCTCTCCAGCAATCCTCCTCCCTTAGTTCATGTCCATGTGTTGTGTGTGTGTGTAAGTTCTTTGGCTTCTCCATTTCCCATACTATTCTTAACCTCCTCCTGTCTATTTTGTACCTACCACTTATGCTTCTTATTCCATGTACCTTTCCCCCCATTCTCTCCTTTTTTAAAAGTATTCTGTTGTTGATAATTGTTAATTTGGTGCCTTTTTAATGATCATGGTTTTCATCTTCTGTTTCTTAGATAAGTCCCTTATTATATTATTCATATAATAATGGCTTGGTGATGATGAACTCCTTTAACTTGACCTTATCTGGGAAGCATTTTATCTGCCCATCCATTCTAAATGAGAGCTTTGCTGGATAGAGTCATCTTGGATGTAGGGCTTTGCTTTTCATCACTTTGAATAAGGTACTTCTTGCTGGTCCCTTCTTACCTGCAAGGTTTCTTTTGAGAAATCACCTGACAATCTTATGGGAACTCCTTTGTAGGTAACTCTCTGCTTTTCTCTTGCTGCCTTTAAGATTCTCTCTTTATCTTTAACCTTTGGCATGTTAATTATGATGTGTGTTGATGTGGTCCTCTTTGGGTTCATCTTGTTTGGGACTCTCCCTGCTTCCTGAACTTCTATGTCTATTTCCTTCACCAAATTAGAGAAGTTTTCTTTCATTATTTTTTCAAATAAGTTTTCAATTTCTTGCTCTTCCTCCTTTCCTTACGTCATCCCTATGATTCGGATGTTGGCACATTTGGAGATGTCCCAGAGGTTCCTAAGCCTCTCCTCATTTTTTTGAATTCTTGTTTCTTCATTCTGTTCTAGTTGAATGTTTATCTCTTCCTTATATTCCAAACCGTTGATGTGAATCCAGGCTTCCTTCCCTTCACTGTTGGTTCATTGTGGATTTTTCCTTTATTTCACTTAGCGTAAACTTCATTTCTTCCTTTTGTTTTTTTAAAAGATTTCATTCATTTATTTTTAGAGAGAGGAGAAGAGAAGGAGAGAAACATCGATGTGTCGTTGCTTCTCACACACCCGCTACTGGGGACCTGGCCCACAACCCAGGTGTGTGTCCTGACTGGGAATTGATCTGGAGACCCTTGGGTTGGCAGGCCAGCAGTCAGTCCACTGAGCCACACCATCCAGGGCTGTTCCATTATGTTTTTTCCATACTCAATGAGTTCTCTGAGTATCCTAGTCACCAGTGTTTTGAACTTTGCATCTGATAAGTTGGTTATCTCCATGTCGTTTAGTTCTTTTTCTGGGATTTTGTTCTTTTCTTTCATTTGGGCCATATTTCTTTGTCTCCTCAATATGGCAGCCTCCCTGTGTTTTTTCCTGTATTAGATTGATCTGCTTTGATTCCCTGTCATAGCAGCAGGGCCTATGTAGGAAACGCACCTGTAAATTGTGTGGGGTGGAGCCTTAGGTAATTGCCAGGGTGGGGCAACCCACTTTACCTCTTTGTGGCTCCGTGCATGTAGTGGGGGAGGACTCAGAGAGGGGACAATGCTATTGCCTGGCTTCTGGAGGTTAATCTGCACTCGTCCCATTTTCAGCCACTTCACCCACTTCCCATATGAAACTGGCACCCTTCCAGCTGTTGCCCTAGTGGTGAAACCCAGAGTAGGTGGGTTTGTGTATGTTCTAAGTCCATGTGGACCCCTTAAGCGATAAAAATCTGGCAGTGTCTTCCACTACCTCAACCCTCACTGGTTTTTACAGTCAGAAGTAATGTGGATTTATCTTCCTATTGCTGGAACCCTGGGCTGTGTGGTCTGGCCTGGGACTGGGTTCACTCGCTCACAAGGTGTCTCCCTGATTTTTATCCATCAGACGTGAATGTGTAGCTGCCAGTTCCATGGCCAGAGCTGCCTTGCTGACTCTACCCTGGTTGGCCGATGCCACACCAAGTCCTCTCCATTCCGACTCCCCAGTCCCAGGCCCTCCTATCTGCCCTGGATGAATATAGCTTCTTTTTTTTTAAAGGTTCACTTATTTATCTTTTTTTTTTTTTTTTTTGAGAAGAGAAGGGAAGGGAGGGAGAAAGAGAAGGAGAGAAACATCAATATGTGGTTGCCTCTCACGTGCCCCCAACTGGGGACTTGGCCCACAACCCAGGCATGTGCCCTGACTGGGAACCGAACCAGCAGTCCTTGGGTTTGCAGGCCGGTGCTCAATCCACTGAGTCACACCAGTGGGGCAAGTCACTATACACTCTTAAAGTCATGTACACCTTTTATTCAGGGTGGCAGCACAGCTATTAACTTGCCATTGTTATGCAAAGTATTTTAAATGCCTTGTCATCCACTGCCCCTTCCCCCAATCAAGGTTTGTGGGCAATATTGTCTGCCATTTTGGGGGATCCAAAATAGCACTCTGCACTCCGTTACAACTTTATCTATCCAGTATCCCCCTGAGCTCCAATCTGTGCCTCTGGGGCATTCCCTTGTGTTCTGTGTGGCAGAGAGTGTGTTTGCTATATGATGTGCCCAGCTTGCCCAACAGCTGCTAGAACTGAGGCCCTACCGGGGATAAGCAGCCACCACATGATGCAAGAGGACCTAGAGCTTGTGGAGGGCCATGACCTGCTGAGTTGCCCCAGCTCTGGGCCCCTGACCCTCTGACAGCTGATGCCTCACCCAAACCCCATGGCCACTAGGGCCCTGCCACCAAGTCTGCACTGTGACTAGGCCAGGATTCCTAGAGTCAGCCCATAAGGACTCAGTGGCCATTCCTGGACCTCGGTGGGGATTTTAACTCCAACACCCTCTGGCCACCCAGCCCACTGCACTGAAACGAGACTTTATCCTGAAGTTATTAAAAAGAACAGAGATGTTCCATAAGGATGCATGCAGTAGGAGAGGGACTTGGCCAGGGACCCTGTGCATCTTTCTCACGTAGGATGCAGTGGTGGGGGACAGGGTTCTAGAGTGTGTCTGCCCATCTATCTGTGGGCCTGTGTGTGTATATGTGTCTGAGGGAGGCAAAAATATACAGAGGGGTCTTTGGGTCTGTGTTGATCTAAGTGCTGAAAGGTAGGACGGGGTTCATGGGACTCACAGCTAGCATTGGGAGGTTTTCCTTTTGCAGAATGACCTCCAGGCCAACGAAAGCCAAGCAGGAAGGGCCGAGGCAGGGAAGGATGGCTCAAGCTTTTTCCCTACCCCTCCACCCCACCCATCTTCCTTTCCTGTCCAAATAAAAAGACCTCTCCTCAAAAAAAAAGAATACATTCTTTCCCTGGCTGGTGTGGCTCAGTGGATTGAGCACCGGCCTGCAAACCAAAGGGTCGCCAATTCAATTCCCCGTCAGGGAACGGGCCAGGTCCCCAGTTGGGGACATGTGAGAGGCAACTACACATTGATGTTTCTCTCCCTCTTTTTCTCCATCTCCTCTCCTCTTTCTAAAAATAAATAAATAACATCTTTTTTTAAAAAGAATACATTTTTGTAGAAACAACTCAAATTTCCACTGATGGATGAATAAATAGACATGTGGTATAGCCATGCAATTGAATATCACTCAGCCTTAAAAACTATTGAAATTCTGACACATGCTACAACACAGATGAAACTTGAAGACATTCTACTCAGTGAAATAAAACAGATACAAAAGGACAAATATTGTATAATTCCATTTATATGAGGTCCCTAGAGTAATCAGTGTCACAGAGACCAAAAGTAGAACAGTAGTTGCTAGGAGCTGGGGGGAGGGGACACAGGGAGAGTTAGTATTTAAGACAGTTAGTGTTTAAGGGATAGAGCTTCAGTTTGTGAAGATAAAAAAGTTCTAGAGATAGATGGCAGTAATGGTTGTGCAATGAGGATATACTTAAACTATATGCTTAAAAGTGGTTTAAATTGTAAATTTTAACTTCTAATTTTGTAAAATTAAAAAATAATTTTTATATTTTATACAATGCTATTTAAAAATTTAATGTTATTATACTTCACTCAGGATATGTGACCACTTAGGGTGGTAATCTGACCAGCCTAAATCTGCCTTGCACTTGGATCATATGTTAATCATTGGGGCAGCATCCTGGGTGTGTGTACAGAAAGCTAAGTGTCAGCACTAAAAAATAAATAAAATCAGCCAAAAACTCAGAGTCACCAACCATCTATATGTTTGGCATTGTACTGACAAAACCTGAAGATGTTTTTACTGAGATTGTAACAGGGTTCAGAACATGGGGTGCCCAAGAATCTAGGAAAAGCCTCTGCAGTCTTGGCTTGGGGGATAGAGAAGTAGAGGACAGCCATTAAGAGTTACTTTGCATTACTATGGCAACATGGCTACCTTCATAGTTATGTTAAATAGCTGTGCCAGCTGTTTGGGGCCAGGGAGATGGGCTGTGATGTAGCCCAGGGCTTACAGCACCTCCATGAGAGCTTGGAGGCAGTTTCTCTGTTTCACTGGCAGAGACACTTGTCCAGCCTGGGAATGGCAGTTGAATAAATATAAGATACCAGAGGACTGACAAAATTTAGCCAATTGTGGGAGCAGTCAGAAATGAGCCGGAAGCGCTGGGCCAGGATTTAAACTAGGCACAGCAACCATGAGGTTGTCTCTGCCATGCATCTTGGGAAGGATTAGGGGGAGTTAACCATGAGGTTTGCAAGACAGCAGTGAGAAGGGAGAAGTAAGCAAGCAGCTATGTAGTTTATAGTGAGGAAGGAGGCCATGCGGCCTGGACTAATAATAAAGGAGATGCTGCTGCTGCTGCTGTGATCGTGCCTGCTCTAGCTGACTCTGGAGCTGCAAAGGACTTCCTTGCAAGATCCTGATGAGCTGTACCTGGATTTTACCTGGACTTTTATGACCTGTGCTTTCCTGAGTTTCACTATGATTCAGAGTAATACAGCACATGATTTTTTGGACTATTACATGGAGGCTGAAGAAAATGTAGTCCAGATCCTGCACAAATAAAGACATGGGGGACTTTGGGGGTTGTTTTTGGCTTGCAGCCTGGTGGGGAGCTTGGGAAATGCTGGGTCTCATGGGAAAGGAAGGCTCTGAGCTGAGGTGCTCTAAGCTCTCAAGGCTGGAATGTTGTAAATAAAGACCTGTTTCTACCAAAAAAAAATTAATGTTATATACATGGTTTGTCCGGGAAAAGTCCAGCCATTGTTAATATAACAAGGACATTTTGCATGACACTGACGTGACCTGGCAGCCAAAGAGAGTGGACTGGAATGGGCATGTGTGAACAATGACAACTTCAGCCCTGGCTGGTGTAGCTTAGTGGTTTAAGCGCAGGCCTGTGAACCAAGAGATCACGGTTCGATTCCCAGTCAGGGCACATGCCTGGGTTGCAGGCCAGTTCCCAGTAGGGAATGCACAGGAAGCAACCATACATTGATATTTCTCTCCCTCTCTCCTTCCCTTTCCCTCTAAAGATAAATAAATAAAATCTTTAAAAAATTATTTAAAAAAAAACCCAAAAACAATGACAACTTCACTGAACTGGTCAGTGGGGGGGCAGTAGATGCTATTGAGTGACCATGTGTACTGTGTGGCCGTCACATTCAAAATGATGGAGCGAGGAGAGCAACGAATCTGCATCCAATTTTGCATTGAGCTTGAACATTCCTCTGCAGAAACTACTCAGATGATTCAGAAGGCTGCAGCTATGGGCAACTGGTGATTGGCAGCTTCATCACGACAAAGGCACCCGCTCACGCATCAAGTCTTGTGAAAGTTTTGTGGCAAAACGTCAAATCACCCAGGTGACTCAGCCCCCCTACAGCCCATATTTGACACCCTGTGACTTCTGGCTTTTCCCCAAACTAAAATTACCTCTGAAAGGGGAGAGACTTCAGACTGTCGTCGATGAGATTCAGGGAAATACGATGGGACGGTTGATGGCGATTGGGAGAACTGTGTGAGGTCCCAAAGTGCCTAGTTTGAAGAGGACTGAGGCATCATTGTCCTATGTACAATGTTTCTTGTATCTGGTACCTTCTTCAGTAAGATACAAGATACCTTTTTCTCTTTTTAAAGATTTTTTCTTTTTTTTAAGATTTTATTTATTTATTTATTTATTTATTTATTTATTTATTTATTTATTTTAGAGAGAGGGCAAGGGAAGGAGAAAGAGAGGGGGAGAAACATCAATGTGTGGTTTTGTCTCATATGCCCCCAACTGGGTACCTGGCCTGCAACCCAGGCATGTGCCCTGGGAATCGAACCAGCAACCTTTTTTGCTTGCAGGCTGGCACTCAGTCCACTGAGCCACACCAGCCAGGGCAAATGCCCCTATTCTTCATAGCATATGGTTGGATATGCTCTGAACAGACCTCATGTATTTACCATAATAAATACAGAATATAGACTGGAGTGAGCAGGGGTTATTTCTGGAAGGTGGAAGCACAGAGATTATTGTGTAATACAAAATGTACTGCACATTTTCACTTTGTTTGACTGTCTTCCAAGAAGCATGTAATTTTGTAATCACAAGATAATTAAAAATGAAAAACTCCAACAGAGCAAGATGTAACACGATGGATTACCAGGAAAAGTGCCTGAGCTCTGCCTGAAAGTCACCTGGCAGGGGGTGGGGAAGTAGGGGTGTGGGGGGGGTCTTTCTTCAGAGGAAGGCAGGAGGTCTGCTTTTGCTTAAATCCTCAGAATGACTGAGAAGGTGGGGAGCAGACAAAGTTTAGGGGTCCAGAAGAGGCTGACTCCCAGGAACTTCTGATGACTCTCCTCCTTGAGCAGAGAGGACTTAGAAGCTAGAAGTCAGAGAGCAAATGTTCATCCCAACCCAGGATCTGGCCAGGCATCTGAGGCAGCCAAGTGCATAGCAGCTGAGAAACACACAAGGAGAGGCCCCCCAATCACAGGCATCTGGCTAGAGGGCACAGACCAGGCCTCAGGAGCTGCACACCAGCCTTGCCCCTCTGGAGGCAAGCCCATTTAGAGATTTCGTAATGCTAGCCTGCCTTGTGGGAGAAGGTAGTGAAATCCAGGGGGCTGGGAGGGAACTGGCATTAAAAATGATTGTTCCTCCACTTTGCTCCCTGGTTGCTAGGGTACACTCTATAAACACACTGACTGGTTTCATTACAGATTAATGAACTCCAGCTTTATGTCTGAACAATCCTTGGACTTGAACCAGACAGCTCCCTGCTCCTCCTAACAACAGGTTCAAAGCCTTGTGTTTCCCCCCCCAGCCCTAGGCTCCCACAACACAGTCAGGGCAGATGATGGGCCCTCCTCCAGTGAGGCCTGGTAAACTTCTCAGCTCCTGTGTCTCCATCTGCCTATTACAGTGATTTTCAGCCTTTCTTATCTCATGGCACACATAAACTAATTACTAAAATTCTGCAGCACACCAAAAAATATAATTTTTGCCAATCTGACAAAAAGAGATATAATTTTGATTGATTTACAAAAAATAATAGTAATTACCTATTCTTTTTGCTCCAAGGTTACTATTTATTTATGTATTTATTTTTTAAAAGATTTTATTTATTTGTTCTTAGAGAGAGGGAAAGAGAGTGAGAAAGAGAGAGAGAGAGAGAAATAGTGAAGTGAGAGAGAAAAATCAATCGGCCACCTCTCGCACACCCCCAACTGGGGACTCAGCCTGCAACCCAGGCATGTGCCCTGACCTGGGATCTAACCAGGGACCCTTCAATTTGCAGGATGACACCCAACCCACTGAGCCACACCAGTGAGGGCCAAAGTGACTTTCTAAAAAATCAAGTGCCTGTAAGGATGTAAAGATTTCTGGTACCAAAAATTAACCAGTCAGACCAAACCTTATTATGCATCCTGATCAATAAGATGCAACTCAGTTACATGACCTATATATCTACGGTTCAAGACAGGGCATTCACATCTGATGCCTGTTGTGTTAGCTGTTGTCATTTTTTATTTCATGATTTAAGGGAAAAGAGGTCAGTGCCCCTGATTAAATAGTCAGGTATTGAATGTCTTACAAATTCTTGCAGCACACTAGTTGAAAATCACTGGCCTATTAGATCCTTCCTGATTCAGAGCTGCCCGGGTGTGCCCTTGAAGCCGTCTCTGAGGCTTTTCATGATGTCCCTAGTCTCTCTTACGTTTTCTCTCTCTTGCACCAGACTTCATCCTCACAGGCTGTACACATGGTCTGTATTTTTGCTGTCCTTGAAAAAATAAAATTTAAATTGTGGCCTTAGTGCAGTCTCTGTCCAAGGCCACACCATATCTCTCTTCCCTCCTTCCTACCCCCAAACCAATGCAAGCCATTGCATAGCTCTGATACAAGTCTCCCAGACCCCTCCCATACAGTCTGTACTCTTTTTAAAAAAACAATTTGATTAAAGTACACTTTACATGCAATCAAATGAACCAATTTCAAGTGTATACTGTGATAAGTTTTTAAAATTTATTTATTTTTAAAAATATTTTATTTATTTTTAGACAAGGGGAAGGGAGAGAGAAAGAGAGGGAAAGAAACATCAATGTGTGGTTGCCTCTCACGTGCTCCTTACTTGGGACCTGGCCCACAACCCAGGCATGTGCCCTGACTGGGAATAGAACCAGCAACCCTTTGGTTTGCAGGCCAGTGCTCAGTCCGCTGAGCCACATCAGCGAGGGCTAAATTTATTTTTAATTATAGTTGACATACAATATTATATTAGTTTTAGGTGTACAACATAGTAATTAGACATGTATATGCCATACAAAGTGATCACAACAAGTCTAGTGCCCATCTGGCACCAGCATAGTTATTACAATATTACTGACTATATTCCCTATGCTGTACTTTACATTCCTGTGACGAATTTTATAAGTGGCAGTTTTTACTTCTTAACCTCCTTCACCTTTTTACCCATTTTCCCTCCTCCTTCCCATCTGGTAACCATCAGTCTGTTCTCCGTATCTATGAGTTTGTTTCTGGGTTGTTTTATTTATTTTTTGTTTGTTTATTTTGTTTTTTATTGGGTTGGCCCGAAAGTCCATTTAGTCTTTGCTGTAAAATAAAAGACATGTTTTTCATTTTCACCAATGCCTTTATTGATTTGGATATTCTGAGTATGTTGGCTATCTCCTGCTATCGGCTTCTAGTGGGTAGAGGCCAGGGATGTTGCTAAACATCTACCAATCCATAAGACAGCCCCACAGCAAATAATTATTTGGCCAAAACATTAATAGTACCAAGAAACTTCGCAAACAACTTTTGACATGTTCAATCAGTCACAGTACCTTCTCCGTACACTGGACAAATCTTTTCTTTCATTTCAGTTACATTTTTACCTTTCTTGAAACAATAACGCATAATACGCCAAAAATGTTGTGTATCTTCTTCCATCTTCAATATTAAAATGGCTGCACAAAAATTCACCAATTTTGATTTTTTTAAATGCATGCTGATATGACAGCTGTCTACAATCTAACAAAATTGTTTCAAATGAAATATTAGACAACTAAGCACTACTAGAGACATTGTACAGAAAAAACTAAACAAATTTTTGGCCAACCCAATAGATTCTACATGCAAATGAAATTATATGGTATTTGTCTTTCTCTGTCTGACTTATTTCAGTTAGCATAATATGGACTAAGTCCATCTGTGTCATAGCAAATGAAGAGATTTCACTGTTTGTTATGGCCAAGTAATATTCCAAGTAATTGTGTGTGTATGTATCACATCTTTATTTTTTTATTTAAACACTTTATTTATTTTTAGAGAGGGGAAGGGAGGGAGAAAAAGAGGGAGAGCAACATGAATGTGAGAGAAAAACATCAATTGGTTGCCTCTCTCGCACGTCTCGACCAGGACCGAACAGGCAACCCAGGCACGTACCCTGACCAGGAATCAAACTGGCGATCTTTCACTCTGCAGGACGACACCCAACGAACTTTGCCACACTGGTCAGGGCTTAGCATGTTTTTTTTTAGATTCATCCATGTTGTTGCATGTGTCAATTAATTCATTCCTTTTCGTTAATGAGTAGCATTCCATTGTGTGGATATGCCACAATTTGTTTATCCATTTACCTATTGATGGGTATTTGCGCTGTGTCTAATTTTTTAAGGTATTATGAATAAAGCTTTCATGAACATTTGTATACAAGTCTTCATGTGGACATCTGTTTTCATGTCTCTTGGGTAAATACCTAAGAGTAAAATGGCTGAGTCATATGGTAATTCTATGTTGAAAGTGATAAGGAAGTACCAAACCATTTTCCAAAGTTACTGTAATATTTGACATTTCTACCAGCAGTGTATGAGACTTCCAGTTGCTCCACATCCTTGTTAGCACTTGGTATTGTCCATCTTTTTAACTTTAGGTATTCTAATTGGTAGGTAGTAGCACCGCTTTGTTTTAAATTTTTATCATGAAATATTAAGAGAGAATAATATAACAAAAACCTATGCTATGCGGGTCTTTGTCAGATGTTAACATTTCACCATAACTATTTCAGATCTCATTTCTTTTTATGCTGAGAGTCCTTTGTGAATTCTACATGCTACACAATCATTTTGTATTTGAGGAGAGAATTTAGTCTTTTTGGCTTTTTTTAGATGAACAAATAATGTCTAATGTCGAGGAAAAAACAGCTCACAGAGTAGTACATATTTTACAAAGTAAAATATATATGTATATAGGTAGTTTTTTAAAAGTAAACAATTACACCAGAATGTTACAAATGGCTGGCTCTGAATAGTGCCATTTGAGGTGGGTTTTTTTTTCAGGGAGAGAGAATTTAGTTTTGACCTTAGAAATAATGTCTTTAAGCCAACCATTGACAACTTAAATTTCAGTAAGTTTTAGAGACTATCAACATCAATATTTAAATTTTCCATTGTGTGGATATACCACACAATAATTGTTTAATCTTGATTAATATTTTTCTAAGTGAGCAGATTTATTAAAATCAAATTCAGTGTAAAGTATAAAGTGGTGAAGCATTTTTTAAAGAGCTTTATTAAGACATAATTTACACACCATGCAATTCACTCATTTAAAGTATACAATTCGATGTTTTTAGTATATTCACAGGTATGTGCAACTGTAATGACACCGGGTTCTTTTCATTCTCATAAATTTGTTGAAAACTGGACACTTTATTTTTTAAAGATTTTTTTTTTATTTTCTTTGAGAGAGAGGGGAATGGAGAGAGAAAGAGAGAGAGAAACATGGATGGGTTGCCTCTCACATACCCCCAACTGGGAACCTGGTCCACAACCCAGGCTTGTGCCCTGACAAGGTATCAAACTGGTGATGTTTTGGTCTGCAGGAAGTGCCCAACCCACTGAGCTACACCGGTCATGCTGTCCCCAGGGGCTCTTGAGGACCCAAACTGAGCTGCTCTGGGCAGGTCCTCATTCCAGGCTTCAGGGAAAGCCTGGGCTGACTGAAGATGTCCTGCGGGGTGACTAGGGAGGAGCAGGGAGGGGGAGCATCCCTTAGAGTGAGTGGAAGGGAGCAGTGGCAGGAGTATGGGTTGGCAACCCGGCAAGCAGTGGGGGTGCTCTGCTCTGTGGCAGCACCCTGGGAAGGTGGCCAGGCTGTCTGGCACAGCTGATGGGCTGGCCTCCAGGCTCCAAGACTGCCAGCCTGAATAGATTCCTAGACCACTACCATCAATCTGAGCAGTGTCTTGGAATTTCCAAAGTCCCCCTAACTGATTTCTAGGCTGGGTGCCACTGTAACCACAGATCCAGCTCAAAATGGTCCCCTCCTGTTTCTAACAAGATACTGAGTTGCCTTTTAGAAACAAGAGACCAAAACCACAAGTCATGCAGCGGAAGAACGTGTAAAGGAGAGAACTTTGACTTTCGGCTGCACCCAAAACCAAAGTCTTGCCCTTCTTATGGAACCAAAGTACCGGGTCATGACCAGAACTTAATCACCAGAACCCCTTCAGAAACGAAAGGTCCATTGTGTAGGGAGATCTGGTGCTGAAACCATTTACCATAAATGGCCAAGTTCCAAAGTTCTCCCATCTAAACCTGCACCACCAGTGCTTTCGCATACCAGCCTTTTCCCCTAACCCCAGCCCTCAATTTTTGTCTTTTAAAACCCTTGATTAAAAGCTATCGGGGAGTTTGGATTTTAAGTGATAGCTTTCCCTTCTCCTTGCTTGGCACCCTGCAAATAAAACTGCTTTAATTTCTCCATTGCAAACCTTGATGTTCAGTGTTTGGCTTTGCTGTGTGTCAGGCAGGGGAACCCTCATTCAGTTCAGTAACGTCACTATATTTACTTATAGGACATGAGCTTTTCCCTGGCTGGTGTGGCTCAGTGGATTGAGTGCCGGCCTGTGAACCAAAAGGTTGTCACTGCCTGGGTTGCGGGCCAGGTTCCCAGTTGGGGGCTTGAGAGACGTGGATTCTCTCACATACCACAGATGTTTCTCTCCCTCTCTTTCTCCCTCCCCCCTCATTCAAAATAAATAAAATACATATTTTAAAAAGGATATGTTCCTTAATACTGAACATAAGTTTACATATACCAGAAATATCCATGTTCCCCATTTTAAGTGCCTTTCTGCTCTGAGAAAAGGAACCTGGAAAACCAAATTATTTTGTGGGAAGCTTAACAAAAGTGGTAGACATGCCTAACCAGTCCCCTTCTTCTGTTCCCCCTTACCAAGAATGCCTCAATATTATTGGGAGTAGCAATGTCCCAGATAGAAAAGGACATTCCCAGCCTTTCTTGCTGGGAACCCTCTTTTTGGATGCACACACATTTCCCTGGAAGGACCCTGGTGAGTGTGGCTATGGCCCAAGTTGTTAGCTGAAACGAAGACCCTCACCCCCTGTACAGGATGGAAGGTGGGGCTAGTTGCAGATGTTGAGTGTCCAGGCCTCCAAGCCCACGTATCTCCATTGTCTGTGGGATTAGCTCCGCTTCTCAGGCCACACCATCTGGTGAGAGAGCAGCGAGGGCTGAGGTTTGTTCTGGTACCTGAGGTAGCCCTGGGGGAGGAAAGCTTGCTAACCAGAAATGGCCAGTAGCTATACTTTTCTGCCTCCTCCTTTGTGGCATCAGTGTTCTCAAGGTGAGCTTCCAGGTGCAGGTGCAGCAGCAGCAGCACCTGGGAAATGGTTAGAAATACAAAATCTCCCCTCACCCTCGACCTATTGAATCAGAAACTCTGGGGGTGGGGCCCAGCCCTTTTGTGCTTTAATGAGCTCTCCAGGGGATTCGGATGCAGCTCCAGTGTGAGAACTTGCAAAGCTCTTTTAAGTCTTTCCGGAGGATTTGATTAGAGAGTGTGCTTCCTCTTCACTAAATCACTCAGCAGGGGTAGTGTTGACCGGAGTAGCTCTGCAGTTCCGGAGCTAGGCTGGAGGGCCCTCTGGGATCTCAGCCCTGCTAGATAAACCCCAGAGCTCCTGGGGTTGGAGAGGATGTGGGGGTGGGGGTCGCTAATGCCTTAGGAAATTGGGTAGATGGACACAGACTCGTAAACATTGTAAAGAAATAAATTCTACAGTGGGTCCCTCTGAGTGATGAGACCACAAGCAGAGATTTCTGCATCATTCCTTTTTTTCTTTTTAACCTTAGGTGCAGAAGGTCAAATATTATTTCAAACGAATATTCCTCTGTTTATGACATATAAACAACATTGATCCACAAAAGGCCCGTTGTGTGTGTGTGTGTGTGTGTGTGTGTGTGTGTGCACGCACACACGCTCAGGTGTGTACTTCATTTTAACTCTGCTCCCCACTCCGGCTTTTCTTCCTGATAGGCAATCATTGTAATGTATGTATTTTCCTTCATAGATACTCTAGCAAAATTGGTATTCTTATTTTTCATGAATGTATTTTTTGTTTTAATGTAGATTGTATAGCCGTGCAACACACATACACAAACACATCATAAGTGCACAGCTGGGTAAAATTTCTCAAACTGAACACAGCTGTGTAACCAGCTCCCTGCTTAAGAAAGAGAACATGACCAGTGCTGCCCCTTGCCTCACTGGAGTCACTCACCAGCTCTGCAAAGGTAGTTTGCATGCAGGCTTCTAACAACATAGATTAGGTTTCCTGGTTTGTTTTTTAAAATATTTAATTTATTTATTTTTAGAGAGAGGGGAAGGGAGGAAGAAAGAGGGAGAGTAACATCAACATGTGGTTGCCTCTCCCATGCCCCCAATCCCGGACCTGGCCTGCAAGCCAGGCATGTGCCCTGATTGGGAATCCAACCTGCGACCCCCTGATTCACAGGCTGGCACTCAATGCACCGAGCCACACCAGCCAGGGCTAGGTTTCCTGCTTTTGGTAGTTAAATAAATGGCACCTGTACACATATATTTTGAATTTACATTAATGACTGTATTGCTTGTTACCTTTTTTTTTTCCACTAAGGGCTAAGTTTTTCAGATCCACTCCTGTTACTATGCTTCTAATTGCTGCATGATATTCCAAGTATGCCTCCACCCCACTGAACCATGTCCCCAGGACAGACACCCAGATCGCCTGAGAGTCCCTGCCACCACAAACAGCACTGTGACGGACACCTCGTGAGTGCCCCTCATGGGCCCATGTGAGCAGTCCTGTGGGGGGCACATTGTGCAGACAGGGGGTTAGCACCGCAGGCCTGGCTGCTTATCCTTACAAGGGCCTGCTTCCAAGATTGGCCCTTGGCTGGCATCTGGGAACCTGGATTTCAGGAGGGTCCCCAGTGTTCCTTCCCTGATAAGGATGGCTCTCTGGGCCTTGACTGCTTATGCAAACAACATGGTTTGAGCTGAACATCTGCTTTCCTTCTGGGAGTCTGGAACTTGGTACGTGCCAGGCACAGGGTGTCTACGTGACCAGCCCCCGGTAAAAAGCCTGGGCGCTGAGTCTCTAACAAGCTTCCCTGGTTGGTGACATTTCATATGTGTTGTCACGACTCATTGCTGGGGGAATTAAGAGTATCATGTATGTTCCCATACAGGGAGAAGACTCTTGGACGCTTGTCCCTGGTCTCCCCTGAACTTCACCCCACGTGTCTTTTTCCTTGCTAATTGAGCTTTGTGTCCTTCGGCTGTAATGAATCACAGCCATGAGGACAACTATTTTCTGAGTCCTGTGGGCCCTCCCAGTGAATTCTCGAACAAGGGTCTTGGAGACCCTTGACATACATGCCCAGGTGGGATTTGCTGTCATACAAAATGTACATACAAAAGCTCACCAAGTCCTGTTCTGCCACCTCTTCTGCTTCTGCCCTCTTTCCCGTTCTTCCCTTCTGTCTTGTCAGCCTCTTACCTATGACTTTCTTTGCTCTCTTCATAAAGCAACCCTGTAAATCATTCATCATTTACTTGTTTGTGTCACAGTGTCCCTGCCCTTACTCTGGCTAGCACACCATTCTCTCCCTTTGTCACAGGAAAGGGACCAGGACCAAGGTGGGTCAGCCCCAGCTCAGTCTGGAATGTGTGAGTTCTTGACTTTGTGCAGGAAAGATTTCACAATGTGAGTCCACCTGATTTTGAGAGTACGTTTATTAAGGCTGGGGACAGTGAGCCCTGGCTGGTGTGGCTCAGTGGACTGAGTGCCAGCCTGTGAATCAAAGGGTCACCAGTTTGATTCCCAGTCAGGGCACATGCCTGGGTTGCAGGCCAGGTCCCCAGTTGGGGGTACGTGAGAGGCAACCACACGTTGATGTTTCTCTCCCTCTCTTTCTCCCTCCCTTCCCCTCTTTCTAAACATAAATAAATAAAATCTTTTTAAAACAAAGATGGAGACAGCGAAACAAAGAAAAGGCTTAAGATAGAAGAAGCAAGATCACAGCAATACTAGTGAGCCTAGACGGGGCTGCCTAGACTCTGGGAAGGAATTCATAGTAACAGAAGTGAGCCACACTGGGCTGCACAGCCTCAGGGAAGGAATTACAGAGGTAAAAGGAGGGCCCTGGGGACAGGTTCAGGGGGCTAACCCAAGACAAGCTGCTGCTGCCCACTGCTCCTCTGGTTGCAAGTCTCAGGGGGACCCTTAGAGTTTAGGAGAAAGAGAGCAGAAGTACATGCCTGAGGAAAGGGGGTGGTGTGGGCATGCTCAAGAGGGGACGTGCTAACATCCTTTTGTCTTAGGGTTTTTATCATTTTTTTTAAGGCAAGAGTTTTAGGGGTGATCTCAGGGGAGGGACTCAACAGAATATTCATCAGCTTTCTATTTGTATACTTTGATGTCCTGATGCATCAAAATGAGTGTAGGGGAGTTTGGGATCATTCTCTGGTCAGCTTCACTGCTGTACTTTCATGTTGGGTTTGTCTAGCTCTAATTGGGTTTTTGTTATTTATTCCCCTGACTTCGTCTGTTCTGTGGTTTGGCTGGCACTAATGGCAGCAACTGGGTCTCTGTTATCTATCTCCCTGACTAGGGTGATTTAAGCTACTCACTCTCTGGTTGGGGAGGAGAGGTGTAAACCATTTGCTCCTAAGTGTCTTTGGTTAGGGAAGAAAAGATCTTGTGATTTATTAGCAGGCTGTTAATTGCTCAAAGCCTTGTTTAACTATCTTGTTTCAGTTTCCCTCATGTCACTTGTCAAGGAAGTTTCCCATCTTGTTACTATCCTGTGTCACCTTCAGTCATTCGCCTTTCTTCTAATCACTTGTTCAAAATGAGATTCATGGTTCACTTTTAGAAATTCCCACCACTCTGAGGAAGTTTCTAGGGAGCCAGTGGGATGTCACTTCTAAAGTGAAAGACAAGTTGAAACACCTTGTACCACCTACTGTCCAGAAAGAGGCACAATGTTTAGTGTTGTTTTGGATTTTAGAGGCAACACACACCCCACTCCAGTGGGCTGCTCCGACCCAATTGTTGAGTAACCCACAACTGGCCAGATCTGAGGGGACTCAGAGAAGGCGCTAGCTCTGCTATGATCAAGGCTTCCATACAAGCTGCTTTGCCTCTTTGGTTGATGGTACTCAGAGAGCATCTGGCAAACTGGAATCCTGTATGGCACTCCTGGCAAGCTCAGATGAGAGAATCACACAGACACCCAGGGTTTGACGCAAGGTTGTGCCTTCTGCAGCCAAGTATTCTCCTAGCTTCCTACCGGATGCCTGATCATGGAACATCCTCAAAATTTGGTTCAACATGTCCTTTTAGGAACCTTTCTATAGATAACTGCACTCTGTGACCTAACTTTTCTTGAACTGAATGTGTTTTATTAAACGGGACTCATAGCCATTTGCCTTGCTAAATGGTCCACCTGTATTGACTTTGTCTCCCAAACAGTGGTGTAACATTGAGCAAGCTGACCAATCTGTTGAAAAATGGTTGGAAATAAAGTGTGCAAAGGGCTGAGCACAGGCAACTAAGAACTGGTAGCATTTATTATGGTTAAAGTGAGGCTGGTTCCTTAAAAAAAATTAAACATAAAAATCACCTATGAGCCAGCAATTCCACTTCTGGGTAGATGCCCCAAAGTGTTGAAAGCAGGGGCTCAAACAGAAATTTGCACACTTATGCTCATAGCAGCTTTGTTCACAATAGCCAAAGGGTGGAAGCAATCCCAGTGTCCATGGATGGATGAGTGGATTAGCAAAATGTGGTGCACACACGATGGGATATTATCCAGCCTTAAAAAAAAGAAGGAAATTCTGACACAGGCTACAACATGGATGACCCTTGAAGACATTATGCTGAGTGAAAGGACAAATGTTGTAATATTCTACTTGTATCGGGTCCTGAAAGTAGTCAGATTAATAAGGAAGGTATAATGGTGGTAGCCAGGGGCTAGGGGAGTGGGAAATGAGAAGTTAGTGTTTAATGGGTACAGTTTTTCACTTTGGGGTGATAACAAAGTTCTGCAGATGGATGGTGGCGATGGTTGCACAATGATGTGAATGGATGTAATGCCGCTAAATGGTATACTTGAAATGGTTAAAGTGGTTTTATATTATAGACATTTCACCACAAAAAGTATCCAAATAAAATGTAATCGAGATTTTGTATGGTTCACATTGAGGTTTCAGCACCCCCCCTCAAAAAAGATTTTTTAAAAAACTAGGTTAACTTTCTAAGAGCAGTGCGTGCATCTTTTACTTCTTTAGCATCAGTCAGTTAAAAATATTCATGAAAGCCTGACAACCATATGGCTTCTAAGATGGAGAACTGGTCCCTAACAAAGGTCATGTTCTAGATGGTTCTGCCTCTCTCCATAGTGCCTGGTGAAATGTGTTAGAGAAAAGGCAAGGGCTTGTTGAGTGATGCCCAGCGTTTGCATGGGGCTGGGTAGCTTTTTGCTGCCACCTCAAGAACAGGTTTTAGATTTCTCTGGGGGCAAAGCGCCTTTCTGTTTAGCTTTTCTTCATACTTGTGGCAGCCAGCCTTCAAGATGGCTTTCAGTGATCTCTGCTTCCTGGTGTGCATGCCTTTGTGTAATCCCCTCCTGTGGAGTGCAGACTGCACTTAAAGAATAGAATAAGGAAGAAGTGATGGTATGCAAGTAATGTGAGACCAGGTCATAAAAGACAAAGTGGCTTATCTCTTAATATCTATCTCTCTCACTCTCTTTCTCCCCCTTATCACTCACACCTTGGGGAGCCTTGTCCTGAGTAGCCTTATGGAGAGGCCACATGGCAAAAAAACTAAGGCCTCCAGCAAACAGCCACATGAATGAGCTTAGGAGCAGATCCAGAAAGCCGGGTCAAGACCCCCGGAGCCAGGGCAACCAGATTCCTGACCTTCAGAAACTGTGTGCAATAACTGTTCATAGTTTTAAGCCATTCATTATGGAGTAATTTGTCACACAGCAATATATAACTAATACCTTCCCCGTCACAGTGTACTCGTTAACTGTTGAGCTCTAGCATTAGACTGTCCTCAAATCTCCATTAGGCCAATTTCAAGCTGTGCGACCTTGAGGTAACAATATTTCTGTGCCTCAGCTTGTTCAATTATAACATGGGGGATACGGCCCCAGCTAGGTTGTTCAGTTCATTGGAGTGTCGCAGTATACACCAAAAAGTTGTGGGTTTGATCTCTGGTCAGGGAGTGTACTGGAGGCAAATGATTGAAGTTTCTCTCTCTCTCTCTCCATCCCCTTCCTTTCTCTCTGACAATCAATGGACATATCTTCGGGTGAGGATTAAAAATCATAAAGATTAAAAAAATAAAAGGGGGGATATGACTGTTACCTGCTTCACGAGGCTGGGAGGATTAAATAAATATAAAATGCTTAGCAAGGTGCCTGACATATAATTAGCGATGCATGTCAACTGCTATTGTTCACTGCTGTTATTCTGGCTGGCGAAAGAATGCTGCAAAGACATGTGGCGATTATATCAAGGAAACACAGGCCAGTGGCACAATGATCATGACCTCTAGAGGAATAAGGGGGAGGTGAGTTTTTGCAGGTGCTCTGGAAACAGGCCCCCATGGTTTTGCCTCAATGCAGAGCATTGCTGGGCTCTTCTTACTTTAGATGGGACCACATCCTTGGAATGGGGTGGAGGGGTTGGAGCAGGGGAAGGCAGCCTTCAGGATGGTTCCATGGATGCCAGGCCTTGGGGTCATGCCCATCCGTGGGTGAAGCAGCCACTCTTTTGAGCAACCTCCCTAGATTTTTTAAATTGTATTTTATGGATTATGCTGTTAGAGTTGTCCTGATTTTTCCCCCTTTGCCCACCTCCACCCAGTGCCCCCACTCCGTTAGCAATCTCCACACCATTGTTCATGTCCACAGGTCATGCATGTAAGTTCTTTGGCTACTCCATTTCCTATACTGTATTTTACATGCCCATAGCTATTCTGTAACTACCTATTTGTGCTTCTTAATCCCCTCACCTCTTCACCCCTTCGCCCACACACCCTCCCATCTTGGCAACTATCAAAATGCTCTCCCCATCCATAGATCTGTCTCTGTTCTTAAAAATTTTTTTTTTTATTTATTTACTTTTAGAGAGAGAGCAAGGGCGGAAGACAGGGAAACACTAATGTGTGCCCTGACTGGGGGACTGAACCAACAACCTTTTGGTCCATAAACTGGTGCTCAATCCACTGAGCCACAGCAGCCAGGGCTCTTTTTTCTTCTTGTTTGCTTAGTTCGTTTTTTCAGATTCACACCTCCCGGGTTTTTTACATCCCTGCTCTGGAAGAACAATTTAGACAGGTTATACTGTGGCTGAAATCAAAGACACTGGGATTTCTAGTTTTCAATACTCACTAAATGTTAGCTTCCCTTTTCCCAAAGGAAAAAAAAACAACACATTTGATTACTGTTTATTTGGAGGCCTGCAATGAGCTTTTTTCCTTCAACTGAAGGGTATTATGTACTGTCTACACTAAAAGAGAGGATTGGGAAAACACAAGGAGGAAACTTTTACCAAAAAAGTAAAATGAATTAAGTGAAAGATCCAATCTGTTAGGGCTACATACTGTATGATTCCAACTATACTACACTCTGGAAAAGACAAAACTAGGGGGAAAGTAAAAGGATCACTGGTTGATGGAAGGGGGGAGATGGAGGGATGAATATGTGTGGCACAGAGGATATTTAAGGCAGTGAAACTACTCTGTATGAGACATGTCCAAAACTAGAGAACTTACACCAAGAGTGGATCCTGAGATAAACTATGGACTCTGGGTGTTAACAGTGTGTCAATGTAGGTTCATCAATTGTAACAAATGTACCTGTACCGCTCTGGTGGGGATCTCGATAATGGGGCAGGCTGAGCATGTGTAGGGGCAAGGGTATATGGGAAATCGTTGTACCTTCCTCTCAATTTTGCTGGGAACCTAAAACTGCTCTAAAAAATAAAATCTATTTTTTTGAAAGTAACATGAGAAAGCTTTAATTCGAGGGCATATTATTTAGAACTCTAACAGAAGTTCAATCTCACTGAACCTCAGGAGGTTATAGGTCATAGGTGCCTGGTGAACCAGAAAACCAGATTATTTTTTATGGAAGATAGAGGATGCTGCACTGGGCCTCAGAGAGCACAAGCAGAGGTAGGTTTCCTGTGGCCGGCTCCTCTCTGCAGTCTCTTTATTCTCTCTCCCCACCCCCTCCCTCCTCTGCTTCCTCAGGCCGACAGCCTCCCACAGCGACCCCAGTTAACAGAACAGTCTCTGGCTCTTCATAAACACTGTTTTCCTTTCTCCATTCTAATCCTAAATTCCTGGGGAAGGGGGCTGGGGCCCCCTTACTTTGGGACGGGTTTCTCCTCCCGGCCCCAGCAACTCTAGCCTTGGTGAGTGGTACAAAGGAAGCTGCCTAGAGCGCCTATCAACAGGGAAGTGGGGTTGGAGCGGGGGAGGGGCTAGGAAGTGCGTAGACTTGGTGGCTTTCAGCTGGGCCTAGTTCTGCGATATGTGCCAGTCATGCTCCAGCAGAAGTGGGCTGCTAGCAGAAGTCAGCCCCACTCTCTGCGCTTTCCCTTTTGATTCAAGGCTTTCAAGGGCTGTCATTTGGGGCAGGGTATTGGAAAGATTCTTTACCGCTAACCAGCCTTAATTCTCCTTCTTATATAACTAAAGGGCCACCGAGAGCATATTAGGATTTTGCTTGCTTGCTTCTTTTCCCCCGTTGCAGCAGTTTACTTATTAATGATTGTGCGAAAAAAAGAAAAAGGAAGTAATAAAAGAACCTTGTTTATGTTCTAGTCCGCGTGTTCTGTGTGCTCATTTGCGGCTGCGCAGGCGGCGTGGGGAACCGTAGCGCTAGGCCCCGCAAGGGGGCTGAACCTAGGGTGTCAGCATCTTCCACTGCGGCTGCAACGAGCCAATGGAGTTAATTCTTCTTTCCTCCCTCCCTTTCCTCTCTCTCCTCTCCCTCTCCCTCCCTCCCCCACCCCACCCCCCTGCCTTTCTCCCGCGTTCCCTGATCCCTCCGCAGGTTTTTGGCATTTTTGGAAGGGAAGAGGGCTTCCTAAGGGAGGCTTTCAGGCCTGAGACACCCGTATCAGTTATCCCAACCATCTTGGGGGAGGGAGGACAGGATCAACAAGATTGAAACTCGGGTTGTAGGTGACCGAAAGGGGGCCATCACCGCAAGGCCCAAGCCGTGCCCCCTTCCCCCACCCGACTGGGCCCCCCGGGGTCCTCGCTGGCAACACCACCCTCCGGACATCTGCGCGGTGCCCCGCCTTGGAGTCGACCGTGCAGGGAGCCCGGGAGTATCGGGGTCCTGGAGAACAGGGGACCCCAGCCCCTGGGCCGTGGGCCGGTACCGGGCCGTGGCCCGTTAGGAACCGGGCCGCGCTCGCCTGAGCTCCGCCTCCCGTCTCGGCACCCTCCACCCCCGCCCCTGCACTGCAGGAGGTGGGCGGGGAGCGAGTGAAGGTTGCCTGTGCTCCACTTCCTACCCCCAAGCCTGAGCTCCATTTCCTGTCTCCCCCCACCTTCCTTCACCCCGTTCGTGGGAAAACCGACCCCTAGTGCGGTAAGGGTTGGGGTCCGCTGCCGGAGAGTGTGATTGAGAGGGGCCGAGGTTCCCCACTTCCCGAAACCCTGGAGTGCAAACCCCGGGGCTGTGTGTCCCAGCGCGGTGGGCTTGCTACTTGTCCATCTCGCAAGGATAGAGGCGGGAATCTAAGGGAGCCCTTTCGATGAAAAAAGAAGTTTTTGGCCTTTCCCTGGAAGGTTTGGAACGGCCCTAATTCAGGCTGCCCCGCCGGTTCGGCTCCTCCCGGACCTCTCCCCCATACGGGGAGGCCTTGGCCCCGCAAAGGCCTGGCAGGCGAATCTGAACCCGGTCGCCACCAGAGCCTGTAGCTAGAGGGAGGAAAGAAAGGAGGGCCCAGCAGGCTGCTGGGGAGGCGGGACTTCTCGTCCCCGTGCAGCTCCGGCTGGGGGGCAGGGGTTCCCGCCCTGTTGGAGCCCCGCCTAGGATCCGCCAAAGCTGCCTTTGGTGAGGATTTTGGATGTTTTGTGAGGCCCGACTCTTCATCCTTACCCCACGACACACCCAGATAATTTATATAATATCTATATAACATTTAAAGAACTGGAGAATATTTGGAGAGTGAAAATGGGGACTGGTGGGGAAAAATGTATTTCACTCTGTATATTATGCAATCGTGTAAAGAAAATTAAATATAAACTATTAGAAAAGGTATTAAATTTCAAGTACAGTTATGCACCCTCTGAGGCCCTTTCGGTCAACCAAGGCACCACGTGTCTCCTAAGATGATAATGGGGCTAAAAACTGCGATCATCTACTGACATCTAGCGGTGATAATGTAGAACAACACATAATTCACGTGTTTATGGTAATACTGGTGTAAACAAACCCACTGTGCTGCCAGTCATATAAAAGTGTACCACACAATTACAGTAGTAGTAGTAAGCTATAAATCTACATGTACGTGTATAATGTTCGCTGGGTGAAATCGCCTAACAACTCATTTCTCAGAACATATTTCCATCTTTAAGCCGTGCATGACTGTGTGCACATACATTTTTCTAACGAATTCTTACCATCCCTCCTTTTGATTTTTTACTTTTTACTATGAAAAATGCCATACATATACAGAAATAGATTAATAGATAGTAAATCCCCAGCTTCAACAATTACTAAGGCCGGGCCAATTTTGTTTCATCTCTACTTCCACCCATTTTCCCCTCCTCTTTTTGTTTTTAATGATGAATTGAGCACGAGTTCCATTCAAGCTGGGCGTTTGGGTGGTGGGTCCCCAGGTGGTTCAACATGTTTATCAAGAGGTGTTATTTCCGTTCAAGGCCCATATATATACCCCAGTCGTCGTGTGGCATTAGTCTGCAACGATTGCAAGGTGTTCAGATTCTATAAAACCAAGTGTCGTAAATTTTTTTTTAAAAAGCGCATTTCTCGCATGGGCAGGTGGACTAAAGCATTCCATAAAACAGCTGGTAAAGGCTTATAGTGAATAATTAATTTGAATTTGAAAAACGTTGAAATGAACCTGTCAAATACCAGGGAGAGCTGTGGAACAATTGATGCTATGACGGGGAGAGTCAAAGAGATCAAACAGAAATGCCAAGCTAAATTTATAATAAACAGGTTGAAGAAAAATAAAGAACCATGGAAAGTTCAGGATATCAAACAAGTCAAACAAAAATATTTGTCTCATCTGGGCCCTTTTTGCATGCAAAGAAAAGCTGCTGGAAAATAAAATGGCACAGAAATTATAGCAGGAAGTGGATATGGAAGTTGTTTCTGAAAATCTGTCTATGACCATTTCTATGAGCACATTGGAAAATCTCCTTTAGAGGCTAAGAATGTGTAAATTATTCATTTATTTTTGACATGAGCTGACCATCTCAATGTTAAACCTTCACTGATAGCTGCACATATGTAAATCATAAAAATTCTGTAAACACAGAAGTGAATTGCAGACATAAAATGGTCCTGCCACTTGGATAATGGCACTAGGCAGCATTTATATAATAATTCATGACAAAAATTCATGGCCAGTGATATATAAAATAAAATTTTCTTTGCAGGGAAAACAAAAGTGAGCTTGTGTTTTGGTTAACCTTTGCTGTGTAACAAGTCACCTCAAAGTGTAGTGGCCCAAAACAACAATAATTTATGATTTGTCATGATTGCAGTGGTTGGGCATTTCCTCTGCAGGCTTTGACTGGACTCACTGAAGAGAGAGTCAACCGGGCTGGAAGGTCCAAGATGGTCTCATTCACATGTCTAGCTCTGGACTAGGCCTGCTCAGGCCTCCTTTCCTCCCTGGCTTCTCATGTTCTGGTAAACTAGAAGGACTTCCTTATATGGCAACCAGAACCTTCCAAGAGGATCAAGGCAAAAAACCTCAAGCTTCTTGACCAAATTGTGTGAGTTCCAAGTCACTTCCACTATGTTCCATTGGTCAAAGCAGGTCACAAAACCAGCCCAGACTCTGGGGTAGGGGTAGGGGTAGGGGATTGGAGAAACAGACCCCACCCCCATGGGAGGAATGAAGGGCAGGGACACACTGCAAAGTGAACACCATTGGCATGGGAGGGATCAGTGGCCTTTAACCAATCTACCACACTTTGCTTTCATCAACATAGATTTTTAAAAAATTTTTAAAAAATTTTTATAGAGAAGAGAAGGAAAGGAGAGAGGGAGAGAAACAGCAATGTGTGGTTGTGTCTCTCACATACCCTACTGGGGGCCAGGCCCACAACCTGGGCATGTGCCCTGACTGGGAATCGAACCAGCAACCCTTTGGTTTGCAAACCCACACTCAGTCCACTGAGCTACACCAGCCAGGGCTCAACATAGCTTTTTATAGGAGGTTTTATGCTTGCACAGGCCACACACAATTCCTGATCTAGACTTTATAATAATGAGCACTTCAAATACTTCATAGTCACCATCAAGGAGAAACTTTGGTAGCACAGGTAAACAACTGACATTTTTTTATCTGTTTAAAATTGTGCAACAGTTGGAATTACATTTAAAGAATCCAGTAGCTCTTTTTTTGGTGGACAGATGACATTTTGAAATTTCTTATTGTAATGGAAATGGATGTTGCATCCAAATGTATCTTCCTATCAGGCACTTGAAAATGAAGATGAGGTCTAATTTGCAGGAGGTACATGCATTATGAGAGCAGCCAACCAGCAGTTGGCTTGGATATCATAAAATTGGGAATCAGTCACAAAAGGATTAAGATCTCCCATACACGTGGAGGTGGTGTTTCAGAGCATGCTGTGGGCCCTGCTCTCCCAGCCTCCCAAATGCACTGCTGAAGCTGGGTCCGTGACGACCTCTGGTGGGGCAAGCGCAAGCATGGCAACAAACTCCAAGTTAGGGTTTCCAATTAGTTTTCATACAAGCCAAATGAAGGGCTTTTCAAAGTTGTAGTTACTTTTAGCAGAAATGTCATAGTATTGAAGAGTCTTCTTTTGATTGAAGATGATGAGTTTTGCCCTAACTTTGCATGATACGGATGTTTCATATACAACTAGTCCTTGAACAATGTGAGCTTGAACTGCGCGTGTCCACTTATGCATGGATTTTTTTCAGTTGACTTCCACAGTTCAACTGACCCGCAAAGTGCAAACCCGAGTTGTTCAAGGGTCAATTTGCATACGCAAATTTTGGTTTCTGGCTGTGCAGGCAGTTGGTGGCCCTAACCCCTATATTGTTGAAGGGTCAACTGTACTTGTACCATATCTCTATGCCAGTCAGGTACCCCTTTTCAATGTATAGTAGCTCCTCCCATCAAGAGATGTAGCCTTTGTATCTGGCCTTGTCTTGGGACTTGCTCTGACTAGTCAACTACCAAACACTGTGCCTGGTTCAGGCCTATCTCCAGAAGCTTTGGGCGTTTTTGCTCTCTCCTGCAACCCAGTCACCTCCCTCTGAACAAACCTAGGCTAGCCTGCTGGGGAAAGCGAAACAATGCAGAAGAAACATGATCTGACCAGCCCAGGCCATCCCAGACCAGCTGTCCCCAGCCAGCCTGGCAGCAGATATCACAGATGCGGGCATGAGCCAAGTGCATCAGCAGAGTTCACCCAGATTGCCAGTGTGCAGAACTGAGAGCTAAATCCAGAGTCATTGTTTTATAGGCACTATGCTTTGTGGTGGATTGTTTTGCAGCAAAAGCCAACAGACTCAGAGTAAGATGATAGAAGTAAATAAGGACATTCTAGGTAAGGAGCCCAGCCCTCTTGGCTGCTAGTTTCCCTTAAGTTGGAGAATCTGAGGGACACTGGTTGCTAATGTTTTTGACAAAACTTTTGGAGACAGCTATTACCTTCATTGATGCTGAAGAAGCCTAGAACTTCTTGGAGGTCAAGTTTCCAGCCTTATGGCTTCTTGGACATCAGAAACCAATAGTAAGGAAAGTGGGTGAGTCAGAGTGCACGTGGCTGAGGACTTCCATTGTGATGGCAGTGGGGCCCACCAGTTCTTCCTTGGGCCTCCAGGATCCTGGGTGGGCAGCCCTGCAACAACCCACCCAGGTACGCTGGTGGACCCACCCTGCTTTGCTGGTAAGAACTCCACACAGGCCATGATTAATGCTAAATGTGGAGAATGTTACTCAGAGCTGGGTTTCAAGTCCTCTGACATTCAATACTAGCCTAGTTTTAAATAAAAACAACACTATTTTGGTACTGTAAACCTATTTTTCACCATCTGGCATACCCATATGGCTTTTATGTTTTTTCTTCTGACAGGAAAAAAAACCCATCATGGGACGAGAAGTGCCCTACCAGCCTGGATATATCATTGCACATTCAAATGGACAGGGTACCTCTCTGCAGGTTAACTCTGAGCAACAGACTTAAAAAAAAATTCCTACAATTGTCAGTAGAACAAAATAAATGAAGTTTAGCCTCATGAAATGTTAAGGTAAAAAATGAAAGTTTTATTTTACTTTGCGTAATAGATGATGACAATCTTAAAATACCCAAGAGACTAAAAACCACTCCTTCTGTTTGAGGTAATGATGAAATAATAGCCCAAAGCTATCCTCTGTGAGCTCTGTGGAGGTGACACTAAAGGAATTGAAGACTTTGGTGGAACCAACAGGAAAATTAACTTGATTAGCAAAATTAGCTCATTGGGTCTAGCTTTTAATACATCTGTGGTAATTTTGTGAGTCTGAAGTTTCTGGAGAAGTCTGTCATTGGACTTAGGATCAGCAGCACCTTTTTACTGATAAAGAGCTACCCTAAAGCACACAGAGGTCTCTAGGGAAGGGATCTTGTACCTTTCTTTTTATTCAGTGAGCTTGAGTTCTGATTCCTGTGTATGAGAGATGAGTGGGTGTGGGGGGTGTGCCCATGTGCAGCCCCGTAAAATAAAACTTTGATTTTTTACCTTAACATTTCATGAGGCTAAACTTCATTTATTTTGTTCTACTGACAATTGGAGATGGATGTGGGTTTTGTGGGGGAGGGCCTTAAAAAAGAACAAAACATTATGAGGACAGAAAGCAATGTTATTTAAAATCAGAAAGGAAAAGCAATACATAACATTTTAAAAGCTGAGAAAAAACAATGACAACATGAGAGATCCCCTTGGTCTCTCCCCTTGAAGTTTCAACAACTTGAACAGCTATAACCCAACAAAGGATTAACACACAAATACATCTTAGAGGTCTGTACATTGAAACACCTGAAGGTGGGCAAGTGGAGCAAAAGGTGAAAAGGGAGAGGGGCTGATACAAGTTAGGGACACAGCCCACCAGCCCAGCTGGGGGAGCTCACCGCAGGCAGGGTTCTGTTGGAGAAGGTTGGAAACTGGTTGTGGTTGACACTCTCCTCAGCAGGGAGGAACAGTGGGCACTCCTGCAGAAGCTGTGGCTGAGCTGAGAAACCTGGGCAAGGACACACAGCATGGGAGTGCAGCTGTGGTTGTCAGGTGTCCATACATTGTCAGGTGGTTGACATTTCAGATGGAGAAGCAAAGCCATGGAGGCTGGCTGCCTCCCCCTAGCCTCCCGGAGCGTGCCTCCCTTTACCCTTGGTGTCAGATTGTGGAGCACAGTATTTGCGAGCCCCAGAATTAGCACTATAGAATTGCATTTCTCCCCGAGCGAAGGGGTTTCTCTGTGATTGGTCCTGGTGTCAGGGAGTAGGGGGTACCCTGTGGAGGACCAAGTTTGCCATTACCAGGAGAGCAAAACAACAAAAAGCCAGATTGCCTCAGTGCCTCCCAGCCCCAGCACATCACAATTACACTGAAGGCAGCCAGAGATAGTGCATCAGCACCAAGATCTCACAGAGAAAAAAACCCAAATCCAGAAACTTGTGATCCAGCACCATCTACTGGAAAAGAATAGGAAGACCACTTTAAAAAATTATTTATTTTTAGAGAGAAAGGAAGGAGAGAAATATCAATGTGTAGTAGCCTCTTGTGCACCTCCGCACTGGGGACCTGGCCTGCAACCCAGACATGTGCCCTGACTGGGAATTGAACTGGCGACCTTTTGGTTCTCAGCCTGCGCTCAATCCACTGAGCTACACCAGCCAGAGCAAGACTACTTCACATTAATCTGCTAGAGAAGTACCACCCACACATTGATGCTTAGACAGAAAAGAAATCCATCAAATAACATGAATAACCAAGGTAACAAGGCAGCTTGGAAAGAAGTGAAAAATCTCCAGAAAATAAACTTAAAAACATGGAAATATGAAATGGCAGAGAATTGAATATTGTAGTTCTGAAAATATTCAATGAGATGCAAAAAATTACAGACAGGCAATTTATCAAGCTCAGAAAACAACTTAACAAAGAAAACAAGTATGTCACCAAAGAGATCAAAACTGTAAAAAAGAACCAAACAGAAATTTTAGAGATGAAGAATTTAATAAGAGAGATCAAGAAAGATCAAGAGTAAACTAGTGAGCATAGGAAATAGAACAAACAAAATAGAGGAAAGGGCCAGAGATATAGAAGATAGAAACCTAGAAATGATGCAGAGGGAAGAAGAGAGAGACCTGAGCATTAAAAAAAATGAAAGAGCTCTACCAGAACTATCTGACTCCATCAAAAACAGCAATATAAGAATAATATACATACCAGAAGAAGAAGAATGGGACAAGGGAACAGAGAGCCTATTCAAATACTGAATGGATGAGAACTTTCCAAACCTATGGAAAGAACGAAATCCTTAGACCCAAGGAGTAAACAGAACAACTAGTTACCTCAATCCAGAGAGGTGTTGTCCAAGGTATGTTGTATTAAAACTGTAAAAAATAGCCCTGGCTGGTGTAGCTTAGTGGATTAAGCGCGGGCCTGTGAAACAAGAGATCACGGTTCGATTCCCAGTCAGGGCACATGCCTGGGTTGCAGGCCAGTTCCCAGCAGGGAATGCACAGGAAGCAACCATACATTGATATTTCTCTCCCTCTCTCCTTCCCTTCCCCTCTGAAGATAAATAAATAAAATCTTTAAAA
>CM052552.1:47452271-47499038 GCA_028533065.1 Trachops cirrhosus
AGGGCAGTGGGAGGAGGAGAGAGGGGGAAAAGGTACAGAGAATAAGTAGCATAGATGGTAGACAGAAAATAGACAGGGGGAGGGCAAGAATAGTATGGGAAATGTAGAAGCTAAAGAACTTATGACACATGGATATGAACTAAAGGGACTGTGGGTGGGAGAGGGTGTGCAGGGTGGAGGGGAATGAAGGGGGGTAATGGGACAACTGTAATAGCATAATCAATAAAATATATTTAAAAAAAAGACTCAGCCCTGGCTGAAGTGGCTCAGTGGATTGAGTGCCAACCTGCAAACCAAGGAGTCTCAGTCAGGGACTGGTTCAATTCCCAGTCAGGGCACATGCCTGGGTTGCAGGCCAGGTCCCCCATAGAGAGTACATGAGAGACAACCACACATTGATGTTTCTCTCCCTCTCTTCCTCCTTCCTTTCTCCTCTTTCTAAAGATAAATAAATAAAATCTTAAAAAAAAAAGACCCAAAGGTACATAATGTCATAGGCCAGGCTTTTAAATGGAACAAATTCAGTTTTATGAAAATCTTACTATGCTGTCCTGATTTTTTCATTCTAGCTCATTTTGACCAGACAAAGCCTCAGAATATGAGGTTCAGGAGCCACCCCAGGGTTTAGAAATCCTCTCCTGGTGGCTTCCCCATGGCCCATGGGGTCGTCCTCATCTAGTTATCTTGTTTTTCCCTTCTTCAGTTATTGTTCCCATTTTTAATTTTATTGAGGAACAATTGACAAATATAATTGCATATATTTAAACTGTACAATCTTCCCTGGCTGCTGTGAATCAGTGGATTGAGCATCAGCCTGCGAATCAAAGGGTCGTTGGTTGGATTCCCAGTCAGGGCACATGCCTGGGTTGCAGGCCGGGTCCCCAGTTGGGGGCATGTGAGAGGCAGTCACACATTGATGTTTCTCTCCTCTTTCTCCCTCCCTTCCCCCCTCTCTGAAAATAAATTAATTAAATTAAAAAATAAAGTGTACAATGTGATGATTTGATATGCATGTACATTGTAGAATGATTACCAAAATCAAGATGATTAACACATCCATCACCTCACATAGTTAACACAGTTAACGTGTGTGTGTGTGTGTGTGTGTGTGTGTGTGTGTGTGTGTGGTGAGGCAGACTGTTTAAGGTTTACTATCAACAACTTTCAAGTATACAATACCATATTACTAACTATAATCACCAGGCTATACATTAGCTCCTCAGAACTTATTTTTAACTGGCTAATCAGAACTACTACTGCCCAAACCAGAACCTCTTGTAGCTTCTAAAAATCTCTATATTAGTGGTGAGCAGCCTTTATTTTCCCCCACAAGCGCCAATTTAGGGAAAAAAATGTTTATGAGCTGCATACATTTGCATTCCAAATGAAAATTGCTTTGAGCCCCATGGGGGGAAAATATATTTTCTTGCAGGGTAGAATGCCTGTGCAATCAAGTAGATTTATGCTAATGAGAAAGCGGTGTCTCTTCCCAGTTACTAAAATGTTAATATGGGCGTAGTTGAGAGTCGCATAACGGCAGCTTTCTAATTTTTTACCCAGAAATTAGCTGACAGGTTCAAGGTATAGCTAAATAGAGGGGCATAAAGTCATTTATTACCAGCAGTAGGCTTCATTTCTCCTCCTTTGATTAATCAGTTAGACTTGTTTTGATGCAATACAAGAAACCATCTTATTAAGAATTTTGCTTGTCATTAATACATGGCAAACTGTACATTTCAGTCAGAACTCAGCTGGTTTCTAAAGGTGTAGCTATAAAGGTCAGTGCTCAAAACAGCTGCTGTCCCCAGGTAGCAAGGTCCTCCTAAGAGGCCCTTAAGGGAGCTCAAAGCGAACCTACTGGAATCACTCTTTTTGGAGGCTTTAATATCTGTATAGACAAGGTATGGCACAAATAGCGCCCCTTTTTAATTACAAAATCACAAGCATGTAATTCTGTAACATAACAATATCACACCCAAGCACACCATATGACATTTTAGGTGAAATGTTCAAATTAAAACTATAAATTATTGCACCCATATTATTACCCTACCAACCACACTCAAGCAGGCATTACTTCTGCTGGACCCTGTATATAAAAATAAGTGCTTGTTTTGTTATCAGGCAGGTTTTTACATTCAGATCATAACTCGAATTACTGTGTGGTGGAAACATCTACTGACTAAATCATTCAGGCTGGTCCTTAGTGACCAAAGCTGGGATATGAAGAATGTGGTCTGTGATGCTGAGAGGCCCAGGAGTCAAACTGCCTGGGTTTGAATCCCTGCAGAAGCGCATGAACTAATTTAGGTCCCGCTGAGTTCTCTCTCCTAGGGCGGAGGGACTTACAAACGGGGTGGGAGGGAGGCTAAGGGCGTTAGCAAGATGGTGGATATGGGAATTTAGTAACACGGCAGAGGAACAGACATAAGGTACAGAAACCTCGGAGAAACCACACGATCTCGGAGATGCTTCAAAGTTAATTTCCTTGCTTGCAGTTTTGGGTGAGAACGTTCCTTTTCAGAGCAAGACAATAGAACTGTCTGACAAGCCTTAATTCTCAAATGGGTTTTCATTGTTAAAAATGATTTAAAAAATCCTGAGAGTGGATCTGTTTCTGGAACCTGCAGTATTACACAGCTCAACATTTATTAGAGGCCATGAAAGCTTCCCAAGTTGCCCTTATTTTCTGCATTTCCAGTTTTATGCACTTTCATTAGATTTTCTGCTTTGGCAGAAATTTAGACAGCAGAAGAAAAAGGGGTTACATATTTTTAAATGCAACACTTGGTTTTATTCACCAATATAATATATTCATGATAACCTTAATTCTTGCAGCTCAGCTTTTTAAATTGAAATAGATTTGACATATAACATAGTATAAATTTAAAGCTCAGTTTTTCCTTTGTTTTCTTTGAAGGATAGTATAACCTGTTTCTGGACAAAAACATCCTCAATATTCTCTCCTCTGGGTGTGTAGCAGTTATCTTGCAGGGGTAGATTTGATTAACCAATAGTATTCACACAACTGTGAAATGCCAGGGATCTCTTCAAAGAAATAACACCATATATTTTTGTCCTCAATGCTGCAAGTGAAAGATTCCATTAGTAAACGCTGACAGACTGCACAAATGACACAGAACCCCAGAGGTCAGTGCTGTTCATCAGCCATGGGGTGCATTCGAAACGCTATCTCCCTTTTGCTTTATTTATTTGACCAATACTTTAAGACAAAGAAGGCAATTTCTCCTTTTTCTCTCTCCCTGCTGAGCAACCTCAGAAAAGCCGTTTAAGCTCTTGAAGCTGAAATTTTTTCATGTATAAGATGAGGGTATTTCACATACCTCACAGGGTTATGAGGATTAGAGCTGTCCTACTGCTTGCTGAGAACTAAATAATTCAGCCTTTTCACGTAGTCTTATTTTATAGAAAAGACAAAATATAATGCTATCTTGTGATATCATTTAGTGAATAAACAGAAAAAAATTTCCATAGGAATTTTCCAAAGCAAACAGAAAAATAAAGCTAACCGCCATTCATGAAAATCATCTTCCAAGCATTACCAAGAATCACTTGGGGAAACTAATGAAGCCAATGTTTCAGAAGATTCTTACTGCAAACTTCAGCAACAGTGATAAACTTAGACATAAAAATGCAACGCCGAAGTTGGGATGCCTCCACATTTTCTTTGCTTTTCTTTAAAAAGGAGAAGTGCCTCAGGTCCTGACCAGTGTGGCTCAGTTGGTTGGGTATCGTCCTGCAGAGTGAAAGTTCACTGGTTTGATTCCCAGTCAGGGTTGTGGGTTCAGTTCTACTATGAGAGGCAACGCAATCCATCGCTGTTTCTCTCCCTGTCCTTCTCCCTTCCTTCCCCTTTCTGTAAAACTGAATAAATAGGCCTGGCTGGTGTGGCTCAGTGGATTGAGTGACAGCCTGCGAACAGAAGGGTTGCCGGTTTGATTCCCAGTCAGGGCACATGCCTGGGATGTGGTCAGGGCACATGCCTGGGTTGCTGTCTGGGTCCCCAGTGGGGGGCATGTGGGAGGTGGCCACACACTGATGTTTCTCTCCCTTTCTTCTTCCCTTCCCCTCTCCCTAAAAATAAATAAATAAAATCTTAAAAAAAATAAAGCTGAATAAATAAAATCTTTAAAAAAAAAAAGAAGAAAGGAGAGGTACCTCAGTGATACCAAGCACACCACATTGGTTGCTCTAAAGCAAATCACACGTTACCAAAACATCTTGGGTAAAATAAATTACGTTGTGTTTCTTTCTGAGATGGAAATTGCTTTTGGCTGCTCACCCAGCCATGTTTTGTGCTAAACTCTGGGCTTTGTTTTTGCCTTTTATTGAAGCGAGTTTATAAACACCAGAGGCAAAATGCACCGACTGGAACAGATGGCTTAACGTGCTATTTCATTTGTCATTTTTTTTTTTTGTTCGGGGAACATTGCAAAGTTGGGCTGCTGGGATTGCAGGCGTAAAGCTAGAGTAATTGTCTCAGGCAAAATCAAAGTCCCTTAGTTGCAAATCTGAGGCTCAGTACTTTTCATTTCTAAAAAGAAAATTAGACACAGAAACTATCCTCTTCCTGCGCATGGCACTTGAACCGTAGGTGAGAAAAATTGGATGGCTAAAAATCTTGTTCCACAAATGATGGAAGGCCATAACATTATATTTCACATCCATGGAGGAGAATCACAATCAAACCAGGACCTCATTACCACTTTTGGAGAAACACCATCAATTCCTTTGGACTTTGACACCTTTGTCTAGAAAATAGTATGCTAGGGTGGTTTTGCTCACATAGGCAGTACATTATTGATGTTCCTGAATTTACCAAATCTTTTCCTATTTTCTTGGAATTCTTTAAGTAAGATCCTCCCAGTCCTTCTCTGGGGAAACACGACTCCCTGTTTTCCTTGTGAAATCCCCAGCCTCTGCTTGCTGCGGCATCCTGAACTGGTCATCTGTCAGCAAGGCTGGCACAATTACCAACTGTGCCTGAAGGGTACACACTGAATCACACCTATGGTGGCTTCTGAAGCAAGAGAAGGGACTGGGACTGAGGACAGGGGATATGGGGACTTTATTGTAATACCTGACTTTTTTAACTTTATTTTTTAGAGAGAGGGTGAAGAAGGAAGAAAGAGAGGGAGAGAAACGTCAATGAGAGAGAGAAACATCAATCGGTTGCCTCTTGTATGTGCCCTAATCAAGGATCAATCCGCACAACCTAGGCATGTACCCTGACCAGGAATCAAACCAGCCACCCTTCGCTTTGCGAGACGACGCCCAACCAGCTGAGCCACACTGATCATGGCTTTAATACCTGATCTTTTAAAAAATTGTATTTATTTATTTTTACGGAGATGGATAGGGAGGGAGAAAGAGAGGGAGAGAAACATTGATGTGTGAGAGATACATCATCAATTGGTTGCCTCTCGCACACCCCCAACCGGGACAGGCCTGCAACCCAGGCATGTGTCCCTACCAGGAAATGAACCAGTGACCCTTCAGCTCACAGGCCGGTACTCAATCCACTGAGCCATACCAGCCAGGGCAAAATACCCGATTTTTTTAAAAAAGATTTTATTTATTTTTAGATGGAGGGAGAAAGAGAGGGAGAGAAACATCAATGTGTGGTTGCCTATTGTGTGCCCCAAACTGGGGACCTGGCCCGCAGCCCAGGCATGTGCCCTGACTGGGAATCGAACCAGCAACCCTTTGGTTCACAGGCCGGCACTCAATCCACTGAGCCACACCAGCCAGAGCAGAATACCTGATTTCTTTTAATGAAAATAATACTTGAAGCAAATATGCCAGTTCCAGGTAATAGGTACATGGGTGTTATATTTGTCTGTTTACTTCTCTATAGTTTTAAAGTTTGGCAACTGCCCCCTCAACCTGGCCATGCCTTAACAACAAAAATAAAACAACAGTACTTTATGGAAATAGTTTCAAACCCGACTGCAGTTACATGAGGAACTTTAAAAAAAAATTAGCTTCCTGGGCAGGCCACACCTATACTCAGTTTCCAGGAGTGGGACCCAGAATTTGGATTTTTTAACAAAAGTTCCCAGATGTTCCTCACTCAGCCTGTCCAGCGCTAGCCCTTTGAAGCACCACTGCATTGCAAAAGCCCTTCTATGTATACTTATAATTCCCCATATACAATGCCAAAAACCGTGTTAGCTCACACACACTTAAAAAACTAGCAGTGTATGTGTGCATATGGACATCCAATCCTTTTAATGTAGCATAAAGTTTTACTATAACAAGAACAAGGTCTTTTTAAAGTCTCTATAAAAATTGGGTCAAAACATTTGACAACACAGACTAGGATCCTCATGCAGTTCATAATCTGTAAGTGGCATTTCCATAGAAATGAAATTTCCTTCCCAGACAATCTGGAGCTTTAATTCTGTCTTACGCAGTTCAACTGGACCGTAGCATCTTTTTTTTTGCAGTAGGATTGGATATTATAGAATTGTACACAAGATTTTATTCTCATTTTTAGCTTTAAGTTTCTTCTCTATGTCCACTCAGAATGATTTTTTATGTTTTAAAGGTAATGATTTTTTCAACTGAGTATAAATATGATTTTATTACAAAAATTATGGAATGGAAGAAACTTCTCTATTGAGTATGATGTGTAGTCCTTAACATATGATAAGTCTATGATAAATGCCAGAAGAGATTATGAATTTTAAAATGCCTAGAGGAGGAGCTATTGGGCAAGAGATTTCATTTTTTAAATATTTTTTGTACTACCTTTTAGCTTCTGTTAGTCTGGACATAGAAGAAGACACTGTTAATAAAATGCTTTACACTGAATAAAATGTTCATAACTTCATTTGAAGAAATAAATTTGGTTTGTTCAGTTAAGATTCTTTACTTCCCTGGTGCATTTGTGGCTTGTTTTTGGTCAACAGCAAGTTCTTTCTGGCATATTGACTTTAGCCAATCACAGCATAAGGACTGAGCACAAGAAGGGAAAGACTCCTAATAGAATTGTCCAGTCACCAAGCCAAGAGAAGGGTGAATAAGAATACAATTTACCAGGCAGGCGGACATTTTGTGAAATAACGGTTTTGATTTGTGTGGGCCTTCATGTGTTTAATTCTCCCATTACTGCTATGAAGTTGTGACCTTGGTTTAAGGTCTTTCCAAAGGAATGAAAAATGTCATTTTGTCTTATTATTTCCTCTAAGGGAGTAGTTATAACTTCTACCTATCTGGTATTTGTTCCTACTTTAATTTTTGACCATGGGGTCAGTTCCATCTGTGAACTATGTGTATTAGTGCACCCTTGAATTTCTCATGTGAACTGGAACCTGGGAAGGGAGATTAGGTCATCCTGTGGCATGTGTTGACTTTGCAACTAAACGCACCAGATTACTTCACATGTGCAGTTGCAATGGCTGCTGGGTGGAATAATGGAATATCGTCAATCCTTCAAATCTTACACAGGTGACTGTCTTGTCTTTCAGTCATCTGCTCAAGGGCTTTCTTAAAAGGGCTTTTCCTGGGCTCATTATTTATTTGTGTGATAAACATATAGCCTTTTGTCTTCCAAGAAACAGCATGAAGTCCCTCTGGGGAAGGTGATGATTTTAAGGCTACCCTATGTGTGTTTATATTTACATGCACACAAAGCCACTCCTGAGGATCAATGGCCCAGTTGCACACTTGAAGTCCCTCAGTTCTTGCTTCTTATGTAATATTATCTTTTTGCCATTACCCCATCCTCTATCAATCAAATGATGAGCAGTAAAACAAGGAAGTGCAATTAAATAGTTCTCTTTCCTACTTGATAGCAGCTTGGTACCAAGTAGCTGAAACTAATTAATAAAGACCAAGAAATTTTTATGACCATCTATGGCTTTCCACCAAGCATATTTTATGACTTCTAAGGCTGGGCTTGTAGTTTACTTCTTTTAAAATTTAAGAGTGATCTTGTAACAGATGAGAACTTCCCAGTTGAAAGGGACCTTCCAAGCCCCAGCTTTCAGGACTATATTGAGGATGAGTATGCCAGTGAGACTAGTCCACTTGAGGTTCATCAGGTATTCCTAGGACACCTATCATGTTCCAGTGTCACACATACTTATTCCTGGGAAACGTTGCATACCCAACAGTGTCATACATACACTTTAGTGAATAGCCAAAATTGAGAAGATTCTCCTTTTCTCAATGTAAAGTTCTCTTATCCTACTATGACTTGTTTACAGCTTCATTGATGTGAAAGGCTTATTGTAAGAGCAGAGCTGGAGACCCAGTGAGTGGCTGGTATTCACGTGAACTGTCCCTGATCTTTTTTTTTTTTTAAGATTTTATTTATTTTTAGAGAGAGGAGAAGGGAAGGAGAAAGAGAGGGAGAAAAACATCAATGTGTGGTTGCCTCTCGTGCGCCCCTCACTGGGGACCAGGCACCAACCACCCAGGCACGTGACTTGACTGGGCATCGAATCAGTGAACTTTTGGTTGACAGGCCGGCACTCAATCCACCGAGGGGCTAATTTTTCAATTTTAATTCTAAGCTGAGAGATTTTACTGGTTGCCTTGCTTTTGCTTCCTGTAAGAAAGCCAGCTTTTCTTAAAAAGGCACAAGTACCTCTGAAAAATGCCAGCAAGGACATGCACAACACTAGCAGTTCTCTAACAGAATACAAATGACTTGTACACATGATTAATGATGGTGCACTTGGCAACCGGAGACCAGAGCTTTCCAGTGAGTGACCCAGTTGGGACCCAATCCCCCATACTCAAATCAAGAGAGCAGCTGTGACAGAATGCAATTTAAGGCATTATCAAAATAATTTGAGTGAGAAGTGCACATCATCCATAGAACTTGTGCTTCAATTTTGATAATCATCCTCACCTCCTTTCTTGACATTATTTCTTCAGTGCCCAGAGCATCGTTGCAGCATTATTCCCGAGTGATTGGTAGAGCAAAATTAACTTCTGATGGAAACTCATTTTAACAGACCAGAGTGAAATGCAAATGAGAGAAATTCCTGCCCTGAGGCTACCAGTGTGCAGTTTAAACTCAGACCATTTCAGAAAGCTTTATAAGGAGGTGCACCTTTAATCAAAATTACCATGGTAGCACTTAATGTGAATAAACAAGTTTTGTCTTTTAGTTAGACACTTTTTAAAAAGATTTTTTCAGAGAGAGGAGAGAAACGTCACTGTGTGGTTGCCTCTTGAACGCCCCTCACTGGGGACCCCACCTGCAACCCAGGCATGTGCCCTGACTGGGAATCGAACCAGCAATCCTTTGGTTCGCAGGCTGGTGCTCAATCCACTGAGCTACACCAGCCAGGCCAAGTTCTTTATTTTTTAATGGGGAAAAACATTCATTATAGTGATCAAATTCAAGAATCATACCCAGGTAAGTCTCCTTTATTAGTTCTAGGCATTGTTATCTGACTGGGCAAGAACACCGAGTTCACAGGCCCCATTCCGTTGGGTTGCCATCCAGGTTTAAAGCTGCTGAGGAAACCACATGGATTGGTGCTGGGTCAGGGTAGAGCCTACTGTTATCACCTGAAAATCTGAGTTGCCATTTTCTTTTCCCTATGGACCTGTGTTTTTGGATTTTTTCTTCTCATTCCAAGTAGTGGCTACAAGAAAGCCCTTGTCTGAGCTACTTTTCAAGGTACTTATTTGCAAATTGGAGCTAAGAAAATGTTAAAGGTGTATTTCAGTTTCCAAAGTGTAACTGCACATCAAATTCATCACAAAAGCTGTTCAATGGGAGCTCACACTACACCGATGGCAAAGAACTACTGCACTGGATGTATATAGCATAATTTTAAACATGGGCTAATATATTATTTTAGGCAGCTGGCTTTTTAAGTCTAGACACAAAAATACTACATTTCAGATTTAACATAGGCATCCATAAACAAATTCACAACACAAAAGCAAACCTTACTTGACACGCGCCCCCACCCCTTTTAGTAGCCAAATTTAGTAGGCCGAGTTTTAACAACTGTTTTTAAACCAACCTAACAGCAAACTTCAGTATTGAGTGGAAAAGTCAGGTAGGACGTTATTTATGTCTTCCTTTGGTTCTAGCCTTTTATTTGCAGTTCATTCTTGATTTTAAAGGAACCATTTAACGTGAACACTCTAGTGTTAAACCAGCTTCCCTGTGATCTAAATGATTGATTACTCCTCTTTAACCTCAAATTCATTTTGCAGTGACTGTCACATTTTGGCATGGCACAATGGCAATTAAAAACTTAAATGTGAATTGCATATTGATAAATTATTACTGCTGAAAACATCTGAAAATCTTAATGTTGCTCTTGGTTACCTGTATTGTGCCTTTCTAGACAATAATACAATGCGAGGGACAGCCTGTAGCCATTTCTATCTTACCCAACCAGCAAGGTTTTTTCCCAACACTGCATTCTCCAGCCTGCACTTTCACAAATGTATTGGATTCTTTTCCCTATAAGAAAGGACGATCTGCCCACCTCAGTGTAAGAAGCCTATTTCAAGTACCTAAGGCTGGGATGAGTAAGTACCAAACAGTAGCCCTCTATCCTGTTATGTAGCACGTACTAGCGACAACTACTAAACCAAGTTTCATCGGCTATTACTAGAAGGGCAAATGTTCATATTTTACTGCAAATCTGAATTTTTGGTTTCGCTTTTTAATGAAAAATCCCAACCTTGGGGCAACAGAGAAGGCTAACAACCAAACAGCTTGGTATTTAAAACTTAGTAGTTTTAGCTCATGGTCTTAGTTTTTGTCAGACTTCCTAAGGGAGACAGGTTAAATACAGACTTGGAAATTTGCATAAGGTCAGTTTTGCTGAGAAAAAAGATGTTTGCAAGGAGTAATTACTAGCACTTCTGATTAGTATTCTCAGTGAGAAGATACTCATTCAATTTAAGCAGTCACCACCTAGATTTCTGATTTTAAAACAGCTTAAAAAACTATTTCCCTGTTCACGCAACAGAACACACACATTTACATCAATAACTATGTCAGAGACACATCCTAAATGGATTAGCAATGAAGTGCTTTTTCTCAACACACACTGAGCCCTGAGTGTTGACTTACTTCCTTGGCCCCCTGCAAATGCTTCCTCTCGCTCACAGCTATAGTTAGGCAATATGTAGGCAGGTCCAAATGGAAAATTCTGAGTCTTCATGATGCAAGTGATTCCGTCTCTGATCTCACCTAAAACACCAGATTTAAGACCCCAAACTATCTTTAATTCTGAATTCCAAAGATGAACCCAGTGTTTTAATGGGCGGGGAAGATTAGAACCTAACAGAATGGCAGATGATTTACAGCAATACTGTGAGAATACACTTTTAATCCTCATGCAAATAACTCATGGAAATACTCTTTTCAGTACCAAAGCTTCTGAGTATTTTTACATCTGTACAGTTGAAAAGTAGACAATGAATACAATTCTTATCTTGCAAGGTGGTCCCCACTCTACCTTTGGGGAGGGAGGGTGGGAAGGGGAAAGCCAGTTGTTATGCTCCTAACACATGACGGGCAATAAATAGCTGGGGCAGCTCCACTTTCTGGTGGAGCCAGAAAGTCTACTTGGTGTCCTAACTATAATGTAGGCCAAAACTGGAGGCCACGACACAGAACTTTCTCAAGAGGACCGCTTATACAGGGTACTCTGTTAATAGTTTGATTCCACAAAGGTTTGGTTCCACCAAGCACTGGTAAACTGGCCAGCTTTGTTACTAATTATACATAAAAATAGGGTTTTTTTATTCCACTGTTAAAAAAAAAAAAAAAAAAAAAGGAATGTGAGAAAAGCCCACAATGAAAAAAACTCGTCTCAAGATACACACACACAAAAAAGATTCGCCATGACATAAATCACCACCAAATGAGATTCCCCACATTTCAATATCCTTGCAAGTCAGTGATTTTGCTTACTGGAGTGCCTTATATAGATGGTCTGATTGGATGAAACACTGTATTTTAGTACTGATGGAGCATTAAGACATTTGCAGACAGCTAAAAATCATTCCCATTTTAGAGTTTTGTATATTTAAGTGGAATGCCTTTAAAATAATCAACTGATTTTTTATATGGGTCTGGAACATTTTATGGAGGAAAGGTTCTTAGGGTGGTTTCAGAACATTTCCCTTGAGACTTTACATCCCTAAAGAAAATGAGTTATGTAGCCCCAACTTTGAGGTATACAGGTTTTTAAATCCTCACCCCAGGACATGCTTATTGATTTTTGAGAAGGGAAGGGAGAGAGAAACATTGGTTGGTTGGTTGCCTATGTGCCCCGACCAGGGACGGAACCCATGACTTAAGCATATACCATGACTGGGAAATTGAACCTCCAACTAGGCCACACCAGCCAGCCTCGAATGTAACTGTAGGTTTTTAAAATCTACTTATAAATGATCAGATTACAACGAAGCAGTTCAAAATATTGTTGGCTAATGTAAATTTTCTTTCAGTTAGGTATATTCATGTAGCTTAAAAAAAAAAACCCAAAAAAACCTTTAAACCTTCAAACTGTTTAATCCAACTGGAGTTTCCCAAACTGTAGAACACTACTTTGTTAAATATTGGTCTTCTGATTCTGTTTTTATAAAATACAAATAAAACCTGGGATTTCTTTTGTAGTTCTTACAGTAACACAACTTTAGGGAAGCACCAAACAGGTTTCTCTGGAAGTCACATTTCTTTGGAACAAGGGAACAATTACTTTTCAGATACTAAAAAGCAGAGCAGATAGAATTTGCTAAAGAAATTAACTAAATTTTCACTTCTTTAACTTCCATCGGAACATATACCCTGTGCTTTACTGCTCATTATTTATTTAAATAAACTTGAAAACATCAAAGTGTTTACTGAACCTTGACTTTAGAATGAACAGATAAGCAATTAGATCACAACTCAATTTTTGAATTTAGATGTGAATATGCTATGAATATACAAAGTGAGGGCATAATTACTCTACTTGTAAACATTTCCCTTTTTAAGTTCTGTTCAAATCTATTACACCTCTAATTTACCTTCCATTTAAAATTCTTATTTTAATAAATAAAAGGGAAAACCGAAATTTAATTTATAAAGTTTTATTTTTGTATATGTGCTAAATCTTAGGAACTGGACAATCTTCAGTCAGTCTTGGCTTGTAAAAGGCTGAGAAAGTGTGTGATTTGGGTGGTGAAATTTCCTTTTGAGACTCGATTTCAAAATAAAAAATTTCACTCATTTCCAAGTTTAAAACATGGAGTACCTTTCCCCCTTTTTTCTTATACCTATAAATTTGGAGGAAAAGTGCTACATTTTGCCAACAATTAAGTCGTCAGAAATACATTCGGCAGCAAGTCAATACATTTAGCACTTTTGTAGTGAATTATCACACCCCAAACCTTAGTTTTAAACACTAAACACTCACATAGGGGCAGGACCAATTTCGGCTGAGCCCTACTATGAAACCAGTACTGAATGGTTTTTTCCTTAACACAAAACTGGGGGGAAGGAGTGTTCTCCTTGCTCGGCAGTATGTAGTACCTTCAAACTAGAGACCAAAATTGGGCACTTATAATGAAAAGGCAATTTTCTTATCCAGTTATAATTCTAAATAAGGCAGGATATATCCACCAAATTAACCACAAAATTCAGCAAAGAGTTCATGGGAAAACATAAGCTGGAAAAATACTTAAAAAAAAATATTGGAGTAGTCATCTGAATATTCATAGACTGCTGCTTTTGTTTACAAATGTAACTCAAATTAAAAAAAGGATCATCTTTTTATCACTATAAGTATTAAATAAGTTGTCATCATTCACTAATAAAAGTTAATCATGAAAAAATATAAAACATTTTAATAACTCTAAATTTGTATACATAAGAGCTAAAAGACACAAGGTTGGGAAATTGAGAGAAAAATCAACAAGACAAAAACCCCAAATATGATCATGTTCTTACTTCTGCCTCTACAATGCTGAAGATGAAAATTTGTTGGTGGAGGGCTTAGAACAGCAGCAATATGGTTTTTACCAAGTTGTACACTAAAATACTTAGATCCAACAGGGCAAAGCCCTTGTTCACACAGATTAAAAATGAAAATATCTTCGGTCTTTATGTTAACAGATTCTACTGTCTTCTATAAAGTAATCATGCCATTTAGAATTCTGGGGATACTTCTTCGAAAGGAAGACTAGTGATTCCGCAACAAACATTTAAAGTAGGAAATATTTATATGGCTCAAGAAATCAGTTGAGGGATAAATAATCTTTAGGCACTTTGAAGACTTTAAGTTTAAAATGTGCCATTTATGTTCAGAAAAAGACCTTAAAATCACCACTATGTTGCTCTTACAATAACATGCATCTTAAAATTTCCGGTTATACATGAATGCTTAAGAGTTAAGTATAGAAAATAATCTGCACAAACAAACAGAAAATAACTCTCTGTTCACTTTCCCTTCATCCTGGTCACAACACAGACCACTCTTCCTCAAACAGAGGGAAAAATGATTCAAAAACCCTCACCTGGCACAAGGGGACTTGTAAATTGAAAGCAATCAAGGTGGGATCTCTCCCTCTAAGGAGAAAAAATTCACAGCCTATTAAAATGTCAAGTCACTAAAGTTCTATATTAAGTACACTACATTTATTAAGGAGTGGGAAATGCAAAAAAAAAAAAAATCACCTCTCAGATGGTGAGATGATGTATGTATTTAATGATAGCAACTTGTCCAAATAAAATTAACCTATTTTCCTTACTGTTAAGGAAGCTTGGAATTGAGGAACTTTTAAAATAAAATTAGCAATTGGAATTGCAAGCACTGTGTCTGACTTTCATTCCAACTTAAATTCAGATGTAATATACTTAAGGTAAAAAAAACAAAGCAAAACAAACAAATGAACAAACAAAAAAAAACCAGGACCTATTCTGGTTCAAAATTTCCTAGTATTACAGAAAACCTAGAAGCATAGGTGGACTATATAGAGTACTGTGAATAAGATACCCAAAGCTTTATCTGAAATACCTGCCCCTTTTAATCACAAAATAAAGCAATTCTCAATTTTGTTTCTGCTTTGTTCAGTTCCAACTACAGCCTTTTTGACAAAACATTTTCCTGTTAACTGAACTTTAAAAAAATACAACCAAGCTTGTGCTCATTAAATATACATGTATATAAAAACATACAAAAAGTACAAGATTGATTATGTTAGGAAACGTTTACAGTGTCAACATCCTGTTTTCGCTTAATCTTTAGTAAAGGGCGGAAGATCAAATCTGTCTGTGCACAAAAACTCAATGTGACTAAGTCCTGAAGTCTGTGTCATGCCTAGGCATGCTATGCACAGAATTAATTTTAATATGCAGTCCTTCTGGAAATAAAAAAAAAGGACAAAAAAGTAAGTAACTAAAAAAAACAAAACAAAACAAAACAAAAACCAAAAACCAAAAACACACCACAGGACAAAAAGTTCTTCTTAAATCAAATTCTATTTGTGAATCCAGCAAAATAATTTCTATAAAATAAAACAGCAAAATATTTAAATAGAATAGGGTGGACTGTATCTGTTTGCAGGGGTATTTGGTTTTTAGACATGTTCCAAATAATTACACACATTCAAGTTACCAATTCTCTTTTAAATACAGTATTAACCGATGAGTTCTTTGTCTTTAATTAGATGTTTATTCTGAAATTATGATACCTCAATTATATTAACTAACCAGTAGTTTCCTTTTTAATTAGACCCTGCTTTAATTTTTTTTTGGAATAATGGAAAAGGAGCTAGGACAACTCTTGCTTTCAAGTAAAACTGTGACTGAGCAGAAACTCAGCCAGACATCTTGGTGCAGTGGTGCACCAAGTACTGCGGGATTCTGAGGACTTCCACTTCTCTGGGATCCAGCAGAAGGAAAGTTTTAGAAGATTCACCTAATAAGCTCTACCAAAGAAACAAAACAAGCATACCAAATACAGTCTTCTATTAGGCTCCAAGCATCCTGACATAGCAAATTTTTGCATATTTGTTTTAAATCTTTTAAAAGTCCCATTACTGATACTTAAGATTCTTTATCCCACCCAGAAATTGAACTGTCAAACATTAAATGTAAGCAACATATGTGTAATAACTGAACACCGCCTGTTTGTCACATTTCTCCCCTTGTTTTCTATTTTATATTCTAGGTGTAAGAAGGAAAAGCTGAGCAATACAGCTGTCACACTGGGACAACTGCTGTCATTATGGTAATTTTTTCCTCAATGGCTACACTAACTTGGTGTGAAGCCATGCTAAATGTTACAGCATAACTATAGCTTCAAAATGATTAACCTAATATCAGAATAAAAAGGCAATGAAAAATATCTAGAAACAATGTTACATCACCAATTTTCCACATCAACCAAATAATTTAAAGGTTACCAGTCTTACATTGATCATAATAAAACTGACTCCAGTGGCAAAGAATTAACATGAAACTATTGGTGTGGTTGACATGGATGGGCTCTGTTTTGTTGGTTTATTTTTTGTTTTTGTAAAGGAGTTGATCCAACTGCCGTGAGGCAGGCAACACTGGCTGCAGAGTGCAATGGGTATAACAAGAAAATTAACTTTTGTAGTTTTTGTAGATTTGTGAGTCTCATCAAGAAAAAAGTTTCTTGCTTAAGAATTAACAGTCAAACATTAATATACTATATACACCTTTGCCATTTACACATTAGCATCAGGCCATTTATTACAAAACACTATACACTTTCCACTGCAGGCGGGTTATATATGGACAGCAAATTTCTGCAGATAAGACAGTGAATAAACTCTCCACTCCATGTTGATTAGGAATAGTTTTTTTAAATATTAGCCAGACACAGAAAAAGGTTGGACTGTAAGGCCTGGGTGCACAGTCTTGATGGAACCAGTTAATTATGTGCATTTCACTGATCCTTTGTCTGAGGTGGGGATACTTCTTCACTGCCTTCGTAATTTTCTTGTGCTCGTTGGCCAGTTCTCTGAGGGTTGTTCATGTGATGTGCTGCTGGGCCTGTATATGGCTGTCCATGCACGTGGTTATTCTGGGAGGGAAAGATAGGCATGTTAAATCTTTTTTGTATTAATCTTAAACTTAATAATCATGGGCTACAGTTGGTGAAAATGTAATCACGTCCTTCATCCCCGAGACTTCCAAGTAATAAAAATGGTTGGTCTAATGGTGAAAAACAAAACAAAAAACAAACAAAAAAAGGGGGGTCTGAAATAGAGAAGGTAGCCTAAATGCAAATGCCGAAGCTGCAAATAAGAGCAGTGCAGGTCTGTATAAATCTGTGGCCAAAGTGATTTTTAGTGCCAAAAATTATTTAGATCTAAGTCTGACAAATAAGGGATCCCAGCCCATTGTTGCTTGTGGTCAGAACATTCACAATGATTTGTGAGCCAGAGCACATCTATGCTGACTCTTCCAAGCACCTTGAAATTTCCATATGCTTAAATCTAATAACCATACGAGGGAGGTATCTTTGAGCTCGCTGAATAGACACCATGAGCAAATCTCACCCTCCTGAGCTAAAAAAAATTCATGGACGGGAAGTTTATCATTGAAATTAAATGGTGGCAGACACGTCCAAGGAATATTGTGGGGACTTGATCCCTTTATGAATCTTGTGATATATGAATGTGTGGCAATGGCAAATAGTAGACAACAGAATAATATTGGAATGGTGATAATATGAGGCAATAGTATCATCATGTTAGAAGCCTGAGAACAGGTATAAAGAACGGCTGTGTTCACCAGAGAAATCAATGGCTTCCACATCTCCTGTTTTACTACAATATAAAAATCGAGTCTTGTACATTTTCACATTGAACGTTTGTTAAATAAACCTTTGTATCAACAAAATTAATCATGAGATCTGCATAAGCAATAACCCTGAACATAGAACGATGGTAACGAAAACAAAACAATGTAGAAGCATGATTAATACATGAGCTCTTTCAGAATGAATTTTTGTTCCTTAACCTTTAACCCCTGGACCTTCACTTTTTTGTACATTCCCATCAGCCAAGATATCTGCATTTACATTTTATAATTTGTATTATGAAAATAAATGTCAAATATGTATTTTCTAACTATTCAAATACTTCTATTTCCACCCTGAAACAGAAGAAATATATGGCTATCTTAGCCTTACAGACTAAGAGTAACAGGAAATGTCACAATCCTTTGCACTAAATAAATACTATCATTTTATGTTGACATGAATTATCACAGCTTCACCAACTTTCAATACTAGTAAAGAGAGGCACCTATTTGAGCAGGAAAACACCATAGGGGCAAATTCAAACATGCCACATCATGACTCCACTCTAACCATTCCTTTTTCTGATTATGCCCCCAAAGCTAGTCTAGGTGATCCCTCTATTACTTTATAGTCACCCCCACCCAAAAAATGAAGAAGAAAAACCAGCCATTCTTAAAATACAGCATGAAAATTGGTTCTAGGGAATAGAAACACAAACTGATCCCTACTTACCTGTTGATACTGAGATCCCGGCGAATGGGGGTATAATGGGGCATCTTCAGGAGGAGGCGACTCATGCTCATCAGGGGCATCTTGGTCGTCTGGTTCCTAATTTTAAATATTTAAAGACAAAGAATTATGTAGGCAAATTCAAGTTTATTTTTAATTTTTTTCTATTTGAAATACATTTTCAGAAATAAACTAACAACTTTTCTTTTACTGCAGATAAATTAAAGCAACCGAAAAAAAAAATCATCCCAATTTGGGTTCTTTTAGAAATACTGTATGTCAAGCAATTTTACAGAAACTTGAAGAAGGATCTCTAAATTAAGATCGCCATGTAGTAAACATTTAAACAAACAACACGTCAACATAATTTTTACACTATCATTAATACATAATAAACACTGGCCTATAAAGTAAAGAATTACTTTGCTTTCTTCCATTTCTATCTGCTGCACACTGGTGGCTTTTTTTACCTCCTCTGGACAGAGTTCACAAGCTTTTGCAAGTGTCATCCTAGCACTATGTGATCTCTCCAAGAAATAACCATTTGACGTTTCATTGCTTTGCACTGGAGGAGACCAATTGTTGTAAGTATATTGAGGATTGCCAGTGTATGGTCGTCTTTCAAGTTCATCTCCAAGCCATTCCACGGCCCAGGTCCACTTTCTTTTAAGATCTCCATTGCCCTTCAAAAGAAAATAAAACTATATATGCAAAAGGTTTCAGAATAATTTTCAAAGTTAACTAACTTAAATCAACTCCAAATTCTCATGATAGGAGAAAGAGTGGGCAGGGGGAGAAAGAGAGGGAGAGAAACATCCATTAGTTGCCTCTTATACATGTACCAATTTAGGATTAAAACTGCAACAGAGGCATGTGCCCTGACTGGGAATGGAACTAGTGGCCTTTTGCTTTGTGGAATAATGATGCCCACCCAACTGAGCCACACCAGTCAGGGTGATTCTATTCTTTTAAAACAGATTCCTTAATTCTGACTCAGATTTCTGCAAAAGTGTAAGAAAAAAACCCTCACCTGCAAAATCTGGTAAGCAACAGGACAATTGCTAAAGAGAGCCACCATACATTTAATACACTGGTATGCTCTTTTTTGATAGTGATTCTTAGAGCGCTGGATTGTGTCAAATAGCCCATCTCGATCATCTGGGATTCCTTTAAGTGCATTATGAATTCTGAAAGAAAACCAGATATAAAATAAAAATTTGTAAAATCAAACAGCAGCTAACATTTATTGAGTACCTACTATGTACCACACAGTATCGTAGGTAGTTATCAAACCCTTGAATAGATGAAAAAATGAGTGCAGAGAGATTAAAAAGCTTGCTTAGCAGTCTGTGTTCTTACCAACTTATTACCAATCAAAAATGATATTGCTATGTCTGTTAATTCAAGTACATGACCAGAAGTGATACCAAGAGTAATAAACTTAACATTAACTAACAACTAAGTTTATGGCTGTTGTACTTAAGAATTTGCTTAAGTGAGTTCCTTTTGTAATACAGCATTTCTGAAGGTAAGTTAGAATTCAGTGACTATGAGACAGCAATATAATTTGGAAGTACAGAATTACTTTGAATTCTAATAATGAGAATACATGGCAGGCAAAGCAATTTTTACCAGCAATACTACAATTTGGCTAATTGTAGTCAATGATTTTTTGTTCTTCCCCCAAATAAACAATTTTAAAAAAATGATTGTGGGGAAAAAATTCACCTGGTTTCCTCTGTATTCAAAACCACTTGCTAGTGAATCAAATGTGGCATACACATACAGTGGAATATTAATCAGTCTAAAAAAGGAGTAAAATTGTGTAACATGTTACACTAATGAGCCCTGAAGACACATTAAGGTAAGTGAAATAAGCCAAAACAAAACAACAAATAAGTATATGACTCTGCTTATATGAGTTACTTAGAATAGCCAAAATCAGAGAAAGAATAGTGGTTACTAGAGGGTGTGTCTTTACCGAGAGTTAAGATGTGACTAATTGGTTTAAAGCTATAAATGCTTACAATAATTTATTTAATTAATTTTATTTTTAACCCTCACCTGAGGACTTTTTTTTCATTGCTTTTTAGAGAGAGAAAGGAGAGAGAGAAACATGGATTGGCTGCCTCCTGCACGTGTGTGGACCAGGGATGTAATAAGCACCCGGACCTCGCCTGGACTGGGAATTGAACTCACAACTTTTCAGTTACAGGATGATGCTCCAATCGAGCAACACTGGCCAGAGCTGCTTACAATAATTTTAAATGAAAATAGTAAAAGTTAAATTCCATTAAAACCAATTCTTAAATAATTAAAAAAAGATTTTATTTATTTTTAGAGAGAGGGGAAAGGAGGGAGAAAGGGAGTGAAACATCGATGTGCAAGAGAAACATCCACTGGTTACCTCTCGCACATCCCAACCAAGGATCTAGCCCACAACCCAGGCATGTGCCCTGAATGGGAACCGACCCAGTGACCTTTCAGTTTTCATGTCAACACTTAATCCACTGAGCCACATCAGCCAGGGCAAAACTAATTCTTAAGAAAACTTTCAAATCCTTTGATCATATTGAGAAGGGTACTGGACAATTCCAAAAAAAGTAACTAGAGTTTTAGAACTACTAAATTCTGTATATTGCGAATACTGGTTCCAGTTTAATGCTATTTTTATAACATTAATTCAACTGTTTGAAATCTATGATGGTAATTTTGGAGATAATTTGAAAATATGAATTAATGAATTCTGGCATTTGCAATCTCCATTAAGATTTAAGATAGTATTTTAAGCATTTTCTTATTAGAGAACTGTTTTCAAGTTCATTTTAATTATTATACTGAGCGTTGATCTGTTATATAGATCTTGAATTGTTTCCCCTCAAAAAACTATTATGCTATTGTCCATGTGGGTAGGGAATTTGTAAGATCTGGTGGAGTTGTCAACTAATTGCATAGTTCATCATTATCATATAACTAACTCCTGGGATTGAAGATGATATATTAAGACTTTATGGTAAAAAACCAAATAGAAGAATTCTGGAAGAAGCTTGAGGGACAGTTAAGGTGGATAAAAGTTCTTAAAAAAAATCCTCTGAACTGTTCACATACTGAAAATCTAGTTAGAGTTGATGCTCATTTATGGATTCTGTATTGGCAATTTTGCCTACTTGCGGAACTTTGTAAGGGGGGGTGGGGGTGGGGGGGAGCAGCCCCAAAACAAAATGAAATGACACTCATGTGCTTTCAAAGTCATGAGTAGAGTGGCAACAAATTTAATTTGCCCAACACACATTCCCAGCTGAAGTAGAACAAAAGGGCGCTGTCTTGTTTTAGCTCTCAATGTAATGTAAACAAGTGTCCTTTCTACTACCATCTACTTAGTGATACCTTTTCCACATTTTTGTTGACTTCACTGTTTAAAATGACTTCCAAATGTTATTTTATGTGACTAATCCTAAAACTCATATAATCTAATCCTAAAATAAGCCTAGGGAATTATTAACAAAATTAAAATATTTACCAAAAGCCTATGCTAGTTTTTCATTCATTAAAAACAAATCAATTCAAAGACAAAAGTTAGTATATTAAGTATTCAAGTTGGGCAATGAAAAAAGCTTAAAAATGAAATAAAATATAAGAAAAGAGGGGAACTTTTTATTCAGTCTTATCTTACGTTTCTGTTAAAATCAAGCATTTATCAGATCTCCGAGGTGTAAAAAAAATATGGGTTGACTAGCAAGTTAAGTTAATCTAAAAGTTGGGCAAGTAACAAAAAAGGGTGTCTACCTGTGAGTCTGCCAAGAGTCCTCAATCAGTAAGATTTGCAAAAGTAGATCCAAATAGGGTCGGAGTTCATAAGTGTAGGAATATGCAACCTAAAAACAGGTACGACACAGTGAACAACCTTTAAAAAGAATATCAAATCAGAGACATATAGATGTTTATTTTCTTCTAACCTGCCAGAGAAGTTCACTGAGGACAGTAGATGAAAACTGAGGATTCTCCCAGCAGCAAAAACGAAGCAATTTGACGGTTTCCTCTGAGTTACTGCAATCCTCGATGATTTTCTTCACATAACTTGTTCTCACAAATAAAATGTCTGCCACATTCTGCTGAATTGGCATTATAGGTTGTGATAAATTAGGATCACCAAAAGGATTGGGCAGAGGAGGATTACCTAGAATAAAGATTTGTCATCAATGAAAAACTAATAGGCTCCTTCACAATAATACATAGCTTCCAACATACAAAAAACTTACGGATTTTTTTAGTTCTAGAAAAACAGCGTAAACCTTCAGGGTCTTGTTTTATATTTAAACATCTTCAGAATTACTTTTAAATCAGTACTATATATGCCCAGCAGTATTTTAAAACCACTGTAAAGAACGGAGCATTTGACTTACCATTGATTGAAGACTGCATTCTTGATGAGACATTGCAACAGCGGATCAGCTGTGACACTACTGAGTATAATTTGCCTAATTCAGCATACTGGTATTTGATTGGAGGACCTGGGCCTTCATCTAAAGACACAAGCATAAAGGTGGCAGGTACGCTCAATTTCAGAAGCTGTGTTTTCTCTGCCACACCTACAATGAAGAAGAGGGGAGAGAAGAATTATATGAGGAAAGAAGATGGTATGGGTTTCATAAAAAGTAGGTATCCAAAATATTTTCTATAGTTTATGATGAGATTTAACCAGAACAGAAAATCTACTGAGTACTGGAATTAAGAATTAAAATGGTTAAACAGTGACCATGACATTCCAATCACACCAGGCATAAAAAAAAATGAATACTTTTTGTATGTATGGCCTGCAGAGTGTGGGCAGTAGGGAAGCTGTTAGAAAGATGATAAAAACTAATAAAAACAAAACAAAACTGCTCAAAGTTCCCATGCCAGGTTATCTTCTCAAACTGTATGCCTTCCCTAGACAATCAAATCCACTCTGATGGCTTCAAGTTCCAGCTATTTTCATTCAGATAATTCCAAAATATTCCCACAGAAGTATCTTACTATTCTATCGAATATCTCTATTTGGGTGTTCTATAGGCTTAAACTCAATGTCCAAACTGAACTCATCATCACAGTTCTCCTGTCCATGTTCTTCCTCCTGTTTCCCCTTACAGTACAAGGCACCACTATCTGCTCCGTTGAACCACGCTGAGTTTATTACAAGTCTTTGCATCAGCTGTTCACTCTGAATGGAAAATTCAACGAACTAATTCTCACATGAACTTCTCCATTAAGTCCCGAGTATTTCCAGATCTGGTCAGGTACCCCTATGATCTACTTTCACAGCACTCTGTATCTTCCCTACAATAGTCAGTAACACACCTTTTGGCAATTACCATTTTATCTGCCTCTATGCCCCATTAGGCAATAGACTCTTATTTACAGCCCTATTCCAAGAAATATAATAAATACAGGTTCACAATCTCCTATCTGAAATCCCGAGATTCAAAAAGCTCTTATAAATGAATGAATGAATACATGAATGAATGGAAAGTATCAAAATGCGTTTGATGGAAAAACTCTGGCCTGAACTGACAAGAGGCTATGTACAGTCTTTACTTCCCAGTGTAAATATTCATGTTTTACTGTAAAAATATTAATGTGTATGATTAATGTACTGTCTTGGTGCCAGCTACAGGCACGTTACACAATGCAGGTTATATGCACTGCCTTACCTTCCATAACTCCGAACAATTCAGACCCCTAAAGCATACATGGCCTTAGGATTTCACAGTAAACTTTATAGACCTGTATTTGTCCTTAGTAGTAAACTTTTAAATTAGATTACATTATGAACCAATGATGTATGCTTTGTGAACAGGCAATATCTAAAAAGGCAGTTAAATGAAATAGGATTTTTGTGACTGCCTAAATTTTGTATTTCTAAGTTTGAAATATAGATTCCACTTTTGCTTGTTTGTATTATCTTCCTCCTCAACTATACATAATCAAACATCTCCAGTATGGAAAGGTAATAGAAAATATGATGAACCACAAAAACAGGAAGTACAATGTTAAAAAGGGCATAAATCAACCGGGGATTAGTAAGTTAACAAACAAAAAACCTAGAATGACAGGGATGTTTGGGCCCAGAACATAATTTTGGACATAAGGGCTTAAAATTTTTTTTTTAAAAAAACTTTGTACTAATACCTGACTGATAATATAATTTCAACCTTAGGAAATTTATCCCCATCAGCCAAGTAACAAACACCAAATGACAATGGAAGGATTTTTTATGATACTCCTCCTCTAACTACCCATTTATTTTCATTCAACAAACATTTACTAAGTGCTGTTGTGCAAAGCTCCTATCTTTGCAATTGAGTTGAGAAGCAACATAAAAATTTGAACACTATCAAAAACAAAGTATAACACAGTATAGCATACTTTTTCAAGGCAAGTATTATGGAATAACTGAAAGAAAAAAGATCAGGTGATGTTAGAAAGAGCAGGTTACTTTGAGAATAGTATTGTTATACAGAGGTAATAAAATAACATATAAACAAAGACTTATGTACGAATAAACCCTATACTCAAACTTGAGGAAATACATACACAACCTGGGGACCTTTTGAAAATGGATTCCTTATGCTAGCTTTCAGAATTCCAATTCGGTTGATAAGAACAGGGCCTAGGAATCAGTATTTTCAAAAAACCAGCCGGAAATGGCACCATCATTTTAGGAGATAAAATAGGATTACAACACAGATTCTGACCTATATCTTCTTACTGCAGAGGTAAGACACATGCCTAACTATAATATGCAAGGTGGAAAGTGCAGTGGAAAAACAAAATTTAAGATAAGATAGGTTTCATGGAATACTGTTTCTACTTTAGACTGAATTATATCTTATCACATGAGTTAAATGACTTCACCATTTAATACATTTAAACAGAATTATGAGAAGTTAAATCCTTACCTAAATTGGCATACATTACAAACAGATTGAAATACTGCTGTAAATGACGCCCATGCTCTGAAACTTCCCTTCTCAAGAGATTTAGTACTGCTCTTAGTAAATGATCGCTCAGGCTTAAGTTGTCATAAGCCTGTAAAGGATAAAACATTAGTTGTTTTTCAGAAAAAAGGTTCAGGTATGATATAATTCTATTTGCATAAAAAAGGGATATGCACACATATATGTTGCAAAGACTAATGACAAAGTGATTAAAAAGGGTTGCTTGTTAGAAAAGGGAATGAAGATCCAAGGTAGATTTCATAATACAGCCCTCACACTATGCTAATTTTTTTTAAAAAGTCTATTTAAAAAAAAACTTTAAGAATAATCTATGTAGCCCCGGCTGGTGTGGCTCAGTGGATAGAGTGCCGGTCTGTGAACCAAAGGGTCTCCGGTTCTATTCCCAGTCAGGGCACATGCCTGGGTTGCAGGCCATGTCCCTGGTGAGAGTGCTTGAGGGGCAACCACACATCGATGTTTCTGTCCCTCTTTCTCCTTTCCTTCCCCTCTCTAAAAATAAATAAATAAAATCTTTAAAAAAATTTCTTTAAAGAATAATCTATGTAACATGAAATGTATCATTAAGCCACTACATGTAAATGAATCAACAGAGAAAATTCCAGTTTTTAAAGAGCCAATAATCATTACTCATTGCTGTGAAGTACTTAATGGAATCCATAGACATCAGACTGCATGGTGTGAGTGCATGTGTACACATTTGTGTGGTAAACATATAAAACAGATGTGCATATATTTGTGACTTCAAATTCCAAGGAACAGAATTAATTTGTAAACATTTAATCATTAGTTAAAACAAAACTGGGCAATTACCTGACTAGAAGGTCCAGGAGATGCAAAAGGTGAAGGACATGGCCCATCTTGCAAGGAAAAATGTGCAATAAAAACGATAAGTTTTGCAAATGCACCCCTTACTTCTGCACTAGGGCATTCCAATAGGTATTCAGAAAAGCGATTTGACACATTAAAAAGGACATTATGAGCAAACCAAAAACGTACATTCTTGCTGTGACGAAGAAGAATACACAATGCATCATACCTAAAACAAAACAGAAAAAAATCTAGAATATCCATTCAGTAACATGTTTCCTATAGTACAGGGATGGGTCTCTACAAAACATAAAAACTAGTACTAATATTAAAATGACAAGTGAGTACTATGACTTGCTTTATTCTCAGAGTGACAAGAGACAAAATCTTGTAGAGTTCTCTATAAACCTATCACCAAACTTTTCCTAGGTTGAATGACAAAATAATACCCACTCTTCCCTTAGACAACTTACCCCTGGAAAAGTAAATAAAAATTGTTAAATCAAGGTATTATAGCAGCCTTTACACTTTTCACAATTAGAAACACAGGAGACTTATTTTAATTTTTTACCCTTTTAATCTATGGCAGAATTTAATCTAGGGAAGTTAAAAATGTAGTATTTCCTAATAAAATAGTTTAGACTTTTAACTATCACCCTGTAATCTTTCACACAGGGGATGCCAAAGATGGTATAAAACAGAAGTAGAAGCTTGCTTCTAAACAATAGAAGGTTATGTTTAATCTAAATAATTGCCTTTTAAAAAAGATTTTTAAAATTTATTTTTAGACAGAGGGGAAGAGAGGGAGAAAGAGAGGGAGCGAAACATCAATGTGTGATTCCCTCTCATGTACCCCAGGCATGTGCTCTGACTGGGAATCAAACCAGCAACCCTTTGGTTCACAGGCCGGTGCTCAATCCACTAAGCCACACCAGCCAGGGCTAAATAATTATTTTAATATGATTTCTATATTATTTTTAAGAGATTTTAAATTCTGTATTCCAAATCTGACACAAGATTATCATGGCTTGGGGAAAGAAAAGCAGTATATTAATAGCCAAGCTAAATGCTAGTATTACAGAAATGAAAAATCCAAAGCAATGTACCAATCACTGGCAGAGCCACGGACTACTTTCTTGGTGTGAAATCCTGTGGTAAAGAGGAACCTAGCAGCAAGCTGAATACTAATCATAGCGATTTCTTCTGCTTCAGGCAACAGGTGATCTTGCCCTATAAATAAAACACAGGTATAAAGATCAAACTAATTTCTATGTCTAAACCCCATTTTCAAACATGTCTACATTTCCAAAGTTCAGAAGCCCCAACTTTGAAAACCCCCCTATTAGGCTACTCATGAAATAATTCTTAATAGTTCTCTAAAGCACATTTGAAACTAACGCTTGAGTTAAAAACAAATTGTTATAATAAACAAAAGCTCCTGTTCTCAAACAGCAAGACTGTATGTATCACTCAAAGATAAGTCTTCTGAAATAAGACTTTAAAACAACCAAATGTAAAAAACAAACATGTTGATACATGCTAAGAAATCCTGCAATAAAGTAAGAGTTGTGCTTTATTATGAAGAAGCTAAATTTCTGATACTTACCTGGAGGAGGATTTAGGTAAACACTATTACATGTAAGCAGTTTTTTCATAAACTGGAAATATTCCAGACTGTACTGCATTCGGTTATGCATGAACTGTACATTCTGTTTCCGTACACTTCTCTCAATGGCTGATGGCATAACAATCTGATGGGGTCTTGTGGCGACAGTAAGCTCTGATATATACTTTGTCAACTCATCACCTTGGTCTATTGTGTCCAATCGCTCATAAAAAAGTATGTAAGCATTCCACCACCTTTTCTGGCGCCTATATGACATGCGTTTCATCATGTGATCAAATACTTCTCCCATGTACTCTCCACCAAAACACTGGTTTTTCATTTCTTCATCATCATCCATTTTGCACTCTGTTACATCTCCATCATCAAATTTATACCACCGATTTCTCTCACCATCTACACCATTTCTTTGAATGATATAAGAATAATAATGTCCCCCACTTGCTTGACCACTGTGTACAAGTACACCAACAAGCCTGTATTTCGTGCTTCCTGCTGTCTCACTTTCAGACTGCTCGTTCTGTTGTATTAACTGACTCTCTGGATTTACATTATCTCCTTCCAGCTTTGCAACACCTGCAACTGTGTAAGGTTCCATGTCCAGTTCTCGAGGAAATTCAAAATAATCATTGAACTTGATTGCACATTCTCTTTCCCAGTCATAGTCAAATCGTTTTAGTTGAATAGCAAGAACAGGAGGTAACTTTTTAATTAGCAACCGCTTTACAGTATCAACCTAAAATAAACAGAGCAAGTTACTCGATGTTCTCTTACAGTCAATCCACTGCAAAAAACTTTAAAATTACATTATTAAATTCTCTTAAGACGTAAGTGTAAACAAATACATGATAAAAACAGTCAAGGTAATTCTGTGGTAGTTGACATTTTAAGAAATATTAACTAAAACTAATATGAAAATAGCTGATGCCACTTGTTATAAATTGCAAAAATTAGTAATACAGACATTACTTGCTGCCTATTTTCTATATTGTCATTGTTATCTAACCATTATTACTTGTTTGATACTGTTACTCTAATAAAGGTGTAGTTTTCTGCAAGTGAACTGAAGAAAAACAGAATAGCAGCTAGTATTGACTGGGTAATTAGGTACTGCCCAAATATTACAGTAACATATTCAATCCTCACACCCTCTCAGGCAGGTACTATTGAATCTTAAGGATGAAGGTTAGGAGAAGAGAGATTGCCTCAAGTACCAGAGCTGTGGGTGGCGGGCAGTACGACTCCACAACTTACCATTGCAACCTCTAAACTTTAATACCTTTCTAAGTGGTGTGTAAGGTCAAAAAAACACAGGTGAGATCCATGTGAGAGTGTTTGGAAGCCGAGAAAGATACAGAATTACTGTATGTATGTATGTACGTATGTACGTATGTAAGTAAGATCTCTCCCTAAAAGATATTATGTGCCCACAGATAAAAACTAACCAGGTGAATCTAAAATCTTATCCAAGTGGTTTGAAAACACAAATGGTAGAAGAAATCTTATGTGGCTAATTAGAGTAACAGTTTTAGCAAACTTCTTGGTCTTGACAACTAACTCTGGACATGAGAGAAGAAATGATAGGTTCTACAACTCCATATAGCTTTGAGGATTTCAACAGCAGTTTGGTTGAGTATGATGAAAAATGCCCGGTGTAACTCAGACAAGAGAATGTGATATTAAGCTATTATGGCTTCTGAAATGAGTCACTCTTATCTTACTTGTTTTTCCTAGCCCTCTGAGATTACTTGCTCTTAATCTTCTTTCCCTGACAAACCTTTAAATCAGTTAACATCTCAACTACCCCTTTGCTACCACTGTAACAAAGCAGGGTAGATAATAAAAAGAAGGTGAATTTTGAGGACAAACAAAAAAACCTTCTTCCATTAACATAATCATAATTACTATAAACAAAAATGGACAATTCATACCTTTTTATTGCATTTTTCACAATGATATGCATTTGCACCTTCTAATAAATCTCCTTTGACATACTGTTCCAAAGAATCAAGAAGATTTTGGTGATTTCTAATGTCTACATTCAAAGTTGTAAAAGATTCTTCACACTCGTATCTAAAGATATTATTTAAAAAATGATCAAAAAGGATTTATTCCTTAGTTTTCTAAACATTTAGTTATGGACATTTGCAATATTTTCAACAGAACATGAAATCCATAAGTCATAGAATGTTACCAATAAATGACAGTTAACATTTAGTGGTCAATTATCCTGTGCTGAGCACATTAGGTTGTTTACACACTGTATGTACTAGGTTCTTTGTCTTCATGACAAACCTGCTAAAGAAATACCATCACCTACAGTATAGAAATGAGGGAAATAGGATACAAAAAGGTTAATTTGGCCAAAATTACTAGGTGAAATAGTGTTTTGAAGCCCAGTCTGGCTTCACAGCTTATGCTCTATGCAGGGGTGTCAAACTCATTTCCACGAGGGGTCACATCAGCCTTGCAGTTACCTTTCAAAGGGCCAAATGTAATTTCAACTCCTTAACAGTTAAGGAGTAGTTACATTTACACAGTCCTAAAATTACAGTCAGTCCTTTGAAGGCAACCACAAGGCTAATGAGGCCCCCGGTGAAAATGAGTTTGACACCCCTGCTCTATAATCTACCATGCTGCTTTCACTGTCATCTGTTTAGAAAGCAGCAATTCATGCCAAAGCATTTATTAATGGCCTGAACTTAAAAATCTTCCTTCTCTTCTTTAATTGAAAGCTTATTAAAGCACAAGTTGGAACAAATGAATGAATAGGGGATAAACAATCTGAGTAGGAGCCAGAACCCCACCATTTAGCAATTTTCTACTAAAGGAAATTTTAGATTTGTGATGAGGCATTCATAATTTCAGAATATGAGATATGGAGGACACATTATTAATCATTACATTCATTCATTCAACAAATATATTGAGAGTGCTTTCCATGTGAAAAGTACTGTGGGGACAGTCAATGTTTCAGATAGTCTCTTGTATTTCGGGCTTCTCAATTTTGTTAGGGAAAAAAGACAGGTACATAGATAAAAGCATTTATAAATGACATGAATGGAACACAAAGTAGGTAAGCAAATTGCTACTATTATGGGGGAACAGCCCATAGAAGAAAAAAAAATTAGATCCTATGACTCCAGTGAAAAAGTAGGACATTTTAAGTTGAGAAGTCAGCAAAATTTTTCCGTAAAAGAGCAGACAGTAAATATAACAGGCTTTTTTTTGGGGGGGGGCAAAGGGGCTGTGAGGTACCTGTGGCAATTACTGAACTCTGTCTGCTGTTATAGTGAAAGCTGCCAGACAGACAGTAGGTAACTTTACAAAGACAGATGCAGGGCTGGATCTGACCTTAGGGTTCACAGTTTGTTAACCCCTGTTCTAGACAAATAATGCCCTAAAACAGAGAGAGAATTCTTTTTATATAAACTCCTAGCATGTAATAAGAATAACACTAGTTTAGTCGTGGAGCAGGTATTTGAACTTTAATGATCTTACCTAAGATCATGCTCTCTAGACAGTTTTACTGAGCTAAAACCCCCCAGAAATTTCCACATAAAATTGAAAATTGTCTAAAACAAACCAAGAAGGAGTAACAAGAGTAGATGACCAAAGAGGTGGCTATTTTGTCAGCAATTAAAAACAAGAAGTAAAAATGACAGTGTTATTGTTCATCTAATATAAAACATCTTTCAAAAGGACCAAAAGATGTTCAGGTTATGTAAACAATTATATACCCTTGATCTAAATGAATGGTTTGACCTAACAGAAATTTCTCATTCACATAGTATTTACTCTCCCCAGTCATTTCCCTATGTTAAAAAAGGAAAAACTCCTCACCAACCATATACAAATACAACCCCCATGACTATATGTAATACTATTTGGGCTTATAGAAAACACTAACCTACTGTGATATTTTGGCAAAAACAATCTCAAACCAACATTAACTGATACAATTAATATACAAGAGAAGCAAATTCCAAAGCAAAACTTCCATGTAACAGGCATAAACATTATCAGTAATGAACTATTTCCAATTAGAGCCCTAAACAAACAATTTTGCTTTTAAGTAAAAAACAAAACAAAAAACCAATTTGTTTACTCAACTCTTCCTATGCTTTGTGTGAAAAACATACCTTAAGCATAACAACCATAATCAATGCTATTTTGAAATACAATTATTTCATTTGTATAGGAAATACAGCTTCATGTCTGCCACCTTCTAAAGTCATTGTATGAAATACTAAGAGACTAGAAAAGGAACCAAATTATTTGATAACAACAACAACAAAAAACTCCCCAAGTAGTGAGGTATACACAGTATATATTTCATCCAGTATCAGGTATTTATTAATCAGTGGCACACTCCAGTTTTATACATAACAATTAGTAAATTTTATTTATTTTTTAGTAAAGACACAGTGAAACATCAACTTTAAATGTGTAAGATATAACTAACACTTACCTGTGTGGACAGCCTTGACAAATCTTCTGATCAGCAAAGGAACCTCCTAAAACTTTACTTAGCATAGCAGGATGTCCTAAGGCTTTCAAAGCTTCATCTAAACTATCCACCAATGAGTTAAAAAATTCTAAAGCATCATGTTGTTCACGTAGATTAACAGGCTCACCCCAAAGCCTAAGAAATGGAATAAAATATATAATGTGTGACACTCCCAGAGTAATGTATGCAATATATTTGTTAGGGGAAAAAGCAATACAACCAAAACCAACAGCATATAAATTGAGATTTTATTCCTCAACTGTGTGAGGAAGTAGAAAGAAATACATGCTCTCTACATATAGAGTGCAGTGGGGAAGTGATGAGGCTCAGAGTAAGAGTGGTAGTCCAGTGGAGAATTAGCATGAAACTACTGCTATGGCTGATGCAGTGCAAAGATTAAATCTATTTACTCTTAAATTGATTTTTCCAAACAAAACGAGAAAAGTTTGACTTGTTTCAGAGTTGATCTCTTTTGAGCAATCTGAGGACTTCAGTTAGGCAAATCAATCCAGAAAACAAACTATCAATTGTGTGTACCACAAAATGACAACTGAGACTGCTAAAACAGGGGGTACTGCTGGAAATTATCACTGACATCTAATCTTGTATTTATAGATTCACATATATAGACAACATAAGTGAATTTGTTGTGAGAGATATGTTAAATATATTTTAAATATGCTAGTGGAACTGATTGTCTTTTGATAAATTCTTTTGTAAAACTTTTTCTATGTAGCAGGTAATCTCATTCCAATTATAGTCAATTATTAATTACAAAAGGGATAAGGTACCTTTATAATAAAGAGAACTGTTAAGATACTAAAAGATCAAAGCTATTATCACCAATAATCAGATAAACTGATAACATGTGCCTCCCAATGCAATGAGGAAAGCATATAACAGCACTCACATAGTTTTCTTGGTAAAAAAATTTACCTTAAATCTATCATGAGGAAATAATCACAAAAATCAATAAAATGAGGGACATTCTGCAAGACAAATGGCCTAGACTCTTCAAAAATTTCAATGCCACAAAATCATGACAACTTAGGGCAATTACTTTAAAAATGACTAAAGAGGTTAAAAATTTTTGTGTTTCCTGCCCTCGCTGGTGTGGCTCAGTGGATTGAGCACTGGCCTGTGAACTGAAAGGTCACTGGTTCACTTCCCAGGGCCAGGCCCCCAGTTGGGGCATGTGAGATGCAGCTGATTAGTGTTTCTCTACCTCTCTTCCCCTCTCAAAAAATAAATATGTAAGTAAAATCTTTTAAAAAAAGTTCATTTTTGGCAACTTCTTCCAGCATACCAAACTGTGAGTGGAAAAAAGAGAAAAAGTCATAAAAGTATTTCTGGGAAATAATACATACTGATGAATATTAGACATTATTAGATCAATATTAAATTTCAAGGTTGTGATAACTGTATTATACACAACAGGTAAATGTCCTTATTCTTGGAGGACACATGTTGAGGCATGTAGTACAGTGCCATGTTTGCAAACTACTATCAACTGGTTTAGAAAAATCTAAACAAAAACAAAAACCAAATATACACATAAGCAAATGGAAGAAATGTTTAAGTGGTCAATTTAGGTAAAGAATACAACACAAAGGTGATTATTATAGTACTTCTTTACCTTTTCTATTGGTTTAAAATTTTTCAAGCTAAAAATTTAGGGGGGTAGGGAACGTAGGAAAGTATATTACATGTCCAAAGTGTGGATAATCGACAAGCCTTATGACTGAGACGGAACAAGCTAGGGGAAGAAAGAGAACTAAAATAGTCGGAGAGGAAGTTATGGGATGTGTGCCAGGTGATGGGAGTGAAAAAAGCAAAAACAGAGCTGGGAAAAAGGGTGGTGCATGCGAGCTGATACTAGGGAGCCTAGTTATGAGAATCAGAGGAATTTTATATGGTGAGTCATAGGGAGCTCACTGTACTATAAAAGCAGTGGTTTCAAAAGAAATCTAAGTAGTATCCTTGTAGGGAAAAGGGATGTTGCTCTGATGGAAGCAGGGAAGGTGGACCAGAATAGCAGCAGTCTGGGAGATACCGCAAAGGGATCATAAGGAGTTTTATTCTCTTCGTCTTTCTCCCTCCCCCCATCTCTAAAAATAAATAAATAAAATCTAAAAAACAGAAAACCCTTCTCAATCTGATCAAGCCTCTATCTAGGTCTCACTACCCGTTTATAGGAAATATAGGGAACTGAGGAAAACAAACTACTAAAATACCACAGGGATCCTATCCACAAAGTCCAGACAGTGGGAAAATTTACAGGGTAAACTATTGTAATTTTTTTCTTCAACAAATAATTGCAAGGGTGAAAAAAATTAGAAGAGATTAAAGTCAGAGCAAAATTTTGGTATTTGTGGAACCTGATTCAAAAAAATATATCATGAAAAACAATTACGAGATAACTTGGTAAATTCAAACACTGACAAGGATATTAACAATTTTTAAAAGACAGGGCAGTAGTATTATGGCTGTATTTTAAAAAAGACATCTGAGATTTGCTTCCAAACAATCTGAAAAGAAGTAGATGGTAATATAGATTCAACACAAATGGCCATGAGTTGACAACTGCTGAAGTGGGGTAATGTACACCCCACCCCTAAGGGTTCATACTATTTTCTCTACTTCTAAAAATATGAAGTTTCCAAAACAAAAATGAAAAATTATTAATATTGTAAAAGACTAAAGAATGCCGCCTCTCCTTACTATGACACTTTCTACTACGTCTTTTGAGGAGAATGTGCCAAAAAACCATAACTAAGAAGTAAAGTTTGAACATTACTATTGCTTCAACACTGAACATAAATATGCCTTCTGATATAAATTTTAGAAGTTTAATGTAGTGTACTGAGATGTTCACAAAGGTTGAAGCAGTTAGTTATCTCTATTCCTATCCATCCATAGTTTACCTGAACTGTTTCCAAAATCCTCTGGGCACATAGTACTGTAGTCGAGAAGCAGCTAAGTGACCAAAGATGACTTGAAGGTGTCTTAGAACACCAATATTGTACTCTTTCCTATCTTCTGTTTTACTTAATGCTGGTTTGTCTTCAAATTGTTGAGGATATCCAAATACATCATCTCTGGGATCAACATTGCTCTAGAAACCAAAACACATCATTAATATATAAAGTATAATAAAATATGTTAGACAAATGCCAAACAATTAGTGAACAAATGACCTGTATGTCAAGTTCTTATTTCCAAAGTATTTAACTTTTAATTTGTAAATTTTAATTTACAGTAATACTGTTTATCTCTCCAGCATTTCATGAGGGTTGCTCTAAAGGAATAACCATATGTATCTGAGAGGTAGTTAACACATAATACAACTGTGTAGTGATTGAATGATTGTAGTGATTGCAAACGCAGGCTCTGTACTTATAAGCTAGGTAACTACGCAAGTAAGTTACTCAACCTTCCCAAGCTTCAGTTTCCTCATATGTAAATTGAGACAGTACATTCTTCACGTAGCTGTTGTGAGGTTTATATGAGATAACTTTTGTGGGAAAAAAAGCCCCTAAAACCAAAAACGATCCTTTGTACATAACTGGTGAGAATCTAAAATGGTGTAGCCACTGTGAAAGAGAATTCCTTAAAAATTTAAAAATAGAATCATCACATGATCCAGCAATTCCACTTCTGGGTACACACCCAAAAGAACTGAAAGAAAGGTCTCAAAGAGATATTTGTACATTCATATTCATGGCATCATTGTTCATGATAGTGGAAATGTGAAACAACCCAAGTGTCCACTGATACAAATAAAATGGGCCCTGGCCAGTGTGGCTCAGTTGGTAGGGGCGTCATCCCATAACCAAAGGGCTGGGGGTTCAATTCCTGGTCAGGGCACATGGTTAGGTTGCAGGTTTGATCCCTGGTCCAGGTGATGTTTGTCCTCCTTCCTCTCTCTAAAAGCAATGAAAAAAAAAAAGTCCTTGGGTGAGGGGGAAAAAAAGTAAATAAAAGAAATGGGATATTATCCATACAATGGGGACATCATTCAGCCTTGAAAGGGAATGAAATTGACACATGCTATTGATATGGATAAACTGTGAGGACAGTATATCAAGTGGAAGAAGCCCATCACAAAAAGACAAATATGGTATGATTCCAATTATGTCAGGTAACTAGAATAGTCAAACTCATAGACAGAAAGAGACTAGTGGTTGCACAATTGTGTCTGAGACCTTTAATATAGAAATAGACTATCTCTAGTCCCTGCTCACAAGAAACTTACAGTCTAGGGAAGTAAACAAGCACATAGACAAAAACACGAAGTGAAAACCCAAAACCCCCAGAGTGAAGTGGGGTGCTAAGACAACATGAAGCAGAGGGTACACTTTATTTGAAGAAAACAAAGGTGGGGGATACCTTATTTACGAGTGTATCATATTCTGTCTGCCTCATTTACTTGTTGCCAGTACAATTAGGTATCTCTCATTGTGCTTAACTCAACATCCCAGAGAACCAGAATATTATTTCAATTTTTACTTAGTGAAGTGGGTCTTAACTAGGTATGGGCGTAAGCAGCCTCTACGAAGCTTCCTTAAAAGGTAAAGATGCTCAGACCCCACTCACTGGATGATGTGGTTCAGTAGGTCTGGGGAAGAGTTGAGGCAAGTGTATGTTTCGGAAACCCTTAAGTAATAAAGAACTCTAGAACAAACAGTTGTGGTGACTGAAGAGAACCATTCAACATATTTACTGCAAATAGAATACAGTCTGTCTTCTCCAGTTCTCACCAACACTATGAACAGTAAAAGGTAAAATAAAAAAGAAATACAGGGTAGATAGAAACATAACCACGACTGAAGTTTTACAATCTTCTCTTTTTAAAGAGCTATGCCACAGTCACTTCAACTTCTCTGCTATTACAACCCAACTTTTCTATAGCTTTATTGTGTGTTGGATACTCAGTAGGCAGCCTAAATTTTGTCACAACACCATATAAAATTTAAATTAGAGAGAAATTTGTTCCCTAAGAAGGGAGAGCTATATTCTGGGAAAAAAGTAAAAGTATCCTAAAGAGTGCATGGATAGTAAAACTGGAATAGCATACAACTTGGCATAAATTAGTGGAGATATATATTAAAAATATTAAGTAGGAAAGTGAAAATATAATTTAAACTATTAAAAATGAAGATCTTTATCATTACAAACTCCAGATTAAACACTTCACAAAAAAGTGAGTACATTAATTGTTGCTTTAAGTGCATATAAAACTACAATAAGAATTAACTATAGTTTAAAGTCTGGTAGATAGTCTATGCCAGGAGATTCTAGCCTTATTATAAAGTATGTCAATAGGTCCAATGGAAGTACATCACTCAATAAGAGAGAACAGTATCTGGTATCAGAACTTCAAACTCAGAGAAAAAGGATAAATAAAATTTACCTCATTATCTTGCTTCTCGTCCCCAGACATATCATCATCTACATCACTACCTGTGCCTTCAATGGCAAGAATACCATTCCGGATGGACGGAATCATGTAGAGTTGCTGAATCACAGAATTCATGTAACAAGTAGCACCAGCATTTTTCAGCCCTACAAATCCTTTTGGAGGGCGGGGTCCAACAGGTGGCAGATATTCCCACTCAGTAAGTGCTTCACATGCTGAAAGAAGATAAAATATTCTTATAGTATGAATACAACCATTTTCTCCACTTTTAGCTCTAGTAAACTAGTAATAAATTAACATTAGTAACAATCCCACCACTTACAGCCACCTGAAGGCATGCTCTGAGTTTGCATTTCACCCTCAACAAACCTAAAATACACAGGAACATGTTATCACTATACAGATTCTTACCCTGCTACGTGTGAACCCACGTTTTTCTCTGACGTTACTTCTAACGGCATTCTCAGGATTATACGATGCCAATTCCTACACACTAACTTTATTGTTAGCTTTATAGTTTAGTCATTATGAACTTTCTATGTTTGTATGTTTTTAAAAGTACCTTCAAAACTCATTCTGGAATAAAATGTTATATAAATACACCAACATATCACAGCTTTAATACTAACATCCTCTGGGTTCACATCCTGGTTCTGATGCTTACGAACTCTTTCACCTTCTTTAGGTAAGTCTGCGTCCTTCATAATAAATGTAGCAGTACGAGTACACTTGCTTTGCCTACAATCACAATGTTATTTCGAGGAGCAAACAACAGTGAATTTGGAAGTTCTGTGAAATTGCAAATCAGCATATATCTGCTCCTCTGCCTAATACAAACCTGAAAATAACAAATAGCACTGTCTACGGGACTGGTAAGATAAATTATAACATACTGAACTGAAAAGTATATAGCCAATAAATGGAAATACATAAATATTTATGTGTTGATAGGGTACAATCACAGAAATATTAAGGGGAAAAAGTTCTAAAGAACACTGTTGTGTACCGCATGCCAATCTGTTAAAAAAATCAAAGCAAACAAACATTGTATGTGGATTTTGCATACACAGAGATGCTGGGAGGGCAGACACAAACTGACCACAATGGTTACAGCTATAAAAGGAGAGTGGGAGACTGGACTGTGCAGGAAACATACTTTTTAGTATATACTTTTCTTTGGTACTTAAAATTTTTACCATGCAAAGAAACGAGTGACCTTTCTCTTTCTGTCACTTTGGAGTACATGGAGGTGTGCTGGGAATAGGACTTCAAAAATGGCCAATACATCTGGAAGGTTATGGTCCAAAGCTATTTTTTGCTGGCTACTAGTGGAAGGAACATGTGGCTTCTCTTCTTAAAACTGAAGGTGTTTATGCTGGAGATGAAAGTGAATTCTATTTGGGCAAGATATATGCTCATATGTACAAAGCAAAGAACAAGGTTGACTTCTGGAGACAAATGGAACAAAACCAGAAGCATCTGGGAAAAAGAAACTCATGCTCACGTGGCCCAACTTATGCCAAATTCTAAAGCAACTTTCATGCTAAATTCACTAGATGCTGAATCCACATGATGCTGTATCCCTTGAGGGTTTAAACTTATTAAAAATTAAATAAATGAAAGTGAGGATTTGTTTTTTAAAAAGCAAACAAAAACAAGAAACACCTCTTGTAAGTTACAGAAAAACAAAACAACCAAAAGAATCTCTGCCTCACTATGCATAGGTTTCATAGAACAGTCTAAGGTCTAACCTTTAAAGCAGTCAGTTTCATCAGAATCTCCTAAAATGTTCTTTAAAATGTCCCTACATTCTGAAATACAACATATAAAAAATAATTTGACAGGTTCTTAAAAATCTACTAGAATCAATTATATTCTTAAATTTTATTACCAGTGGTTTTTGCTTAAAAAACAAAAAAAAAAGCTTGTTGTGTTTGATTTATTTCTTCTTTTTCCATCATTTTTTATTGCCCTCATCTGCTTTGAACTTCAGTTCCATCTCTATAAGATCTGGAGTCTATAGTCTATTTCACAGGCTTCATGTAAGCATTAACTGAGGACATAAAGTGCATGAAAATGTTATCTTCTCACACTCATCTTTAAAACCAGATTTTCTTAGAGCTCATATGAAAATAACATTTAAGAGCTTCTAGGAGAGGGCCTGAAAAGGTTTGCAATGCATGAAATTTGTGTTTTAAGTCTGGCCTTTATTTTGATTACTGATTACTCTGAAGTTTGGATTTTATTCCAGAATTGATTGAGATGAATTTTGCTAAATAGTTACATCACTTATAGGAAGACATTTAACAAACATTTGAAAACTTTTGTATCAAGGCTCTTTGCTTTTAATGGCCTTAAACCATTTACTAAAAATGTGAAACTAAACTAGTTGCTGGAAAAAAAGAGCACAAGTTGAAAATGTTTACTAAAAGAAAAACAGGAAAACAGATTCGAGTTACCTATTAAGACAACATTATATTTAAAATACTTACTAGTTATTGCTGTGCCAATGTAATACATTTCAGTCAAAGAATCTACTATCTGTTTGAGATTCCTCACACAGCCAACAGCTAATGCTACAAGTAACTCAAAACCAGCATTAATGGTAGGTGGTGAACTACAGACTGGAATAGCTTGTTCAGCTGGCAGTTCTCCATTTCTCATATACTGCAGGTAAACATTGGATGCAGGGAAGATGAAATCATCAATTAATTCCTGTGAGAGTTGTGGAAAAAATTATGTATTAGTAGTGATATAGTACACATATATGATATATTTGTATGTTTATGTATTAAAGTATATAATATATAGTTATAAATGCAAATATATCATACATAATTATATGTGTATATATATATGTTTTTAAGGAAAGAAAGGTCTGTAATCTTGGAAGGAAATAACATTAAATTACTTGTCAGAACTCAAGATCTCATTACACCTCAGAAAACTCATTTGGATTTTCTAATAAACACTATGCACTACAATTAACCATACCCCAACTCAGGTTAAAATTTTTTTTTAAGAACCAAGAGTGAGCTGACACTAGCACTTAATAAAATTTGTATTTTAAGTAAGTTTATTTCTTTAATCACATGTAAACTAAACCTCATTCTGAATATCAGTAAAATTCACTGAAAAATTTTTCCCCTTGAATTACTACATACTACTGATAGAAGAAACTCATTAAAGAATTGATGAACAAGATGCAGTTTTACAAAATAGAAAAATTAAACTGGTTATTTACTTTATAAAAATACATAGTAAAATTGAAATTTCAACTTACTTTAATGAGATTAGCACCTCCCTTTTCACAACCAATATGATACTTTTTCTCAGGGGTTTGAAAGGCCAGTAACTCTTTTGTTACCCCAAGGTGGCCTTCCAAGATGGTCTCTTCAACACCTGTTTCACCTGTTCTCTTGACATCATCCTGCCAAAGAAAAACATATCAAATGCCCAACTTATGAAAGGGAGGGCTGAGCCATACACAAGAGAGGGCTGAACAGACATGAGAAAATTCCCCCAAACCTTTCCATTCAAATCAATTTCTCTTCAGAACTTTCTAGAAGTAGGCTTTATGAATTGAAAGCTAATAGCTACAAATCTCTTCAGAAATATTCCCATATGGTGGGGGAAAAATGGAGACAACTGTACTTGAACAATAAAAAGGGAAAAAAATATTCCCGTATGATTTTAAGTAAAAAGTATCAGGTTTTAGGATCAAGAATTAAATTAAGTGCCAGCATATCAGACTCATCAAGAATACTTTTTAAAAGAGAAAAATTATCAAAAAGGACCAAAATTCTAAAATGGAAGAAGTGGAAAATCAGTATTCCAAGGCTCAAGCAAAACAAAGCATTTTACAGAACTAGTAATGCATTCAATCTGGGATTCATGAATGACTTAGTATCCATCAATGCAGAGTATATTCTTTAGTTTTTTGGTCCTTTTTATTACGCTTTGGTGTTTTCCACTTACCCAAAATGCTCGAAACTATAAACTATTAATAAGTTACACCATTTATCGATATGGTAAACACTGTATTAAATGCAACTTACCCTAATTCTTTTAAGCCAATCAATTTCATTATTGAGAAGAACTTCAGCATTGGGTATATTAATATTACTATTGTAAGCATAATTAAGAAGGTGCCTTAAAAGAGTGAAGTAGTCACCCGAATGTTTAGCTCTCTCTCTGGCTGTGCTCTGAAACAATAAAGTAGAAAAATACAAATTTACATGTCCATGCTTAGAATCCAGTTTTAAATACTCAAAGTTAACTAGAGTAAATTATTAAAATAGTATGGGAAATTACCAATGTTTTATTAATTAAATTACATATAGACTGCTCTAACTTTAATATGATCTAAAAGCACAAATTCCTGAATGTCCATTATTTAAACAACAAATTCCATTGATAGCATGTTAAAAAATGTCTCACCCCCAAAACGGTAAAGAGCAGAGTAATGAAGAAAAGCAGAGGCCTGTGTCCCATGCAACATCTGGTGCACATTAAAAAGAACTGCTCCTGTGCCACCTGGCGAACAGTTCTGAAATAAAAATGTATCACATTTAATATATTATTTTCATGAAGAAAAAAACAGGTTACAATGCTGGTCTCTCTTGCGGGGGTGGGGCGGGGGGCAGCAATGGGGTGGGGATAAAAGGTAAATTAAAAAGTAAAAACACAAAGTACACAAGGTTAATACCCCTTAAGCCAGGAACATAGATGAATTTAGGCTGTGTGTCAAAAACTACAACCTCAAATTGTCAATGATGAGTTTGAGAGACACATCCTAAACATCCCTTTCTTGGAAAACACAATATATGCTCCTCTAGATACAAGATGCTCCATAGTGAGCCTTCCACAAAATTTTTATTCAACTGTGCTGCTCTGGAGCAAACCCTGTAGGAATTCTGCTGCAATTACAATAAGGATATTGCTGTAGATGTCCTTTATATTAGTAGTTCCTAAAGTATGGTCCCCAAATCAGTAGCTTCTGGGACTTGTTAGAAATACAAGTTTCTCAGGTCCCTTCCCAGACCTGCTGAATGAGAAATACTGGAGGTGGGACCCAGCAACCTATGGTTCAACAAATCTTGCAGGTGATTCTAATGTGTGCTAAATATTGACAACCACTGTACTCCATTATATTCTATGATAATCCACAAGAAAAACTTGTTTCTGGTCTCATTACTAAGAATTTCACCCTATCATTATGGATCTTTAAAAAAATCTACATAGATCTCCCTAGAATAAATGCTCCAAGAGGGTAGAGACATCATTTATTTAGCCTCCTGTGCCTCCAGAACCTAGAATAGTGCCTGGTATATAGTAGGTGCTAAGACCCACTTCCTAAATGTATACAAGACGGTACTCTGCCTCCATTAGGAAGTATGCTCTTTCAGGCCAAGGCCTTGCTTTGTTGATGACAGTTTCTGGTACCTAGAACAATGTACGACATATGAATCTGCTAACTAAGCACCTGTGTACCTTACAGAGAGACTACATTTTGTGCATAACTATTATGTTTCTGTCTTTGTGCTAGCTGACAGAGAACTTAGGACCAAATTTATAGTTCATTATGAAGAACTTGGCAGCATACATCCTGTGTACTAACCTGTCTTCCTGGATGTTTTTAGGCTTCTGAAACCCACACATGGTCCAATAAATCAAAGGGATTTTAGAAACTCTGTGAGTTGAGTTTGGCAGAACTCATGTTAATTCAAGTCAGGAGTACCAATTTTCTGGGAGGTCCATAACTTTTATCAGGGTTTCAAAAGTATGCCATTCATGTCATCTTAGTTTATTTTTTAAAAAGTTAGTTATGTTGCCCAGATAGAGTGGGGGAAGGGTTCTATAAAGTTGGTGCCTCTCAGTTCCTGATGAAACCACCTTCACACTTCTGTAATGCTTCAAAAGAAACCTATCAATAAACTGTTGCATCTTCACAACATGCTCAAAATCTGATCATTTCTTACCATTTCTACACTTCCAGCCCCTGTCATATTTTATTTGGATTAATGAAAAAGTCTAACTCTTTTCCCATTACTCTATGTTCTTTAACATATCTGGCATGTTCCTGCCTCAGGACATTTACATCTCTTGTTCCTGTGCTTAAAACACACCTCCCCTATCACCCACATGGACCACTACCTTACTGTCTCAGAGCTGGTTAGTGGTCACCTTTTTAGGGAGGCCTTTTTTGACTATCATATACAGGCATACCTCAAAGGAATTATGGGTTTAGTTCTAGACCACCCCAATAAAGCAGGTCATAATATTTTTGCTGGTGGAGGAACTTGCCTTCATTTGTAAAAAACACATCTGTTAAGTGCAATAAAGCGAAGTACAATAGCATGAGGTATGTCTGTACAAAACTGAACTACACTGACTCCTTAATTTCTTATCCCCTTTATTTTTCTCTGTAGCATTTATTACTACCTAACATACTATATTTTCCCCATGTCTTCCCTTTCTATCCCCTATTCTCTTCAGTATGTAGACTCCGAGAAGGCATTTTGTCTGTTTTGTTTACTGCTATTCCAGTAAGCTAGAATAGTGAGTGGTTCATAAAAAGTACTTGTTGGTAAATTATTTACCAATGAGACTAAATACCATATCAAAATTTAACACTACTTAGACCTCAGCGTCTAAAGCCTTCTGTAAAGTGACTCCTACTAATCTCCTCTACAGTATATTATCCTATTACTCCTCTTCGACACATGAAACCAGACTTCTCAGCTCTGCCCTGAAAGCACTATACCAGGAGTGGCAAACTCAGATGCCTCCATGAATTAAGAGACATGTGTAACATTAAGGAGTTAATAAGGCAGGGTATAAAACAACAGGTGCTGGAGAGTGATGGAAAAAACATATCTACCTAAAGGAAATTAAATGCAATTCCAAATGATTACAAGAAAATAAGATCAGTGTTATGATGTGGAAGCAAACCTCATCTAATGGGGAATAGAGGACTGGGAAACCTGATCTCAGGTACAGGGAAAACTTAGTATAAAATGTGGCACTGAAGTTGAAATTTATGAGAAAGTAGAAGTAAGGGCGAATCTGTGGAGTACTTATAAACCAAATGTAAATGTTTAGACTAAATTAAAAGGCAATGGGAAGACATGGAAAGACTTTAAGCAAGAAAACAAGACGATCATATTTTGCAATGGTTACTGCATCTGCAGTGCAGTTGACAGATTATAGAGTAACACCTTAGTGAAGCAGCACTGAGTGTGGAAAGATTAAGGATATCGCAGTTGTCCAGGCAATGGATGCTAGCTTCAAAAAAGGGTAGAAACAATATGGAGAGAACGAAAATATATGGAGTCCAAAAATACAGGAAGTAAAAACAACAGGGAGTGATGGTGAGAGAGAGGGAGAACACCACCAATGCCCGCCCAGCTTCCATTTTTATACACATATACATTTTACCCAAACAGCTCACAGATTATATTCTTAACACACCCTTTACTTTCACTCCTTCCAAGTAAAAGTAACCGATTCCTCTTCCCAATCCCAAAGTACTTTGCCTTTTATGATACTAATTTCTGTACCAGTGTTCGCTGAGGGCAACAACTATCTTATTTGAATTTGGACTCTTATTGGCAAACACACAGTAGGGACCCACATAACTTGCTGGTGGATTGAAACTACAGAGAGGTGGGACTTCCGGCCAAGACGGAGGCATAGGTAGACACACTGTGCCTCCTCGCACAACCAAGATAGGGACAACGACAATTTAGAAACAGAATAACAACCAGAACTGACAGAAAACTGAACTGTAAGTTGGACAACCAAGGAGTTAAAATAGACACGTTCATCCAGACCAGTAGGAGGGGTGGAGTCAGGCAGCCAGGGCGCAGGTCAGGAGCAGAGAGCAGAGAGCATTGGGACCTGACACTCCTAAGGCAACTGGGGCAGCGCGTAGGACCACAGTGGGCAGACCCTGGGTGCGCAAGCGGAAGCTGGCAGACCCCAGCCAATGGGTGGCAACCGGCAGACCCAGCCAGTTGGGATTGTGAAGCAAGGCACTGCACCCAACCCAGGATCCCAGAGCTTGGAAATAGAGCCTTGGGACACTGATTGAAAACACCTGTGGGGGTTGAGGCACAGGGAGAGACTCCCAGCCTCACAGGACAGGTCGTTGGAAAGTCCTACGGGGTGCACAAGCCCCCCCCCCCACAGGAATTGGCACCAGAGGGGCCCAGATTGCTCTGGGGAAGTGGCGGAAGGGACGGAGGTCCGATGGGGAGCGGAGCAAGCGCCACTGTTCCTTCTCAGACCCCGTCCCCACATACAGTGTCACAACCCAGCAACTGGGTTGCTTCGACCTGGTGAATACCTAAGGCTCCACCCCTCTCTACGTAACAGCGGCAACAGAGAAAGAGGGGGGGGCGAGGGAGGGAGATGGCTCAAACAGAAGAACAACTGAAAGCCCGAGAACCCATCCTTTTAAGCAACCAGGAGACAGCCAACCTATCAGATGCACAGTTCAAAGCACTGGTGGATCAGGATGCTCACAGAATTGGTTGATTTTGGTCGCAAATTAGATGAAAAAATGAAGGCTAAAATAAGTGAAATGAAGAAAAATGCACAGGGAACCAATAGTGATGGAATGGAAGATGGGTCTCACATCAATGGAGTGGACCAGAAGGAAGAAAAAAACACAACCAGAAAAGAATGAAGAAACAAGAATTCAAGAAAATGAGGAGAGGCTTAGGAACCTCCAGGACATCTTAAAGTGTTCCAACATCCAAATTATAGGGGTACCAGAAGGAGAAGAGGAAGAGCAACAAGTGGAAAACTTATTAGAACAAATAATAAAGGAGAACTTCCCCAATCTGGCAAAGGAAATAGACTTCCAGGAAGTCCAGGAAGCTCAGAGAGTCCCAAAG
>CM052552.1:47499538-47651065 GCA_028533065.1 Trachops cirrhosus
TTCCAGGCAAGAAGGGGCTGGAAAGAAGTATTCCAAGTCATGAAGGGCAAGGACCTACACATCCAAGGTTGCTTTATCCAGCAAAGCTTTCATTTAGAATGGAAAGGCAGATCAAGTGCTTCCCAGATAAGGTCAAGTTAAGGGAGTTCATCATCATCAAGCCCTTATTGTATGAAATGTTAAAGGGACTTATCTAAGAAAAAGAAGATAAAAAACATGTGTAGTAAAATGACAGCAAACTCACAATTATGAACCACACCTGAAACAAAAACAAGAAGAAACTAAGCAAACAACTAGAACAGGAGCAGAACCACAGAAATGGAGATCACATGGAGGGTTAGCAACAGGGGAGTGGGAGGAGGAGAGAGGGGGAAAAGGGACAGAGAATAAGTAGCATAGATGGTAGGTAGAAAATAGACAGGGGGAGGGCAAGAATAGTATGGGAAATGTAGAAGCTAAAGAACTTATGACACACGGACATGCACTGAAAGGGGGGAATGTGGGTGGGAGAGGGTGTGGAAGGGAATGAAGAGGGGTAGTGGGACAACTGTAATAGCATAATCAATAAAATATATTAAAAAAACTACAGAGAGGCAAACTATATAGCAGAAATAAGTTAAAACTCAAGAGAACCTTGTCATTTAAGTTTAATCTTAGTTCCTCCATCAGCAAAGTCTACTTCTGAATTGTTATATACAAATAATATTCATGTCAAGCTTGCTGTCAAATTCTTACAAACTGGAAATAAAGGATTTTGAACCTGCAATAAGTACTTAGCTACTTACAAAAAATCAGAAGCTGCAGGGCAGGGTGATAGTACTACAGAAAAAAATTGCTACCTCTAGGTTTGACTTCACGAAAACTTTCCTCCCTCCACCCAATGAATTATTAAATGGAACTAGACTTAACCTATTTATCTTTAACGGAGTTGTCTAATGATAATTAAAGTCTTTCCAAAAAGAGAGCAAGTTCAACCTTATCTGGGGGAGAGGGAAATCCTGTCAAAGGACTTTCTGAATAGGCTGGACTAGATGTCTTCAAGGACATTACACCAAGGAACTTCTAAAAGAGCAGACCATTCCACTTGACCTTCTCTACCAGTTTACATACAGCATTCTACTCCATTAAATCATGTACACATTAAAAAAACAAAAAAGCTTTATCACTAGGATTCATTTTGGCAAACTGCTTATTCTGACTTTACAGTAGCTGTCCATCAGTTAACTTCTGTCATTGTTGAATGGCATGTGACAGAATAAAATGAGTAAATATCCTGTGTCTTCACAAAATATATGTAAGACAAATTAATTACATATAATAGGGTCAGATTGAGAAAAGATGGAAACCAACATTTTCTACAAATCCAACTGCCTCACACAAAAAGCACAAAACAAAATGTCACTGATTAAATGCTCTTCAAATGCAAACAAGGGCTTTATAGTCTTTATTCTCAGTGTAAAATACAAAACTTCTTACAACAAACCTGCCTTGTAAGTTTCGTACTGAATTCCATGTGTGCACTCACACGCACCTACACCCCCTTGTAGCTAGGTATTCAAGATAGAAGGCTAATAAAACATTTAATTTTTGTAAACCAGATTTTTAAATTCAGCTAATATATACACCTCTTCACTAAAACTAAATTCTGAAATCAGAGAAAAATTAATTTTACTTTGAGAAAGTTGGCATTTTGCAAAGACTAAACCCAAAAAAATCTACGTCAAAGCAAAACAAGGTTAAATAAAATTTTCCTAAATATTAGCATACTATAGAGACAATAAATATTTGATTTCTGGAATAAATTTTTACCAGCATAAATTATTTCTGCTTACAAAAATGAGATAAAGGTTCTTACAATTAAAAAACATACTCACTTGCTGTGACAGTGCAATAGTAAGTCAATAATGAAAGTCTGCCAAGCCTTTTCTTTACTAAGAGCATCTAAGGCTGTTGGAATCAAGGCAAAACATAAGGTCATCACTTCCAATGCTTCACAGCAAACCTGTTCGTCTTCCAAGTCCAGCTCATTGCCTGCATTGGACTGTAAAATGATAAGGGCAAATTATCTAAAAATGCATTTAAGAAAAAGTTCACAAAACTTCAAGCGAGTGCTTAAAACGTACCTACTGAAACAATTTGGCCTCAGCCTCTTTTTCTGCAACTTTTGAGGACCCTTGGAATAGTATGGAAGTGACTATATGAGACAGTGAAGTCTAATTCCAGTATTTTGCTACTTCCCAAGGAGAGCTGAAGGAGCACACTGACTATATCGCCACGGGCTTCTTTCTCCTTCAGGTTCCTAAAGACCTTCTGAGTTGTGTGCTTTTTCACCAACAATCATTCCTTTCTCGAGAATCACTTTGGCACTGCAGTTAGGTACTTCTAACTAGTTCTGTCATGTTGCTTACCTATAGTGCCATTTTATTCGAAACCAATTTTTTGAAACCAGTTGTTTTAGACAATTGTTAAGGAAGGTTTTACAACCTAAAATATGCTTGGGTAGGTAGTTAATAAATTCTAATCTGACTTTATCAAAAATTAATAATTATAGTACCTGCCTGGAAAAGAACAAGCATTCATATATTATCTGAATGAATATCCAGCACTACCAGACAGATACTATAAGATATTAACGTACATTGCAGGCAAATCAGGGTTATGCTGGCCATAAAAGGGAAGCTCTACAGAGCCAGAGAACTTCCTATAGTTTAATTTCCCTTTCTAAATATGCAGAAGTGGCTATCAGGGACAGGTACATATGACAGAAAAATAAAGAGTCAAACACACCCTCTCTCTTCTGTAAATAATTTACTTAACCTAATGGAGGGTTGGGATGATACCTAATTGGCTGACATTCTTTCAACTTCTGACCACTTTAAGAGAATCAAAAATACTTAAATGCGGTACACAATTGACAGCTACCTAAACCCAAATTTACACAGGACAGAAAGGTGATGAAAGAAGAATAGAGAGAATAGAAACAATCAAATCCAGTGTGAGACAATTGTATCTGACCCCAATTTAAAGTAGAAAAAGATAGTTTTTTGTATTAAAAAATAAAAGTCATATGGCACGATTCTGAAGCACTTTTATTCTCCCCCCCCCCGCTTTTTTAAATACTCACCCCTAGGATATGTTTATTGATTGATTTTAGAGAAACTCTGAGGAGGGGGAGAGAGAGGAAGACAGGGAGGAAGAGAGGAGAAAGGGAGAGAAACATTGATTCGGATTGCCTCCTGTATTGTTGCCCTGACGGATTCAACCAGCAACCTAGGTATGTGCCCTGACCAGGGATTGAATCTGCAACCTTCTTTGGTGTACAGGATGACATTCCAAGCAACTGAACCACCTGGCCAGGGCTAAAGCACTTTATTTTCAAAGTAAAATTATTCTCACCTTAACTATTGCTACCAGTTAATTTGCAACCTATTGAGATGCAAGTGACTGGCTTTTAAAAATAGCAGACATAATTAAGCCTCATGCACTATTAAACAACATTTATTTAAAAGAAATGTATTTCTGTGATAATTCTTACCTTTTCATAAATTTTAGTGATTTCTTCATTTGGGCTAAATACTAGCTGTAATGCCCCACATCCTGAGGCCCAGATAATTTTTTGTATAGCTCTAATCACACAAATATCAGGCATATATCGTGAAGCCTGCAAGATAAGGAGTAATTACAATGGTTGAAAGAGTATTTAGAGTGGCATAAACACTAAAAAAGCAGAAATGTTTCTCCTTGTAAAGGAATAGGAATGGAATGAAGCAGCAGCATTGTCTTTAGGTTCCCAAGTTGCCTTTGTCCCAGTTTTTTGTTTAATAGCAACACCATAAAGTACATACTCCAAGTTATTATCTGGCCTTATACCACTTTCAGAAGAATCTTAGAAAGACTACAAAGGTGATCTAACCATTCCACTCCTAGTTTTTTTTACCCAAATAAAAAACCTGTGTCCACACAAACAGCTGCACAAAATGTTCACAGTAGCTTAATCACAACCAAAAAAGGGAAACAATCCAAATGTCCTTTGCTAAGTATGTGGATAAACACAATGTGAAATACTCATCATGTGATACTACTCAGCAATAAAAAGGAATAAACTAATGGTTCACATATCACAATTTTCAGTCACTATTCTGGGTGAAAGAAGCCAGATATAAAAGAATACATAGTACACAATTCCATCTGAAATGTGAAAACTAGTATACAGTGACAAAAAAAATCAGTGGTCACCTGTGGCCAGGGGTAGAGAGGAAGAAAAAAATGCCAAGGGCACAAAGAAGAAGTGATGGAAATGTTCTGTGTCTTGATTGTGGGGGAGGTTTGTGACATATGCATTTGTCAAAAGTCATTGAATTATATACTTGAAAAGCATGCTGTTTACTGTACATAGAGATGATTAAAACCAGAAAGTACTAACATTAATATTAGACAGAATTTATGTTAAGGGAACTTTACACTGAGACCATCATTAAAGTGAGTGGGTCTAGGAAAATTAAGCCCTAAATTGTGACAAGGTTTATTTCTAAATTAACAGAGGATCAAAAGTAGGAAAAAAAAAAAAAAAAACAAACGTTCTAGGATTTCAGAGCTTTAAAACTTTAATACTAACCTCATCAGATATTTGCTGAGCAAGACGAATTGACACATTTCTAAGCATGCATTCAGATGATGGATTAGGAATGCTCTGAAGGGCACTTTGTAGCACCACTGCTTGATCATGAGTAACTTGGCTGACCTGAAAAAAAGATAACCATTTAACTTGGAATAAATAATTTATACATAACCAGACCCAACCATTTGCTTTTCATCCATCACCACTCCCTCAGGACTACCTCCCTTCTATATATATACTGCAGAAGCTGTGGAGACTCACACAAAAAGTACTTCACATTTCCAACAGTGGGGGGCTTCCTCCTGTGCACACGAGTGCCACACATCCCTCTGCAAATCCCCATTCTACATCAGTCCAACTCATTGTTTCTACTCTGGGCTCAGCATAACTAATAAGGATAAACAATAAACTGAACCAGCAGGTTCCAACCCTATCTAGAGACTTAGTAAATTACTCCACATCTTTTGCATGCATACACCTGGGCAGATCCAGCTCTCATTCACCACGGTAATTAAATTCTTTTTTGAAAATTAAGAAATATCAGTAACAGAAGTACAAATGTAAGAAAGGTAACTGTTTTACTTTATAATCAAAGTTAAAAAAAGACTTTATTTATTTATTTTCAGAGGGAGAGGAAGGGAGCAAGAGAGGGGAGAGAAAGATCAGTGTGTGTTTCTCACGTGGCCCCAACTAAGGCATGTGCCCTGACTGGGAATGGAACTGGCAACCTTTCAGTTGGAAGGCCTGTGCTCAATCCACTGTGCCAAACCAGCCATAGCTTATCGTTGAGTTTTTAAATCCATAAGAATGGTGATTGCTGGGGACAGGGGATTATAAGGGGACTAAAAGGTAATGTTAAAAAAAAAACAAACAAAAAAAAAAGAATAAATATTGGAGGAAAATCAAAGAAGAAAGCATGCAATTGTTTCTTGTGTACCTCATCAAGCACCTGTGCCAGGGATCGTAAGAATGTGTTTTATCTTAACAACAACCACTAATTATAAAACAATGTATGACTTAGGCCATGTAAGACTAATGTTAAATTTCTAAAATACACAATTGTTTTATCTAACCACCCCCTACCACTTTCTATCTCTTCCCTACCCCAGGATTATTTTGAAGCAAATCCTTGACATATAAAGCAACTACTTTTAAAAAAGGGAATGAGGTAAAGAATATTCCTTTTAAATATAAGCATTGTATCATCATCACACCTAAAATAATTATAAATACCATTATCTCAATTATATGTGACATTTCTAATCTAATCAACATGCCTATCTAATATCTAATCAACATGCCAACCTCCCTGATTAAAACCTAGCCATTTCTAAAAAAGAATATCTAGATTCCTAAGCTTTTATCTTTCATCAATAACTTGGTAAACCATCACTTATGCTGCACATTAACTCAAATTCTACTCAGAATTTAAGGCATAGTTAGACTCCAATAAATAGGCATTAAATTCTGACATGTCTTGGGAACTATTGATGGATCAAGGATGCCACCAAGGCCAAGAGAGACGCCGAGTAAGCTCAGAACTGTAAGTTAAGACAAAAGATGGCAACAGGTTAAATTGATTACATCTTTTTAATTACCACCTGTGTTTTCAACATATGCTAAATACCAGTTAATACGTGATTTATATGGATACTTTGTTATGTTTAAAATAACTAAAACCCAAACATGATTTAAGGGGCACAAAGAACTATCTTCTCAAATAAGAGTATAGTCAGTGAAAAGCATTTTTACTTTTAATATGGATACAATTTAATAGAAGAAAACTCCTAAAGTAAATCATCACTGGAAAGGAACCTGAAACAGTTTAACTTTGAAATTTATACTTGAGTTACTGAGAAGTTGAACTTTAAAAATTACCATCTATTATCATTATTAAAAGATTTTTTAAAAGTCTGTATTACCGATGTCATAGGACTGCCGCCTTCTACACCTGGCTGAAAAGCTTCTGCCACAGCTCGAACGTGGCCATAGCCAATGGCAGTTAGCAACAGTTTGGCTATTTTAAGAGCATTGAGGTAGGCACCCCTTCGAGTTTCCATATCTGCATTTGGTAGGAAGTTATTTCTAGTTAGCATACTCAGGACAAGGGGTAGGCCGCCACTTTTCAAGAAGTGAAACTGAAAATCAGAGGAATCATCAGCCAGAGGTGCACCGGCAGGCATTAACAAGGCATAGACTACCTGGAAAAAAGGGAGAAAGACTGTGTTAAAAGGTTTTTAAAATAGAACTATTTTCCCTATTACCACTGCTAAGAAATTATTTTAACCATTTCAAAGTTATTTCATTATGTTATATTATCCACATTACCTTAAAAAGGTCAAATTTAAAGAACATGGAATAAATTCAAAAGGGAAAAAAAAACAAACCTCTGTTAGGTATAGCACTTGTGAAGCTGAAGGACCAAAGAAAAGCGAGTCAAGAGATGGACTAAGGCTGCTTTCTCCAAGTTTGGCATGGTCTAAACAAATAGCTCTCAATTTTTCTATTGTTGTGCTATCTGTGAGAAGAAAAAAGAGGCAGTGTAAGATGAAACATTATTCGTGCATTCATAATATTTCAATTTTGATATTTTACAGACTTCTTTATTATGAAATAATACTTCAGTTGAGTTACAGGTTCAAACTCCACAAGACATAATGAGATCTGGATTGATTAAAATACAAACAAACAAACAAACAAACAAACAAACCAGGGCTCTTTAATCAGCCAACCCAAACAGGAAGGAAGCAGTCTATTTACTCAGAGACTTCAAATCCACATACCCTCTCCACCCTCCAGCCACTGAAGACTGAAAAAATGCAATATACTTCAAAAGGAAGCAGTTCTTACTGAAAATAATGAACAGGAAAAAATGACAAGCTCTTCCCTTCAATTTCTCTATTGTTAGCCTACATGACACTATGCATTAACTGGTTTGTTTTACTGAAAGAGATTTAGTAGTACCCTAGAAACTGAATCTTAAAAAGCAAACCTTAAAAGGGGTATGGGGGCAGGGATCATGCCTAATGCTTACCTCAAAATAAGCAGAGCTTTAACTTTTTTGATATTAAATAATGAGTTTATCTGAATCACAGTGAAGAGATACCAAAAAGGGGGGAATCCCAGAATACACTTATAAGCATTAACTACCACTGAGATTTAAGAAGTGAATGAACTTTTAGAAAGCACTTTGATAATATTTCCAACATAAATGCCCTATGATTAAAACTTCACTTGATAAAGGTTTTTTTAAAAAGCAAAAACTCTTTTCAAAGAATAAAGATAAGGGAAAATTACTATAACTTCCTTAGAGTAGGCTAATTTTTACAGGCCTAAAATCAGCCTGGAAATGTTTTCAAAGAAATCTTCAATTTGTGTTAAATTGTTAGTTTTTCCTATTCTGAAGAGACACTGACACATAATGTAACTAAATGAACTAATTAAGTTATCCCCTGTATCAATTTTAATCGATGATTAAAATAACATTGTTATTTTACCAGTATAATCTATATTACTAGCACTTAGTTTTTTTCCCCAAAACATTTTTTACAGTAAAAATCTCACCAGTCAAATCTTTGCAATTATTTCATCAAGAAAAAAAATCCTACATGCAGAAAGAACAGCAAGGTCCAAGACTTCTCATATACATCACCAAATTACTCTCTAAAAACAAACCAACTCATTTGATATCTGAGAATGTCAAGCCTGGTTTAAAAATATGCTGAGCTAAGGATGGAAGCAAAAGGGAATAGTAGAAAAAAGGAACAAGAGCTCTAAGAAAAGGTAGCAGTGAATTCTAAGCAAATCACTCATAGCCTTGTCACCCAGATGCAGTTAGGATTTTAGGTTTTATTACAGACACCTTAAGCCCAACCAGTTATATGATTATAGCAACATATTATTAAAAAATATAGAAAACAGCCCTGGCTGGTGTGGCTCAGTGGATTAAATGCCAGCCTGCAAACCGAAGGGTTGCCAGTTTGATTCCCAGGCAGGGCACATACCTGGGTTGTGGGCCAGGTTCCCAGTTGGAAATGTGTGAGAGGCAACCACACACTGATGTTTCTTTCCCTCTCTTTCTCCCTTCCTTCCCCCCTCTCTCAAAATAAATAAAATCTTAAAAAATATATAGAAAACAATCTGCAGCAACACACAGGTTAATAGTACAAACTTTGGAGCCCAACCTCATGCATTTGAATACTAGAACTGCCGTTTAAGCTGTGTGTCCCTGGGTCAAGTAACTAAATCTTTCTGTACCGTAGTTTCCCCATCTTTAAAATACAGATGAAAACAGTAATTCCCTCACAGGGATGCTGTGCAGTTTAAGTGAGTTAACAAGTGGGAAGTACTTACAACAGACTTCGGAATATTTTAAGATATTGGTTAGTCTGAATTCCCAGGGAAAAAGAAGCTCTGGCTGAAGAGGTAAAGCAATATACATTTTAACTACATAGCATCAAGCAAGAGTCTGTTTTCCTGAAGCATGTGAGGAAAGGTCACAGAAACTCTTGAATACAGTCTAGATTACAAGAGATTAAATTACTTCCAGAAGACTATAGAAATTCTAAGTTTAGCAGCAAATCATAATGAAGGCACTTGACTTCAGCTAAAGATTCACAATGAACAGAGGTAAAGGCAATGACTAGGAAAAAAGCTACTGATTCCATCTTGGTTTTCCTCCCTTTAAAAATATACTCAAATGAACACAAACACTAAATGATTACCCAATGTTTCACAGCTAGAAATAATTTATAACAACTTCCTTTTCTTAGAACCCCTGCTGCCTTTCTTAAAGTGAGAGTGTGTATATGTATAGCAACCACAGTGACAGAGTAAGTTAACGTTTGTTAAATACTGATTAAATACTAGTCACGAGACTAGGGACTTTCCATATATCAAATAGTTATTCTTAGCCCAGTTTTACAGATCAGGATTTAAAGTCAAGTCCATTTGAGTCCACAGTCTTTAATTTAGCTACCATAGTACAATTATTACTGGCCTTTTCAAAGTTGGCTATTTCAAATCTAGGCACTAGACTTTGATTATATAAAATATGGAAAAAAAAAAGCACCCTCAGGTTTTCCACTTGGAGCTGCCTGGCAAGAGCTCATTATTGCCATCTGGTGGCATTATGCTCAAATCACAAGATCAGGGATTCTAGAGTCTTGGGTCAAAGTGACAAACAGGCCTGCTGCTGTTGCAGCATCAAGCTGGTGGCTAGAGGGTATTCACAAAAATGGTTATTACAATGCTACACCATTCTGTAAACAGGGGTTAATGTGAGACCATACAATACATGTGGATGATGATGTAAAAGAAGCCATAAGAAGGCTTCCTGAGAACCTGAATAATGACAGGGTGTTTCACATTTTCAGAGAGCATTGGACCTGTCCATGAAGCAGATCTTGATTAGTAAAAAAATATGAGGATAATTTCTACCTTGAGCCATATCTGAAAGAGGCTATTTCATGGGGGGGGGGGAAGAGAAGAATGGGCAAAGAAATAATCATGTAATCAAAATCTGTGGATGCATCTGCCCTCAGCATTTTAATGATGTTGGTTAAAATGGAAATGTACAATGTAGAACCATATGGGTTGCAAATATATTACTTTAAATAAATATCATAATTTAAAATAGATCAGGGATTCTGAGAATTTGTTTTAAAAAGTTGTGAAGGTTGAATCTGCACACATAAAGCAACAACTGTTACTCAATACTTAGTAAATAACTTAGTAAATAAAAAAACACAAATTCTAAACAATACAACAGAAGGGTTAAGGAAAGATTAAATCATGGAAAGAAGGCCATTAAAAATCTAATTAATATTTGAGCTGGTTATGAATGATCCTATAGGAATCAGGAAACAAAATGAGAAAGGTCAACATGGTATTTACTTTAGAAAAAGGAGATAATGGAAGCACGAGACAGTTTAAAAAATTATCTGGGCCAATTCTTGAACTGTGTATCAGCAGTGCATCTACAAACTCACTAAAAAATGAATAAATATAAAATATATAAACTGAACAGGACATACAAAGAGGAGATGAAGAAGGAACACTAGAGAAATGTTAGTGAATTACTGAAGGTGCAGAGGGGATGGAAGACAGCTGACTTAGCTGAACCAAAAAGTGTTTGTGGAATAAGAGGGAGGGGAAGGAGTTCCCACAAAGTCAGAACCCCACAGATTCCTAAAAGACCTAAAATTGGCAAAGTAGAAGTGTCAAGGTGATGAAAGTCAAAGACAGAATGAGGAACTATTCCAGAAGAAAACTGAGATATGTCAGCTATCATATTTTGCCACATATAATGCACATACATGGTTTAGTACTAATTCCCATGTATAATTTGCACTATATGTGGGAATTAGCACTACCCATGTATAATGTGCATCCTTATTTTTCCCTCAAAAATGTGGATAAAAATCTGCACATAATACAGGGCAAAATACAGTAAATGCGATGTAACATTTTGTATTGGATTGTTTTGCTCTAAAACAGATTATTATAGAACTTTGGGGACTGCTGATTAGAAAATAAGTAATGATGAATCAATGTTAATGTTCTAGTTTAGATGGTTGTATTTTAGTTATATAAATATCCTTGCTTACTAAGAATATACAGTAAAACATTTAAGGGTAATGGCACATTAGACCAGCAAATTCCTCTCAAATGGTTCCCAAAAAAGTTCTGGAATTATACTTCTAGCTTTTCTGTAAGTTTGTAAATGTTACAATTATTTTTTTTTAAAAAAAATTTCCAAGTTGTATAGGATTGAATGATCTACCAAACTTCTTTTTGTCCTACAAGATGTGTATTTTGCAAAGCATTAAGTTTCAGAGAAAACAGGTATTAGAGCAGAAACACTGAAATAAATATGCTAATGAAAAACAAAACACTCTGGAAAAGGATCACTAAGCTGGAAAAGTTAAGAAAATGACCTCAAAGCTAGAATTAAATTAATGACAGGAGAAAAGAAAATCAGACTTACTAGATTCAACACCATAGTCACAGAGATTTCAAAGACACACAAAAAGCAAAACTCAAGAGAAAAAAATTAGCAGAGAAAGAATACAAATCTCTTACAAATTAGGAATCTCCAAGTACACTGAGTGTCCACCACAAAACAGACCAAGGCACCTCATCACAAAATTTCCAAACTCCATGATAAAACCAAAAGATCACATGCAAAGGAATAGAACTGAGAAGAGCTTTCTTCTTCAGACCAGCAACATTACCAGCTACACAGTACATTTTCAACCTAGAATTCTATATCCAAACTACTAATCAAATGTGAAGGTTTAGCTGCATTCAGACAAATCACATCTCAAAAACAAAAAACAAAACCACCTTCCACATACACTCGCCAAGACATGTGCAGGAGGGGATGTTTCAACAGAATGAGAGGAGCACCTCAAGAAAGGCTTAAGACATAGAAGAGGGTAAACAGGAATCCACCATAGGAAAGCTGAAGAAAGTAGTCCCAAAAAGGTAGAAAACAATCAGATGACAGAAAGAAAAGTTCTAGGACAACAGTGCAGCCAACAGATTATATAATGCATATAATAATGGAAAATTATTTTGAGGTTATTAGACAATATATGGGAAGAAGTAGCAATAGATGTATAGAAAAATCAAGAAAATTAAAGAGAAAATTATTAAATGCAGGAAACAAGTTGTCAGAAATCCAGCAAACTATTTTTACTCTTGAAAATATACATGCTGTGTATGAACTTAAGCAAAAACTGGGAGAATGTGAAAGAGTTAAGTTTTCAGCTACACAATAAAAAAAATCATTAGGTATCTGAAATTGACAAAGAAAGCTCTAAAAAATTATTTACAGACGCATATACAAAAATGAAAGCTACAAGTTTAGTGTTTTTTTTTTTTTTTTTAAGGAATAAGAAAGGAACAACACTATAGATAACACATGACCCAAGATACAGTCCAGAGGTATAAAAGATTTTTTGTGTAAAGTGCCAGACAGTAAATATTTAAGACACTGCAGGCCACATGGTTTCTGTCACAACCACTGAACTCCGCTGTGTTAAGACAAAAGCAGCCACAGACCGTATGGAAATGAACAAGCATGTCTGTATATCAATGAAACTGTTTATGGATACCAAAATCTAAATTTCATGTAATTTAGTAAGTCACAAAATATTATCCTTTGATTACTTCTTTAGCTATTTAAAAATGTAAAAATCACCCACAGCTTAGTCTTTGCAAAATCAGGCTGTGAATTGGCCAACTCCTGTTTTAGCCTATACCATAAGGCATGTTCCATGTAGGAACAGAATTTGCTAATATATCCTGTTATTGTCCATTATGTACTTCATCAACATCAATAGTTTTTAAAAGGAAATTCTTACCTGGTGGCATAAGTTTCATAAGTACCCTTGCTCCATCTCTAAGAGGTGGCATATTTAGGTTGCTACCTAAGTCTGCAACTTGCCAGAGAAAAGAGATGTATCTGGGATGCAGTGACATTATCTAGAATACAAAATACACAATATTTATCTGTAAACTATATCTCCCCCAAAGGTCCCCAAATAATTTTATTTGTCAATAACCACACTTGTGCTTATGGCATGTCTATTCTTTAAAATAGTCTGCTTTTCCCATCTTCCCTTTACAAATCCTTCATGATGCAGACAGAATATACTATCCAAGCCACCTCCAGTAATTTCTGTGTGACAGCTCTTTTACTATCTTGTTAAACTATTTTTCTCACACAGGCAAGTTGGACTATGTACAAATAAAAGGTTGTTACGCCCACTCATGGTGGCTGGTATTGTAGCCATTAAAATTGTTGTGGGGAGGGATAGAAGGAGACTAAAGGAGGCAGGAGTCACTGTTTCTTTAGATACAAGTTATGTTATGACAATCTGAGAAACTGCAGATATTTTCCTATAGAAACAGTTCTGAAGGATTCACTATTATGGTACGAATATATAATACGGTAATTAATAGTTATAATTAAGCTGTATGATGGAATGACTTTATAAAAACATAAAAAACAATACCATATCTGTAAGGGAAATGTTTTAAATTTCGAGCAGTTACAATCACCTTTCAGTGGGATCCACTGTGAAGTTGATGGCTAACTATGTAGTTGTTTGATATTTTGTCACATTAAATTATAAGCTTCTCAAGGGAAGAAAAACCTATTCAATACACTTTTTTATTCTCAAAGAACCTAGCACAATGCCTTGCATACAGTAACTCAAAAGTATCTACTCACCACCCCAGGCAAACAGCTTTCCACTTCTGGATTGGGACCATCACTGTAATGATTACCATGGTTTCCAGGAGATCCAGTTGAGGAATCAGAAGAGCTATCAGGGCTTGAAGGCATATTGGAACTTATTTGTGTAAGTTTGGCTGTAATTAGCTGAAAATGATATATTGTATTAGCATCAAAGACAAGGCAAAATACACAAAACAAGTTAGTGACACACTAACAAAAACCAAAACCTATACTCTATACTTTTAGAAATATAATTTACAACTTATCTAAAATTACCACTTAGGAGAGGTCAGAAAAAAAAAATAACCACTTAATTAGTTTTGCTTTTAAAAACCCTTTCCTTCTCTACTTTATTGTAGGTAACATTGATGCCTGCCTTATTTAGTGTCACAATCTTAACACCTAATACAGAGCTTCACACATGATGGATGCTTAATTCACATCTATAGAAAAAAATGTTGAATAATGAAATGAAAAACAGCCTTTGATTTTCTTGAAAAGATACTTACCGATTTATCTTTTAAGTTTAATTGTCCAATCAACTTTCTATCATCTGCAGGATCTATCAGTTCACCGCCCACAAAGAGCTCAATTTTTGTATGGGCTACATTGGCTTTAATACGATTGAGAATGCATCGTCGTACTGAACCGATTGTGTCATTTGTATGAGACCATACATCCAAGTCATCAACCTGTCTGCCCTGGTTTGGAAATCGAACTATAAAAGAGAGGTGTTTACCACGGAAAGCTCTGGGGGAAACAAAAAAGAAAACATCACATTCAGCACACTTTCAAATTGTCTTGTAAAGAAAATAAAGCTAAAAATCTAATATTGAATATTTTCTTATTAAATAAGATAAAGTAAGTTAAGGCTACTTATTTTTAGGGTCTTGAAAATAAAAATTTACTGCTCCTAATTACAAGTATTATAAGTAATCTTTAAAACACAACATATTCTATTGTTGCTACTTTTGTACCTATAGATGCAGAAAATAAGGTGTCTATAAGAAATTAACACAAAGACATGAGTAACACTTCACTTCTTTTTATGCTATAAAGCCCACCTAAGACTTTTTAAATATGGAAGATAACTTTATCTTGAGAGTAAACAAAATTGTTAAAAATGTACATTTTTCTGAAAAATTCTTAATGTAAAAATTCACCCCTAAAATAATATTTATGTTGGTTTAAGTATTACTGCAGATAAGATACAAAAAATAAAAATCATATTTAAGGAGTAATTTTAAATAATTTCATGGTAAGCAAAGAGAAATATCTTACGAAAAGAAATCTTTTAAATTAAATATTGATGACACTCATTCTATAAACATCTCTAAATTATCAATAACTATTTGAGTTACCAAATGGTGAGACCTTTTAAGAACTGTTAGCAGAACATTTGAAAATATTTCTTGCTATCGTGGTTATCAAAGGAGTTTTTAAAAGTTATTTCCAATTACTCTTTAATTCTACTATGCTATTATTTTTAACAGTGTACATAAATGTCACCAAAACACTTTAATCGCACAATATCCCTGCAATACTTACCAGGTAGTTAACCAATGGTGAAAATAACTAATTAATTAAAAGAGGAAACTTAAATGAATGAGAATGCTCTACCAAAAAACCTAAAACAAATATAATTTCCTTGTATTTTCCTCACTCCCCGCCTCCCGTACACCACTTTTAAAAAATTAAAAGGCTAGGAAAACATCAAGTAATTAAGAAATAGCACTAGTAGATCAGTTATTCACAAACCTTGACATAGGCAGAATTGTTCTTTCCTCATGATAATCGCTGTCACATTCATTTATATACTCCCTCAACACAGTTAATACTCGAACCATTCGTACAGCTTCCTGTCTTGCACAATTAATACTGTCTTTGTCACCATCCAGAACACATAACGTGTCATAGGACGCTTTCAAACGATCAAAGCAAGACTGAATGAAGTCTTCGTGGATTACCACCTACAAATAGTGGGCCAAATAACAGTTCATATTGCTTTGAAATGTAAAAACTTAATGTATAATAAAACATTATTCTAATTAAAGATAGCAACAACTAATTTAAAGGTAGCCCTCAATTAACCATGATCATATTTAACCAGCTTCTATAATAAACTATGATAATAAAATAAACTATGCTTTGTCAAAGAAAGCTAGAGTTCCCTAAGTATAAACTAGATATTCAAAGAAAATTTAGTCAAAATCTCTTGCCATAATTATACTCAAAATAATCACTTTAAGACCATTATTATGACAAAGATTCATTCAGAAAGCATTTTGTACAAGAGAAGTAAGAACTAAATATTTTAGGTTTATTTTTAATGAGCTAACACAAAGAAATTCCTAGTTAATTCTGAATTAAAGAAATATTCTTTACAGCAACAGGGTTCTTCAAGCAGAATTCTAATTTATGTAAATTTTAATGCAAGTCAATCCTCACCTGATTGACCTGTAGTCTGGGACCAAGGTTTGTGTATATCTCTTTAAGGAGATCTATAGCTCTGCTGGCAATATCATCATTACTCTGAATCACCACCTAGGTTCAAAAGATTCAAGCATAAATATCTTCCAAGAAATATCTTAGTTGGACATTTCAACTCAAATCATACCTACCCTGTTATTTTTAATACAGTATTCAATAATTTCAGGATACATTGACACTGATAATCAAGAAAACCAAGTAAACAGAAAACGGGCCAAAATAAATAATAATAAATGCAAAACCCAAGTTTTGAATAAAGAAATCTGTTTAAGGGAATACACATTTTACTAAGGATATAATATGCTTTGATCACTACTATTATTTTTAACTGACACAATATCCTATTTGTTTCAGGTATACATTATGATGAGTCGATATTTATATACATGACAAAATGATCCCTGTGATAAGTCTAGTTACCATCTGCCACCAAAGTCATTACAATACTGTATTCCCTATGCTGTACATTAAATTCCCACGACTTCTTTATAACTGCAAGTTTGTACCTTTTAATCCCCCTTCCCTATTTCACCTCCCCCAACCTCTCCCCACTCTGATAACCAACAGTTTGTTTCCTGTATGTATGAGTGTTTCAAATATTATTTAACACCTTGGTAATCCAAGTTATGAGACACATTAAAGGGAAAATTCAAATTAGTTAAAAGGCCATAAAAAATTACATGAAACAGTTTAGCATAAAGGGTTACCCACCTAATTTCTACAGCTCTTTATCACTCATTTAATTATATTAGTGGTAGTCAAACTATATGCAGAACTCTAGGACTTAAAGGGAGTGTTTTATGGCTGACACCTATATAACAGGCTTAGAGAGACAGAAAGGAAAGAAGCACAAGGAGAGACTGCAAAGAAAAAGTAAACAGGCTTCCCTAACTTCAACTAGTTTTATATTTTGAAGCACTGTATAAATTCTGATTTTTAAAAAGGGCTTCTACTGTTTAAAAATGTTGAAAACAGCTCTGGCTGGTATGGCTCAGTGCATTGAGTGCTGGCCTGAGAACCTAAGGGTTGCTGGTTTGATTCCCAGTCTAGGGCACATGCCTGCATTGCAGGACAGGTCCCAGGTTGGGGGGCAAGTGAGAGGCAACCACACATTGATGTTTCCCTCCCTCTTCCTCTCTAAAAGAAAATGTAGAAAACTTATGTCAACTGCAATAGAAAACTTAAAAATATTATTTATAAATGTTGAAAATTCTGTACTTAATAAAAAAGTCTGAAAAATCAAATACCACAGTAAAGATCTTAGGCAATCTACGGTTAGCAGAAAAATATTTCATATCATATCATTTATATATATGTTTATGTAGATATATATATATTAACTGCTGCAAACAGTTGAGACTTATTTTTTTATTTTTTTAAAAGATTTTATTTATTTATCTTCAGAGGGGAAGGGAAGGAGAGAGGGAGAGAAATATCAATGTATGGTTGCTTCCTGTGCATTCCCTGCTGGGAACTGGCCTGCAACCCAGGCATGTGCCCTGACTGGGAATCGAACCGTGATCTCTTGGTTCACAGGCCCGCGCTCAATCCACTAAGCTACACCAGCCAGAACGAGACTTTTAAAGATAGGAATAATTAACACCACGTTGTGATGACATGGATAAACCTTGATGGTATTATGCTAAGTGAAATAAGTCAGTTGGAGAAAGACAAATACCATGGGATCTCACTTATATGTAGAATCTAAAAGCAAACAAACCAAAACAAACAAACAAATTAAAAACTGAACTCATAGACACAGAGGATTGATTGGTGACTGCCAGAGGTAAGGGTGGATAAAATGGGTGAAGGTGGTCAACAAGTACAAACTTCCACTTACAAAATAAATAAATCCTGGAGATATAATGTAGAGCAAGGTGACAACAGTTACTAGTATATTACATATTCAAAAGTTGCTAAGAGTAAATCTTAAGAGTTCTCATCGTAAGAAAAAAAGTAAAAATGGTAATGAATGTTAAATAGACGTACTATGGTAATCATTTTGCAACAGATACATATAGAAATCATATAAAAAACCAGTAATGTTTTCAAATTACATCAATGAAAAATACCTAAACAAGGTCTGTCTGGAAAAAGTCCAGCCATTGTTAACATAACGAGATTTGTTTGCATGACATTGATGTCACTTGGCAGCCAAGGAGAGGGGAATGGAATGCACGTGTGTGAACAGTGACTTCATTGTACTAGTCAGTGGGGGTGGTAGATGCTATTGAGTGAGCATGTGTACTGTGTGGCCACTGCATTCAAAATGACTGAGCAAGAACAGCAACAGATCTGCATCAAATTTTGTGTTAAGCCTGAACATTCCTCCATGGAAACTATCCAGATGATTCAGAAGGCTGCAGCTTTGCCCAACTGGTGACTGGCAGCTTCATCATGATAACACACCCTCATAACATCACCTCTCATGCAGTTTTGTTTTTTTTTGAGAAATATCAAATCACCTGGATGACTCTACCCCACTACAGCCCAGACTTGGTGCCTTGTGACTTCTGCCTTTTCCCAAAACTAAAATCACCTTTGAAGAGATTTCAGACCATAGATGAAATTCAGGAAAATATGACAGGGCAGCTGATGGCAACTGGGAGAATTGTGTGAGGTCCCAAGGTGCCTACTTCAAAGAGGACTGAGGTGTCATTGTCCTATGTATAATGTTTCTTGTATCTTCTTCAATAAATGTCTATTTTTCATATTAGATGGTTGGATACTTTCTAGATAGGCCTTAGTATATTAAGACTTAACGGTGGAAAGATTAACCTTAAATAGGCAATGATGTTTTACTCCCTCACTTATTTAAAAGATTACAAGTTACTACGTTCATAATCCCTTCTAAAGTGTTCTCTTCTGTCCTCTAGTTATTTTAGCACTAAATGTATAATAACCTAAAATTAACATTGAAGACCAATCTACAACTGAAAAATAACTTTCATGGGGTGGGATAAAAGATTTGTTTCGTTAGTGCACTTCTATATACATGTGGATTCTAAGCCAAGACAAAAGAAACATCAGTGGCAGAAGGAGTGGGAAGGGAAGGGAAAGAGAGAAGAAAAAATTCCAATTGACAAATAACATAGTTATTAACGAGATAAAGGTGAACTGTCACTAACTCCCAGAACAAGCATCAGAGAATTATACATACATAAAACTTATATGCAAAACTTTGATTCCTTACTTATTTGAAAAACTACTTCACAAACAATGTTTATAAGTTCCTACTTTTCACTTACCCTCCATAGGTAGTCTAATCCTATTAACTCCAAATCATCCATCATATATGCTCTCCTTTTTGCTACTAGTTTTCCTTCTCGACAATTCACAGCTTTGAAGAATCGCTCGAAACATTTCATCCCATTTTCAGTTAACAGGGAAGGATCAAGCTGAAGCACATTGCTTTCAAAGAAGTCCTTATTAATATCGGGATCCAAGTCTGGTTCATCCCCCATCAACTTGGAATACCACTTAAAACAGGCTTCGCGATCACAAAGATAAACTGCATTCTCTGCTAAGCATTTCCATATTTGTTTTGCCTGAGGAGCACATAGCCACAGTTGGCCATCCTTCAACAAAAATCTTGGAAAAACATAAAAAAATTAGTATTAGATCTACATAATTTTTTCTCAAATGCAATCTATCTGTATAAATAAGAAATCATCAATTTATCACAACTATATTTTAACTAGAGGTAAAAAAATGTCAGTTCCTATTGTATCATAAAGGAACTTATTTCTCAACTTTTATCTGGTACTAAAAAATACTAGCTATTTATTCGTTCGTTCAACAAGCATAATACTGGTCACTTACAATGTGCCAGGAATTATTCTATGTGATTGGACCTCAACTGAATAAAATATTTGTTCCCTGAACTTTAAACAGTTTAGTATGTTTAGCAGTTGAGTTCTAGCATTTTGCTTATATGACATCACTGGTAAATGAGGTATTCTACTAAATGACTTTCAGAGGCAATCAATTCAATGACATTTAAGAGAGTTAACATTGCTGAAATGTTAATACTTTGTTGATCTACACTCATCACTCAGTACTACCTGGCCATATTAAACAGAATAACCTACATGTGATTTAAGCTTTGTATGTCAATAATTCAACAGGATGCTTACCAATTATTCACTAGTGTTCTCTATGGCCATTTTTACTTTGATGATTGGTTTGGTCGTTTAAACAAGACAATGAAGGTGAATTCTGTTACAACTAAGTAAGTCTCTTCAGTTAGCTTTTTATTTGTTTTAGCATTCATCCACTAACTCTGCCTGCCTTATCTTTGAATGACAGAAAGGTAACACTTCAATTTCATTTTAGGAAACATAATGGTGGCTCTGTGACCAGTTACAAAATATGGTAGAGTATTTCATGTCAATAGGTTCCCTCTCCATTTCAAAGCGTTTTAGGGAAGCCAATTCTAGGGTTTTTGGTATTTCCCTAACATTGTTGATCTTAAAGAGGGGATTTAGCACCTAGTCCTTCCTAATCCTGCTACCTCTAATTTATATATATAAAACGGAGGTCAAATGTGATAAAAAATGCAGTTGTTTTCAAAGTTTTTTTTTTTTTTTTAAGACAATAGCAGAAAATGTGTTCCAAGTAAAATTCCATTTGGAAGTCCTATGTACAAAATGAAAGCAGAGCTGTTCTAGCTGCTGGGAGGATGAAGAAAGAAGACATGGCAATAAAACATCCACTGGTCGTTTAGGAATCTTGGGGTAAGCTCCTCAGAAGCTCTAAGGCTCCAATGTAGGTTTGAAAAATCACGGGTCTAACAAAGAGCAGGCTTTGAAGTCATACCTAGTTGAGTGTGCAAGGCCACTAAATACTGGCTGTGTGATTTCAAACAAGCTAGTTTAAGCCTTGTGAATTTTGGTTTTCTTATAAATCAAATGGGGAGAATACCTGTCTCATGGCATTGCTACAAGGATTAAATGTAAAGTGCTTGAAACGAGCCGAATATACAGTGGGTAAATTAGGTTTCTTTCTCTTCAGTGAGTTGCTATAGGTCATGGAGATAGGTATAAATAGAGCAGGGACTAGAATAGATCTTCTGATTTAAAACTTTGATATAACAAAAGGGCTCATAACCACTTTTCTGATCTAGGAAATCAAGGGATAGAACACACACCAATAAAAAAAAATGGCCCACTAAGGCAGGGACTCTCAATCTGGGGAGGCAAGTCTTTCTATCCAATGGTTCAAAAAACATTTCATTTTAAACAAACGCCAAATTTCTTAAAACCTGAAGGCTCGAGTTTTTCCTTAAGTTAAAATCATTATGTAACTACTTATATAAGTGTTTCCCAGTATAAACAAGCACATAGTTCAATAAACATAATTAACACAGCCCAGGGGAAAATTCCCCAGTGTATCAAAATAATAAATGCAGTAGATTTTTCTGAAGCACCGATAACCTTGGCATTTCCCTTAGCACACTTAGGATCTGCATATAAATTTTTTTATTCTGTGATGTGGTTGCGAATTCACAAAAATCCATCATCAAAAATTTCAAATCTGTAAATATATAAAGTCACTAAAAACTAAGTATCAGTAAACAAGTTCAGCCTTGTACTACATTTAACCTCAACTCCACCAGAATAATGTTATTAACACACGACATTGAATTGCCTTTGTCAGCCACTGCTAGGATAAACAAGGGACCAGAAGACTCAAAACCATTTTTTGAGGCACTGGTCCAGCAGCCTTTTGTCCCCATTTCCTTAGTGTCTATGATACCATTATGGTGAGTATAGTTTTCTAGCTGGTTGTGTCAAAATATGGCAACTTGTTCTTTAAAAATAACCTTATTTCCAGCATAAACCAAGTATAAAGAACAGAATTCTATACAAAAGCTTACATGTTCTCTTTAAATACTGCAAAGAAGTTAAAGCTCAAACAATTAATTCTAAATTTCTAATACATGAACACATAGGGAAATACTCTTTGACTTTCAGATGATTTCCATGGGGGATGGGTGGGGAAGGTGGCATGGGGAAATGACCACCTAAAAAAGACCTAAGCTATACAGCATATTAAGTTGGCATTCTTTATCTGTGTCTTAAATAGAACAGTGTTTGTTTAAAACAAACCTAAGGAAGTTAAGCCTTTCTTGGACTTCTTGAACATGACTATATCTGCTTCCCAGCCTCACAGTTTGTGGGTCATAGTCTTCATGGTCTGCAAATTAAAAACAAAATCATGCATTACATAATTGGATACCCACATCACTGGTGGCTTTAACCAAAAGGAAATTAAGTCACTTAAAAAGTCATTAATTTTTTATTATTAAAAGGCATCCTGAAGTTTATTAATTACTGATGATTTCAAGTCATCTCCTATTTTCCCCACAAAAATAAAATTTCCCTTTACATAAAAGTATGTTAAATGCACTATAAAAATGATTCTTCATCACAACCCCTTCAACAAAATCTTCATACACATGAAGCAATTTCCGATTACAGCCTAAGACTAACTTGAGTGGTCTGTGAATGGCAGCCACCAAGACAACATTTTTCTTTAACCTCCTTTCTATTATACTGAAAACTATCTTCTTGGAGAAAAAAATGTTGTTATAAAAAATAAATTACATTACTAATTTCTACCTAGAATGTTATATAGTAACACAAGATGCTACTCAATATAATGAACTTAAAATACAGTTATCACCATCAACATGTTATAAAAGAATAGTCTCAGAATTTCAAGAAAACTTACCCATCTATCTTAACTATAGGTAGGTACTGGTTCCTAGGCCTAGCTTAAGTTGGAAATTCCTTTTTAAAAAAGAACAAACAAAGCTAGGAAACTCTTTGGTGTTACTTTTATTATAGCATTCTATGGGTGAAAAAGCCTCAGTATTTGCAATGAAAGACCACAAGAAAAAAAATCTTACAAGCACCTACTGTCCTAAAAATACCATTAAGGTGGATTTTTTTTGTTTAAATTTTTATTTTTTGGAAAAAAGCTATATAACCTGGAAATGATCAAGTTGACTTGTGGCTTGGAACAGAAAACTGAAGCAAATACTCTGACAAGTACCATTAACCACTTGGGAATCACTGCCATTTCTTCCAGTAAGCTGCATCAAGTTATAGAGGAATGCGAAATTGTGCTATTTTCCTTTAGCATCAAATACTGGTATTTCCATACCAGATCCTGGACCTTACGGCATGTGTGTCCTAGTACCCAAAAAATTCTAATTGTGTGAAACCCTTTAGAAATAGTAAAGGTAATCAAAGTGTCCAGAAATAGTGTGGTTTCCTCTCTGAACAAAATCTTGACATGTTGTAATGACGGAATATTTACAATGTTTAGCAACACCTGCTTTTGATGCTGTGAAGAAAAACAACCAATGATATTATGACTAACTGCTTTCTATTCCCAAGCACTATTTGTTTTCTACCAAAAGTCCTAAACACTGATTTTCTACTTCTATGGAAGTCATTTTTATCAGGGTTCAGGACTGAAAGCACTACACTTCAGGAGGTTTTTCTAAAGAAACTAGATAGAATATCAAAGTATATTCTATAATGTTGAAATTTTCTTTTACAGGACACTAGTCAAAGTATCTGAACAATGGACTACAGGGTCCTTTTTTAAACAAGATGTTTGCACAGCTTTGTATACTTGGCAGGTTCTTTATTAGGAGAAATTTTAATAATTTCAAACTTAAGTCTCGAAAATTTAAGAATTCCCTTATCTTTACCCATATTTACCAGTTATTTACATTTTGTCCCATTTGCCTCATTGATCACCATGTATTTTTCTAAATCATTTGAGATTTAGTTGGAGACATGTCCCTTTACCCTTAAAGATTTCAATAACTCGTTACAAAACCAGTAATATTCTCTTACATAACCATAGTAGTTATCAAAACAAACACTGATAGAATACTATTATCTAAGTCAAGGTTTCTGAAGAACACATTGACATTTTGGACTGGATAATACTTGGTTGTGTGAAACTGCTGTGTGCATTGTAGGATACCTAACAGAATCTCAGACCTCCACCTATTATATGAAGGGGGACCCAAAAAACCCCAGATATATAAAAAATTGCGTTTATTCTTACATGTTTAAACTTCAGTTGCCTTCAAAGTACTTTCCCCATCTGATGTAATGTACCTATTGAGACTTCCCCCCCACTGCTCAAAATATTTTTGAACTCATCGATTTTGATGCCTTTCAGTGCTTCTGCCATGTTTTTATTTCACCTCTTCCACAACAGAAAACATTTTCCTTTGAGGACTTATTTCATCCAGGGAAACAAAAAACATCACTAGGGGTTCATGCTGTTTTTGGTCAAAACCTGCGGAACTCTCAGCACAGCGTGGGCAGGTATACCCAGAAATCACCATTGTGAAATGGGCAAATGCACTGAAAGAGTCTTCAAAAAAAATTTCACTGAATCCAAACGCAGCCTCTTACAACAATGCCAGCTGGCACACTCATAAGGGGTTCCTAGACCACTCATGTAGCTGAAGAAGCCCCTCTAGAAGGTAATTTCAGTTTTGGGGGCCCCTCCTTTATTCTTGTTATCATCCTTGCCCAAATCTTCCTCCAAGTTAACCAAAAGTATTCTAATTTTAATTTTTCTTTTCTCCAAATCCAAGAGTAAACAGTTGCTTTTAGTTTACACATAAATACTATGCCTTTTTATTCATTAATCTGGAGATTTCATCATCCCTCGTGTTTCTTGACCTTTTAGAAAAATGCTCTAATTTGGTTGCATTATCACTTTACTTAGGGTTCTTTGATGCTTTGTGATTCAGGCTAGGCATTTTGGCAAATACCACAGAAATGACCCTAGGTCCTCATTAGATCATTATCAGAAGAAACTTCATGTTATTTGGTGGCACTATTCATATTAACTAATCATTTAGTCAAGATGCTTTCACTAGGTTTCTTCACTGTCAAATTAATATTTTTCTCTTTGTAATTAGCAAGTAATTTGTGGGAAGATACTTTGAGGCTGTAAGTATCTTGTTCTTATCAAAATTTTTACACATTAGTTTTGGCATCACCCCTTTTTTGAAATTCAGGTGCCAGCACTTTATTAAGAATTGAAACCCAACGATCAAGAAAAGCCAAGAAATTCCCTGGCCAGGTGGTTCATTTGGTTGGAGTATCGTCTCATACACCAAAAGGGTGTGTGTTGGATCCCTGGTCAGAAAGCATACGGGAGGCAATAGATATTCTCTCTCTCTCTCTCTCTCTCTCTCTCTCTCTCTCTCTCACAGCAATAAAAATATCGTTGGGTGAGGATTAGGGAAAAAAAAAGAAAATTCAAAAAACAACATCCTTCTATGCTAAACAGGAATGGAGAGGCCCTGTTCTTCCTTATAAAAAAGCTCCCTGGACCTGAAAACAAAGACAGGTTGGTGGTTTTCCTTCTAAACATTCAGCCCCAAACAAATACTGTAGTTAGCAATCAAAGAAAGATGACCTATTTTTGACTCATGCTGCCTAACTATTCGATATTCCACTGAAAAACAGGAGAAAGTAGATGGACTAAATTAATTCACGTGTGTCTGGCTAAGGCTAACATAAACTGGTTTTTGTCATTACAAACTACATGTTGTCTAGAGGTCATTTCAGAACTCAGTACAAGAAAGTTCACTTTCAAAAAAGCATCTGTAATTGAGACATAACTCAAATACCATAAAATCCATCCATTTAAAATGGATAACCCAGTGGCTTATAGTATAGTCAAAGCTACTAGATTTGACTATCGCAATCTACCATCACATTTTACTTTTTAGTGATTTTTAGAGAGAGAAACATTGATTTGTTATTCCATTTATTTATGCATGCATTGGTTGATTCTTGTATATGCCCTGACCAGACAGTGAACTCACAACCTTGGGGAATTAGAATGACACTAACTGAGATACCCAGCCAGGGCTCTACCATCATATTCTACAAGACTTTCCATCACCTCAGAAAGAAACCCATCACATAGTCATGCCCCATCCCCCCCACACCCAGCCCTTAGCTTATTTTAGACATTTCATATAACTGAATCATACAATATGTGGTCTTTTCTGACTGCCTTTTGTACTTAGCATATTTTTCAGGGTTCATCCACGTTATAACATTTTTTATTGCTGAATAATATTCAATTATATGTATATACAACATTGTTTATCTACCCATCAAATGAGGAATATTTGGGTTATCTCCACCTTTTGGGCTGCTATGAACATCCACGTCCAAGGTTTTGCATGGATCTATGGTTTCATTTCACTTAGGTATATAAGTAGGAGTAAACTGTATGGGAAATTCTATGTTTATCATTTTGTGGTATGACCAAACTGTTTATCAAGGTGGCTGAACCGCTTTACAACCCCACAAGCAACATACAAAAATCTAAACTTATCCACATTCTTGCCAACACTTGCTGTTATCTTATTAATTCCTGTCATCCTAGTAGGTGTAGTTTCTCACTGTGGTTTTAATTTGCATGTTCCTAATAACTAATGCAACCAAACATCTTTTTATGTGCCAATTAGCCATTTGTCTATCTTTGGAGAAATGTCTATACAGATCCTTTGCCCATTTCTTAACTGGTTGTTTTAACTGTTGAGTTATAGGAGGAGGTCTTACATATTCTGGATACAAGTCCTTTATCAGATATATAATTTGCAGATATTTTCTCCCATTCTTGGGTTATCATTTTAAGTTCTATATATCACTTTTCCCCCATAACAATTTTGCTTTGCCTAACCCAAGGCTATGAAGCTTTATTCCTATGTTTTTTACCTAAGAGTTTTATTTATACTTTTAGGTCTATGGCCATTTTCACTTAATTTTTGTGCATGGTGTACTTTCTTACTTTCTGAAATGAGATGTTCGAAGGTCATCTTGTAATTTCCCTGCACCAGTCCTGGAAATAGCCATTACTCCAGAGAACTATAAACTGTTAATAAACTGGACACTAGCCTATTTTTTTTAAATTACAAAGAACCCACTCAGACTTAACAGTACTTCATGGCTAACTTAGGAATGAGTCAGAGCTACTGAGAAAGTATACACTAACACAGAAAACAATTTGTGAATTACACTAAAAAAAATCCTTTTGTGGGGGAAAAAATTGTTCCTAAAACTGTCAGTTTTGAATTTAAGAGACTGGGAAGAGTTCATTAAAGCTCCAGTCCTGAGAGAACAGAATGCAAAACTGTGATCTACAATGAAAACAAGTCCTCCAACTCTGTCCAAAAACCAGGAAAAATGGTAATTTAAACTTTCAGTTAAGTGTTCAATAAGTACAATGGCAATCCTACCAATGAGGTAAAACTTGAGTGAAAATTAAAAGGTGGTTTTATACTCTGTTGTATAAACATTACTTTAAAAAATGACTTGTTAAATAAGCATCAGAGCCTGAAGGCACAAGTAGCAAAGACACATGACTAAATATTGAGAATTTTAATAAGTTTATTACTTTATCTAAATAATGTTAAAAGAGGAGGTAGAAAACAGCTAACTATACATACTACTGAGGAAATGTTCTCTTCCAAAGCTGAAGATGCTAGTGATGACATATGGGCAGGCCAAATACTTAATATTGATGAAATAATTATCAGAAATTGAGAATATCAGTGAACTGTGGAAACCTGATGTTATCCTCCTGAATATGTCTAATACTTAATGGGATCCATACAACATTATTATAGAGAGGCAAAAACTGTAATTTACTTTAAAACTGCAAATTCAGAAACCAGTGGTTGATGTGATGTTACCACAGAAGTGATTTAATGATGTGAAAAGTTTATTTTAACAGGAGAATTTTACCAGCTTAAAAATACTTTCCCCCTATATTTGAATACAGACTGCCCTGGCTGGTGTTGCTCAGTCAGTTGAGCGCTGAACTGTGAACCGAAAGGTCGCTGATTCAATTCCCAGTCAGGGCACATGCCTGGGTTTCGGGCCAGGTCCCATGTTGAGTGTGAGAGGCAACCACACATTGACGTTTCTCTCTTGCTCCCTCCCTTCCCCTCTCTCTAATAAATACTACAGACTGATCAGTATTAATAAGAGCACTATGATGGAGGAGAAAAAGTTATCAAAATTAGGAGAAAACAAAAGCTATGCTGTCAATAAATTCAGGGGAACATACCAGTTGCAACAAAAACTTCAAGAGCTTACTATGTGCCAGGCATTATTCTAGCATAAGCAACTTGCCCAAGTGAGTTTGGGTCATGTTTCAAAAATCTAGGCAATATGACTATGCAGATTCACAACTCTTACTTTGTAGAGATACAGACAATATGAGGAGAAATCCAAGAATTAAAACATTCTTGTGACCATGAAATTGAGATAAAGCAACTACAAATGTTGAATTTGACTAAAATGGAGCAAAAAACTCTAGTGAATCTGAACTGCACAGCTTCTGAACTCCTAGCTTCTAACTGTCCTAACAGCAGGGTTTTCAACCTCTGACAATGAAATTAAATGAAACACAACATGTAAATAAAGCCAAATAAAAATTAGCATTCAGAGCTAATATGATTTACATGGCTCCATTTTGGGGAAAGGACTTGAATTGGCATCTATGAGGGCTGTGTACCAACTAAAAGCGATCATAACAAAGAATCAGAGTTATGTTAAACCAAGTCCATATGCAAGTGCTTGGATGTCCTACAGGCAAACATCTTGTGCCTCTCTCAGATTTTGACTGCATTTTGCACAGAACATAATTCACATGGCCACACACGTGACTATGTTGACCTAATTGTCCTATCATGCTGTTTAAAAGGAACTTAGGGCTGAAATGATAAAAGATCATTGCCTAGTGTGTATCAGCTCCCTGATGCTTAGACTGCTTATGTAACTCCTTAATCTACTGCCTAGGAGGACTTCGCTGGCCTACAGAGGGTAAACAAAGAGTCAACAAAATCAGTAATGGGTATCCGAAGAATTGCTTAATTTTTCAATTATATTCACCTACATTTTATATGGGAATGTATTTAAGTGTTAAGCAAAAACCTCATGTTTTGTAAGCATGTTGGGATTTTATGCAATGCCAAGAGTCTACCTACTCTTCAAATAATGAATATTAGAAATATCCTCATTTTTAATACATATTATGATAGGCATCTATAGAATCTACTATAAAATGTTAAGATTGGTATGTTCAGTAACCATTATGTTCAATTCTATCTTCAGCTCTCATAAATATACAATTTCCTTTCTATGGCTATGGGGAACAAACTTGAGCCTACAAGACAGTTTTTGATTTTGTGTATGGGGAGGCTACAAATTTGGCATGAGAGGAATATGTACTAAGAACACATACTCTGTCATACAGACTCAAACATAATTATCAGAGGGCAAAAGAGCATTGAAACAGAGCTTCATGTAATGGAGGCACTTAAAAACTGGCTGTTAAAACAGGAAACTTTACAGCAACATGTTTCAACAAATTCATAGTTTGAAACCAGTGTAAACATGTGGATTCTTATTTTGTAGCCTTGGCATTTCTCTACTTGTAAATTTTTAAATCTACACTTATAAAACTTGGACTTGGGATTATAAGAGGACTATCATATATGTAATAGACTTAGAAAAAAAGTTTTCTTGAAAAGATAAAGGTGGTGGTAGTTATAAAACAAAGGTTGAAAATGAGTCAAGTACATACCCAAGAAGGCAATATCAAATGTAGTATAGGTAGGCACAGCCCCCAGGCAGGGAAGAAAAAAAATCAACTTAATAAGGAGAGTGAGGGAAGGCAAACACTTACTAAAGAGCCCTGAAATGCTGACCAGGAGTTTTAAGTGTGTGTTAAGAGTTAAGAGTAATGTGTAAGTGGACCATAAGCTAAAAAAGGAACATAAAATACATTTGTTTTTATTTCTAAGGTAACTAATGCCCGCCCCCCCACCCCCCACAAAAGTCAAGCTGGGAAGGGAAATGCTGTTATTTCTTATAATCATGCTAGCTCGTAATACATACCTCTGGCATACAGCCTCATGCTTTCCATGTAAGTTGCAAGATTTTCTGCTACCAAGGTAACTAGGGCATGATTGTGCTGAAGTTGATTGATTAAGTCATGGCGATAAAATACATGGGGACTTCGCTGAGTTTGACTGAAACGAGAAGAACTTAACAATATAATTAGGCAATTAATTCTGTTGGAATCAAAAGAAGTTTATATAATCTAAACTCTTAGCTTCTAATTTAAAAACTTAAAATGGGTTATTTCATAACAGAATCACACTTTTGGCCATTTACTTTAATGACAAGCAATTTAAAAGAAAAATCAATGCTTCAAAAAATAATGACACTCCATTATGTTATACAAAAATATACACATTAATATGCTCCAGTATCACATCAATAGAAGTCTACTTGAATAAATGATATACTTCCATACTATAGTAGTACCAAAGCACTTATTTAAGTTTACATAACAATTTCCAGGTCTATAAAATAGAAACACTCCTTGCAAGATTAGAATCACAACGATTATGCTGTAATTATAGTAAAGAATTTAATTTAAAATGTTTTCAGTAAAACTTTATTAGCCATTTAAGGTACATTCTGGGATAGTTTCTTTGAAGCCAAGTTTGTCCATAAGTATCACCAGAAAGATATCTAGTTCCCTTCCAACCTTTCATGCCACCTTCACTGAAAGTAACATTCTCATAGCCATTAACTATTGTAGTAGAGATGAAGCCACCATTCCTTGGGAGAATATATAAACTACTGTGTCTAGCTAATCGTAAATCAGATGAAGTCACTTAAAAATGCCAGAAGGTGTTATGTACAGTTACAGTGGGCCAAACAATCAAAATATGCCCCTCAAACCAATGTTACTGTTAATAAGATATATATCTAAATTTTCCCCACTGTTTATCCCTATAGCTTTTCTGATTTCATATTATTTTTCTAGCCTTCAAAAAAAATCAGACAAAGTTCAACCATTAAAAACATGGCCTTTTGTGTTAGGCATAATCATAATAATCTAGTTATCAGAAAGAATCTTGGCAATTATTTAATTTTATACATATAAGAAAATAAATTTCTTTAGTTCAGAGAATCTTTACCAAATGATAAAGACTGCTTAGACACAAGGGTCATAACCCAGGAATCCTGATTCCACTGTAAATATTCTCTGCACTATATCTAAAGCTCTCTTTTTCCCCACATTATTTTTTCATGTTATCAGTTCCGACTCTAAAACTGAACAATACAAAGACAAATTATTCCAGTAACCAGAACTTGGCAAGTGAGATGATATATTTAAAGACAGCTATTGAACAGAAATTTAGATAAAATAAATCAGAAAATTTAACTCTCATTTGTCATTTCATTAAACATAGTTGCACAGTCTAATCTTTAAATTTAACTTTAAAATTAGTAAAAAAAATAGGTTTAGTATACTTTGAAAACTTCTGCAGTATAATGTTTCAAAGTTAATAAATTTTTAAATATTTCAGAGTGAATCAACTAAGGAAAACAATAGGTCCGTAAGAAACATGTAATATGGGATAAGGGTAGAACCTGGTCAAAGAGAGACACAAAGCAGAGAGGAAAAACTGAAATGAGAAATGAGGTTGACACAGCATATACCATGAAACTATCTAACATATTTGCTGAAAATAAAGAGATAATTCTGAACCAATGACCTGAAAGCAGTATTACTGCTTTGATTCTGATACATATCACTTAATTTTGGCTTACTTCCTCATTAATAAAATTGAGGAGGTAGATATGATGAAGGAATTTTTCTTCCAAATTTTTCTTCACCTCAGTCTAATTTTCTTATTTAAGTTTGCTTTCACCAACTGATAAATAATAATACATAAAAATACTAAAAGTTTCTGTTAAAAGCCTTACCTCAAGTTTTGAGGTGCTTCGCCAAACAAACTACAAATTTCTCTAATTTGTTTCAGTGCGGGGATAACCCATTTGTCATTTGTACGAAGTTCTTCTATAAAGCGATCTATCCACTGGATCTTCTGTGTGTCACGGTCCTTAAACAATTTCAATGTTTTATATAGGTCAATATTCAAGAGAATTACACTTTCAAATTATTTTGAGAATTACAAAAATAGAGGTTCACTTCAAGTATATTTTAAATTCCACATTCACTAGCAAAATTCCAAAAAGTAAAACACTATTGTAAAAACTCAACATGACATGGACTCATATATAGGTACACAAAAGGTATAGATACTAAGCATTAAGCACACTTATAGAAACTTTGATTTTAAAAATTTGCCAGAAAGTGGGCATTTAGCTTTACTCAATATTTTCAGAGATTCTACCACATAATGAAATTCAGCAGTAACATATAACCCTGACTGTTCACACTGTGTAGGTTTGTTTTTGGTATACTGAAGAACATATAGAATTTATGTTTTTATCAAGAAAATAATGGTATGACAACTAAGTTAAAAAGAAAATCCACAGCCCTGTGAACCAAGGGATCACGGTTCGATTCCCAGTCAGGGCACATGCCTGGGTTGCAGGCCAGTTCCCAGGAGGGAATGCACAGGAAGCAACCATACATTGATATTTCTCTCCCTCTCTCCTTCCCTTCCCCTCTGAAGATAAATAAATAAAATCTTTAAAAAAAAAAAGAAAAAAAGAAAATCCACAAAAATCAAAAGAAGGACATGTCCACATGCACACAAGAAGAGAAAGTTTACAAACATGTATAAGCAGTTAAAAATTAACGTTATAAAGTCAAAATTATTTCATGTTTTATACTTTACTTTCCATACCTTATTTACTTTACTTTACTCCTTCCCCTAAGTTAATAGTAACCAGAAAAGCAGATTTAGATTCTTTTTTTGGTGTGTCTCCATTTAATGAAATAATTTAAACTCAAGGCTCATATTACTATTTGCTATACTAAATAATGAACTGTCATGAACAAGTATAGTCAAAACTGAGTAGCATCTGAATGACAATATACCTACTTGAGCTTATTAGCTCTTGAATGTCAGTTCATCAGTGTAGCAAATACTTTCAAATAAGTGAGACATTAGTTATTCAGCAATGTTCACGAATGAATTAAAAGGATATACATGCTACAAGTTAAAATGCAGGGAAGCTATTGTGTAATTTGTTCACAGGGAAGACACTGTTTACTATTTAGGAAATTTTATTAATTTTTCTTAACTACACTATGAGCGAAGTAAACCTAACTTCTCTTACCTATAAAGTCCCTACACAGTGTTAACACCTCATATCTCATCTATTTGAAACTGATATTTCAACCATACATTTAACAATACTAGCACTATATAACCTGTGTTGGTCATGTCGTCATTCTCCTGAGACTAAAATGGTTTTCAGATGATAACAAAGCTTTGACACAGAGACCTAAGAAGAGGAGGCAAACTTACATGAAGAAATTAAGTCAATCCTTCAGATCACTTCCAAAATAATGTTGGAAAAACCTGCAACTATTCTTTTTGTTGTTATAATACTTTATTTTTTTGTATTAATATTTATTTTAGTTTATTCAGTACAGTTTCTATCCTTTATTCCCATTCCAGCCCACCCACCCATCCCCCCCCGCCTCCCTCCCATTTCCAACCCCCCTAGTTTTGGCCATGTGTCCTCTATATTTGCTCCTGTAAACCCTTCCCTTCTCCTCTGAAATTCCCTCCCCTCTCCCCTCTGGGCACTGACAACCTGTCCTCTATTTCAGTGTCTTTATCTAAGCCATCCTTATTGTGAAGAAGGGTAACAAAGTGTGAGCAAGGCTGCACACTCTTACCTGGGAGCAACTGTAATCTAGTATTTTTATGTGGGCACTGAGAGCCAGGTCCATGATGTCTACAGGCACATCATCACTGTGGGCCAGATTCCACAGGAGATTCAACACTTTGTGTGCCATCACACCATCTTTATCATCTTCTGCAAGACGACGTATTAGCTCAAGGAGCTTTTCACGTTGCTTTTTACTTGCATTTGTCCAACTTGCCTAGAAAAAATTTTTAAATGACATGAAAACAACATATATTTATTTCTCACTGCTTAAATTGTCACCAGATTAACTGTATTCATCAGAAAAACAACATAGCTGAACACAGAATTATTCAAAGTGATAATTGAGAGATAAGGGAGAAATACCTTAGATCAGGGTTTGTCAACCTCAGTATTACTGACATTTCAAGCAGCAAAATTATTTCTCAGAGGGTGGGGGGGCTATGCCACACATTGTAGGATATTTAGCAGCATTCCTGGCCTCTACCTACTTCTTAGGATCCAGTAGCAACTCTCCCTTCTCCTGCTGTGACAACCAAAAAATGTCTCCAGGTATTGCCAAATATCTTTGGAAGAAGTGACCCTGTTGAAAACCACTGCCTTACATTCGGTGTGTTCATTGTGACTTTAAAATTTTATTAAAAGGTGATAGACAACTTGATATATAAAAATATTCAAAATGAAAAATGCCAATTTAGAGCAATGTGCATTACATATATGAAAACAAACATCTGTGACAAAGTCTGTTATTAACCAAGAAAAATAAGTCCTAACTAAACACAGAAATAATACAATGCTATTTTAATTAAGATAAAAGTATGCATTTAATTACTCTAAAATGGAAAAAAATCACTAAAATGGTATTTTAAAAAATGCCTAGTTTATACAATGAAGGGAGAAGTGGGGGTTGCTGGTGGCACCTAGTGGGTAGAGGCCGGGAACATTGTTAAACAATGAGAAAACTATGTATAAAGTTACTAATAACTTTATTGGAAAATAAACTAACAGCAAACAGGTTAAATTACAAAAGAGCCTTTCAATGAAATTATTACACATATTTACAATGTGATAAATATGGAGTGTCTTGAAAGACAACTATCAGGAAAGAAAAAGATGAAGGGGGGAACTGTAGATTCAAAGAGATGTAAAAGACATGCAACCAATTACAAAGTATAGATCCTGATTCAAACTTCAAAAATAAAGTGCAATCTGAGAAAATTCCAAGTCTTAACACTATTTGTCATTAAGAAATTATTAGTCGTTACTATGGTAATGATGAATATTTTCTTCCTGTATTCACATCTAAGGGATATATCCTAAAATAATTGCATATGAAATTAGTTAATAATGTCTGTCCATACAAAGCCACCATAAGGTGAGAGTAAAGACAGAAATTATTTGGACACTTAAACTGCTAAGGACCAGCATTCAGAATATGTTAAGAACTCCTACCAATCAGTAAGAAAAATACAAAAACCCATTAGGAAAAATTTGGCAAAAGACTTAAATAGACATTACACACACCAACAACAGCACTGGCTGGGTTTCTCAATTGGTTAAAGCATCATCCCCAATGCCAAGGTTTGATCCCCAGTCAGGGCACATACAAGAATCAATCAATGAATGCATAAATAAGTGGAATAACAAATTGATGTGTCTCTCCCTCTCCCCCTTCTTTTCTCTCTAAAATCAATCAATAATAACTAAAATAAAGGAGAACTGGACATTATGAAGTTCAACCTTATTAGTGATCAAAGATATAATAACCAATACCAAAACGATGAAACATTTCACACCAAGCCAACTGTCAAAAATCTAGCTGACAAAAAGAAGTGCGGAAAAGGATGTGAAACTCTGGATAGAACAACAAATTGGTATAACCGCTTTGAAGAACAAAAACTTACTTAGAAATCAACCAACCAAAAACTATAGTAGGCAAGTACATAAAGTCTAATAAATCTAAAATCGTTTGGTTGTAGACTACAAAGAAGAGCAAAGTGACCTGGGCTTTATGCTTCCTTTGAATCATTTTTAGTAGTAACTTTCAAGACACATTTCATAAGAATTGCTAGTTACCAACACTTCAAAAAAAAAAATCATGCGTGTTACCAAATAACAAGTACTCAATAAACATCTGTTAAGCCAGAGCGGGGGAAGGGTAAGAGAAGAATAGATAATGGGCTTTTATGGATAATGGATAATACATCATGGATTTAGACAATTTTGTATTTAGACCATCCTTAGAAGAGAAAGGTCCAGGAACTATAATCACAATCAACCTCCTTTCCTTCTCCCATTATGGTAGTCATCTGTCGTGTACTACCAAAATTCAAAAGTCATCTCCAGATTAAAAACGAGTGGTAATTAACTTTAGAGTACCCATGAAAACTGATTTTATTTCCTCAGCTGCCTTTTGTGTACTTCAATAGATGATAAAAGTATACATCTTTTACTTCTATATGTATAAAAAGTATTAAAAATGCATAAAAGATTCACTCAATACTTTGTTCCCCTCAAACTAAATTTTTTCTTAAGGTAGTGATTTACAACTTTCATGTGCTAAAGATTCATCTGGGAATATTGATTAAAATACAGTCTCCTAGGCCCCCAACTAGCAATTCAGATTTAATTGTTCTAGGGTGGAAGCCAGTAACTGTTATTATTTTTCCACTATTCTAAAGTACACATCAAGAAAGGTACAAATATATACTATTATTACAGAACATAATGTAAACACCTCTGTAACTATTACCTGAGTCAAAAATTACACATGATAGTAAGTAGCACTCCAGAAGCCAGCTGGACTATTGCTCAAGTTCATGTTTTTGCAATCAAGGTATATGAAATCTTGTGACTTTGTTTCTTTCCTTAACCTTCTCTTTAGGCTCATTTGTGTGGGTGAGTTGCTCAAATTTGCTCATTGTCAGCATTGCAAAATATTTCATTTTATGAAAATTCCACAATTTATCTAGCCACTCTTTACAGCAGTTTTTTGCTATTACAAATAATCCTCTTACATATGTTGACTGTGTATCCTGGTGCACATATGCATGAGTTTCTCTACAGCATATATTCAGAAGTCAAACTGGTGAGTCATGATAATCTTACACTTTCCCAAATATACCAAACTATTTTCCCACCTGGTTGTACCAACTTATGTTCTCCCAGCAGTCAGAATAATTGTTATTTTTTAACATGATGCCTTTTGGATCCAATGTTAGTTGTTAAAAGAACAACCCTTTATGTTCACTGACAAAGTGTTATGTTCTTGATCCACAAATTCAGCAATCATTTGACTTTTACAAACCCAATACTAGCAACTGAAGAGAGACCACTACACAATAAGGCTTTTAAACGTACATGATGGCAGATACGACTATAGGGCCTCCTGGATTATCCTAGAAATTACATTTCCATTAAGTCCGTGACTTAATTTCCAATCTGCCTATGTGTATTAGTCCTAGAATGCCAAGGTATTTGTAATCCCTTGCAGTCAGCTCTTATTTTTCATCACAACCAATCATCCTTCCCTACAGTCTGGTAGTTAACTTGAACCTATAATAAAAACAGTAACTGCTAGGGGAAGGGAATCCAAATTAACAATCTGAGGTGTTTGTTGTTTTCAAGGGGAGGGGGAGAAGATTCCTTATTCATAAGGGCTCTTATTATAAAAAAGGAACATCAAGTTCTCACTGGAATAGAAAACAATGGCAGACTTCCACACACCAGAAATTGTTTAATGATTCCCATTTAACCATTTATTGGTTAAAAACAACTCACAGACCCAATAAATTAATCTATTAAATATAAAATGGTATTAGTTCACTATGTTAAATATTACCTTAAAGCAATCAAAAAGATGATCAAGTTGTTCAGGAGAAAAATCCCACGCCAACTTTGCCAGTAGGTCATGTACATTCTTTACAATGGCTTCATGTTTTCCAGCCTATTGAAGAACCAAAAAAATAAATAAATAAATCACAGCATACTAGAATTTGAACAGCAGGTTAAGTTGTGCATGCTGTCTGCTGACCACATTAATTAATAAACCATTCTCATCTTCATCTGTGTAAACACAAACAAAAAAATTTGTAACATTGTAAATGCTTTGGAACTGCCATATAAAACCTAACAACTCAATTTCTTTTTTTTAAACTTTATTTTTATTGTTTACACTATTACAGTTGTTCCCATTTATTCCCCCTTTGCCCACCTCCACACAGCCCTTGACCCCTCCCTTCCCCTCAGGCAAACCTTTCATTATTGAATTTTATGTACTGATTTTAATATTGCAAGTAGGAGACAGACAAGACACACCAGTGGTACTGTTTCAAAACTGGAACCTTAATCACTTACAGGCAAAACCGAATGTTTTCTTGGTTTCTATAGACTCAAAAAACAAAGCATTGTAATCTAGACTTCCATAATATTTCCCAAGTGTTCTATGAGTAGAAACTTGTCATTAAGATAAAGGAATAGGTTTCCATCTCTGAAACAAAAAAGGTTACTTCTCTTCTTTCTGAAAAACTGTAAATCCTTCAATTATAGATTTTAAAAAATTTATTTTTTAAAGATTTTATTTACTTTTAGAGAGAAGAGAAGGGAGGAAGACGGAGAGAAATATCAATGTATGAGAGAGACATCCATTGGTTGCTTTTTGCAGGTCCCCAGCCAGGAATCTGACAGCAACCCAGGCATGTGTCCTGACGGGGAAATCAACCAGAGACCTTCTGCTTTGTAGGGACAACACCCAACCCACTTAGCCACACCAGTCAGGACTATTATTTATTTTTAGAGCAAGGGGAACAGAGGGAGAGAAACAATGGTTGCCTTCCCTATGCACCCTATGTAGGGACCAAACCCACATGTGCCCTGACTGGGAATTGAACTCGCCACCTTTTGTTTTTCAGGTCAATGCCCAACCAACTGAGCCATACTGGTCAGGGCAATTATAATTTTATATAAATAAAATTTTTATAAAGAATCTAGTGATTTCACTCCTCTGACATGAGTTTTTTCTTTAGGTTACGTTTATGAATAAACCTTGCACTCTTTCTTTCTTTTTTTTTTTTTTAAGATTTTTTATTTATTTATCTTCAGAGGGGAAGGGAAGGAGAGAGGGAGAGAAATATCAATGTATGGTTGCTTCCTGTGCATTCCCTGCTGGGAACTGGCCTGCAACCCAGGCATGTGCCCTGACTGGGAATCGAACCGTGATCTCTTGGTTCACAGGCCCGCGCTCAATCCACTAAGCTACACCAGCCAGGGCGATGTCTTGCACTCTTTCAATAGACATTCCTTAGTATTTTAGTGTTTATCTCTTATTTCAAATCACCTATAAATTAACAAACAAATCTAGTAGATAATGTAATATTTTTATCTTGAAAATATTATTGGTTATTTCAAAAAGATTCCTGACAGGATTTCTATAAACAAACATTTAAACATACTAAAAGTCCTATGATATAAGCCTTCATCTCATTTCTTAACACCTAGTATATTTCCTTTTTAGCATCTTCCTTTCTTTTAAAAACCAAATAGTCATTATTTTAAATTCCTTACCTGTGCTGCCCAGATATTATCAAGATCTTGTAAGGTCAGAGCTTTTTCTTTGATGACAAAACGAAGAATCTTCTCTAGCTTTTCTACGTACTGAGGTTGATGAAGACTATCTCGCAAGACTATGGATAAGATATTGTTCTGCTGTATCCATTCCTAAATATAATTCAGAAACTTGTTTCAAAGCAGAAATTAAAACATAGAAGCTTTAAAAAATGTATGATTATTCACACTTCTAAACATTAGTAGGAATTAAAAACTACAAAACATAACACACTACTGTAATATGCTTTTGTGTTGTTTTAATGCAAAACTATGAAAAATAATTTCATGGAATTTCATTTGCCACAAAGAAATGCTTCCATGTATTAGAAATAGTGAAATCATTAAAAAGATTGTAAAACACTTATTCAGAAAAATGTTATTTAAGTACAGCAATCACCATGGCTTAAGTAGGGTGGGTACAGAACTCATTTTAGGATCTTTGGATTCCTTATGCCAGTTTTCATTTGGGTGAAAAGGTACCCTTTTTATGTTTTGCTTTTATTTATCAACAAATTATACTATTATCCCCCTATCCATTAGTTCTTTAGTCTTCCAAATAATCCTAATGAGGAATATATTATCCTATTACAGAAAAGTAAACAAGTTCAGAAGTGTTGGAACTGAAATCTGAATCAAAGATGCACGCTTCCCATGTTTGTGTTCCTATAACACTATGCTAGGTTTCTTCACTGACATTTATTTACTATCTATACCAATAGGAGAAAACTCCAACTCATGATTCAAAAAGTAACGGTCAACACTATATGATTTTACAGTATTCCACTTAATAAAAATGAAAAGTATTTAGCCCCAAAGAGTGCTAGAGAAGTAAGTACCCTTCTCTGCTGGTAAAGGTCCATTTCTAATTCTAATCTATTGCAAACATGTTTTTGTAAAATACTATATAAAATGTGGCAATATCAAATTGATACAAAAGTTTCTTAACATTTACTGTCATTTCCTATACTCATTTAGGACTGACAACAGTTCAAGGACCAGAACCAGACCTTAAACCATTCTAATGTGGCTACTTAAGAGCTACTCTTAAGTAGCTCTATGCCTGACTTCCCACAAGGTGGACAGACTAACATAAACGAAACCTTTCGTCTACCATCTAAATCCCTAACACAGGGCCAATGTTTAGGCATCCTCTACATACCTTTTATCACATTCTAATCATTTTCCTCAATTAAACTGAGGTGACCTTGACAACAAGGACAGTTGTTGCCAATACTGTCAGACAGTATGCACTAAAGTTATACAACCAATCTTTTTAAAGTGGTGTACTTCATTTTAAAACTACAATATAACAAGAGCAAAAATAAACAAGCAAGCTACATCAAACTAAAAAGCTTCTACGCAGAAAAGGAAACCAATAAAATTTAAAAGGCAACCTACTGAATGGGAGAAAATAACTGCAAATCATGTATCTGATAAGAAGCCAATATCCAAAACATGCAAAGAATTCATACAATTCAACAGCAAAAAACAATTCAATTTAAAAATGGGCAGAAGATCTGACTAGACATTTTCCCAAAGACAACATAAAGATGGCCAACAGGTACATGAAAAGATGCTCAACATCATTAGTCACCAGGGAAATACAAAATACAAATCAAAACCATAATGAGCTATTACCTCACACCTGTTAAAACGGCTATTATCAAAAAGGCAAGAAATAACAAATGTTGGCAAAGATATGAAGAAAAGGTAACCCAATCACACCATTAGTGGGAATGCAAATTTCTGCAACCAGTATGGAAAATAGTATGGATGTTTATTAAAAATAGAACTACTATACGATCCAGTAATCCCACTACTGGGAATATATCCAAAAGAAGTGAAATCAGTATCCCATAAAGATGTGTTCACTCATGTTCACTGCGACATTATTTTTAATAGCCATGATATGGGAACAACCTAAGTGCTCACCGATGGATGAATAGATAAACTGTGGTAACACACACACTGAAATATTATTCAAAATGTTATTCAGCCATATAAAAGAATGAAACTTTGTCATTTGACACAACATGGATGGACCATGGGGCCATTATGTTAAGTGCAATAAGTCAGACAAAAAAAAAAGAAAAAAAGAAAAAAAGAAAAAACACCAAACAAAAACAGAAACACAAGCCCATAGAGAACATACTGTTGGTTGCAAGAAATGAGGTGAGAGAAATGGGTGAACTGTTTACCATCTTTTTTTTTTTTAAGTTTAAATAAATTGAATAAAATTTTTAGTAACAGTGTTATCAATAGTAAGAAAATGTAGTATATACAAATAGTTTCCTAAACTTTCAATGTCAAAATGATATAAAGTGCTTCAGTTCTTAAAATGATAAAACATTAATTCATGTAGTTCTTATTTCAGCCATTGTAGTTTCTATTTTAAAATCTTTAATTGGAATTGGTTAAAAGAACAATAGGCTACTTCATTCATTTGATATCAAATATTGCCCAATTTATCCCAAGATCATCTTTATCTACTCCATTTCAACCAACCCCACCCACAAGCTAGTAATTACCACATATGTGCTAAGATAACCAAATAATTAATAAACTGTTATTACCAAAAGTTCTCAGAATTAAGAGTCATACATCAATCCAAACACCACACGATTTCAAGATTTTCTTTGAAATGCTGTTACTAACTTTGAGTACAGTTATTCTAATTTTTGCCTTAGGTAGATTCATGAAAGGAAAATCAAAAGACTTACTGCCATTCGTTCAGCTGTAAGCCACTCTTCTTCCTCAGGGTTACCATGCCGATGAGTGTAGTATGATACGCTAGATATCACCTTATTAACTTCATTCAGTGCATTCATCTTTCCATTGAAAGAAGAAATTTGCAATAATCTGTAAAAGAAAGTCAGTGTTAAATATGATTCTAAGCATCCAATAAATAATTATTTCAAGAGGTAAATATCTTACCTAAGTATCATTTTTAACCTAAATATTTCTAAATTTTTTACAGTTTCTTCTTGTCCTGGAACCCTTGATGCTAAATTCTTCAAAGATTTAATAATCATTGAAAGGGCATCATTTTTGGCTTCATTCTTTGCTTCTTTTTTCAGTTCTTCATCAGTTAAGTTTTCTAAAAACTGTGGAACCATTTCTATTATTGGAAGAAAGTACTTTTTCACTGTATGAAGAGTGAGAAACTCATAGCTTTGCCCAAATGGTCTGAAATAAGAAAGGTAAGTATTATTCTTGATATTCTTAATTTCTTACAGTCAACTAGGACTGAACTCAGATTAATTTATATTAACTTTAAAAATTCAAGTTTCAGGCTCTGGCTGGTATCACTCAGTGGATTGAGTGCTGCTGGCCCATGAACCAAAAAGTCACTGGTTCGATATCCAGTCAGGGCACATGCCTGGGTCCCAGGCCAGGTCCCCAGTTGGGGGCAAGTGAGAAAAAACTGATCGATGCATCTCTCATACATCATTGTTTTCCTTTCTTTCTCCCTCTCCTCCCCTCTCTCTAAAAATAAATACGTAAAATCTTTTTAAAAATTAAAAAAAATCCAAGTTATCAGTTAAAGAAATCATAATAGAAGAAACTCAATTTTAATCTAGCAATTTCTATAATTCACTGAATATTCATTTTAAAACTTAACTTACTTAATAAGAGCTGCAATTATTTGAACATTTAATGCTGATCCACTAATAAAACGATCATGCAAAATCTGGAACCCATTTAAAGTGCCGAATTTGTTGAGAAGATCCACTAGCCAACCCTGCAATACAGTTAATGAAGAAAGTTAACTTCCTGTTTTTAGGGGTGGAAAAAGTACTATATGAAGTAATTTCTTGACTGAAACATACTAGAAACAGGCAATTCATTAAAAGAAAATTATTATATAAAACTATCTTAAAAAAAAACTGAAATATTGCATTATGTTTACAGTAACCCTGTCTGAGAGACATAAGCATTAAGTAGATATACAGATTAGATCACTAAGCAATAGATATTTGTTCATACCAATATAATAGCTGGTGAACAGGAATTAGAAGCCATATTTTTATTTCAGACATCTCATCACATGAAAATACGTTTTTATTATTGGAAAATATATTTTTAAAAATCTAAGAGGATAAAAGATCCTTTAAAAAAAGTAAAAGGATATTCAGTAACTAAGATGCTTTAATTCATTTTGTTATAGTTAACTAGTCCCTGGTATCATATTCGCTGCTCTAACTAGAACATGCAAGTTGATGCTTTTGCTGACTCATGTAAAAGCAGCCAGTTCTCATCTTAGAGGTGCCACAATGCAATAGTATGAACTGTCTTTCAACCGTTTCCCTAAAAAATAGCAGTAATTCAAAATACCATGCAACTAGGATAGACAACAATTTGTGTAGTTAAGGCATGCTTACCTGTAAAAACTTAACATGAATTAAAATGTTATATAGATTTAAGGATCAAATGTATCTAAAAATTTATATACACATGACAACCTTTTATATCTTGTCTCCTAAAAGGCCACATTTTAGAAGCCACTGAGGGAAAAACAAGAGGCAGTTTCTCTAAAGCCTCAAGCAAAACTTTCTGCAACTACTGAAAAACAAAAAGACATGTCTAAATAAGAGGTAACTGCTTTAAAGAGACAATATGCTGTCTGAGGTAGTTTTGATATGATTTATGAGAATCTAAATCAATTAAATTCTATAATAAATCAAGTACTTATTCTCGATAATAAATTCTATAATAAATCAAGTACCATATCTCTATAAATTCATTATTGTCCTACCTTTTTATTTGATCCTAAAAAGTTAATTTAAAACTAATAAATTCACCAGGTCCTTTGTGGCATCCAGCAATTCTAAGAAAGCACGTATTTATGAAATGTATTTTTACGTCTCCTGTAACTGAAATTAGGCTAATCTTGCCATATGTTCTCATCTGCAGTGTATGTTTATGCAATTACGAATGCTCAGTAATTATTAATACTCAAAAGCTAGGCTTCAAAGATAAAATTATCTTCAATCAGAAACCAACTTAAATCAAATTGTTCCTGAGTCTCTTACAGATTATTATTGACCTATACAGAAAAAAATAAAGTAAAATAAAGAAATACAAGTATATTTTGGAAATTGCCAATATTTGATATTAATTTGATTTACTCAAAAATAAACCTGGAGTACCAACAATATGAGCCTTAGGAAATATCAGAAACCTCAGCTCCAAATTCAATATATTTTGATGATTCCTACTTCTAACAAAATAAACCAACCATTATATGCATACACTAAAATTTTCCTGGCTGGTTTTTCCTTTTTATTTAAGGCCCACAATATTAAAAATGTTTCCTTAAATTCTAAAATTATAAAGTATATTGTTAATCATAACATTTATAATTATGTAAGCTATAATTAAGATATATTTTAAAGTGTATACTGTTTAGGATGGTATAAAAATTTACAGTGGACAATTTTTACATCATTCAATTTATGTATATTTCATTGATAATTTATGTTTTACTATTGTTTTCATTTATAATTTCTGTGATTTTATTTCTGTGACACATTAGACATTTATAGGATATACTTGATCTTGGAGTCACAATGTTGGAAATGATTGTGACCTTGGTTGAAGAAGTAATCTCCTCTTCTAATATACTAATCCAAATTATCACTATTTTCCAAGAGGCTGGGCAGAAGATAATGGGAACTAACTACACAGTGAAAGCTTTAAAAAAATTTATGTCCAAAAATACCAATAACATATTTCAGAGATATAGAACAGTTCAAAAATAAATTTATAGCCCAAAACTGTTTTATGGATTATACCTCAATAAAACTGAAAAAACTCAAAACCAAAACAATGCAGAGTCCCTTTAAGAGCAGTATAAAATTATTCTTCCCTATGTTGATAGGTTTAAAGTGCTGTGACATAGCAAAACAACTATAATTATTTAAATTTGAAAATAACAAACCAACACACTTTTGGTGAGCGAGGGTCTGGAGAACGAGCAAAAAGTTCATCTTCAGGCAACTGAACACTTGAGGAAACGGATTCACACGGACGTGTACCATTGTAGATATGGAATTTGCAATGAGGATTTAAGGCCATGGAGAGAAGTTCTAGAAGTGGAAACCAGTCTTGGGACAACTTGGCCACACATAGCTCCACCAGGCGATGAGTATTATTGATAATACACCTCTGTTATATATAAGGAGGAAAGGTGGTTTATAAGAGCAAAACAATGCAATTTCAAACAAATATTTTCCCACCTTGATTATATTTTAATAACCTCTCCATTTTTTTATATTGATCATTTGGATGGTTCACTAATACTGGAATCAAACTGACATCAAAAGACATTTACATAGTACCTACTTTCAAAAGCCATTTGACATGGCTTACAAAATGAAGAAGGCAATGCTCTATGTCAAGATGCAAATTATATCACTGTTTTCTCTTTGGAATTTATATGAGACACATCATTTCTAAAATCTAAACAATATTTGTCAATTATCCAAGATGAAGTAGATTTGCTAAGCCTCAATGCAGTATTTTGACACCACTTTCAAAGTTTCCGTTCCTATACTTACAGTACATTTTCCTAGACTGAAGGTGTATGTAGAGGATTTGTGTTTGCTACTGCCAGTCTCTTGGTGACACCAACTTGAGAACACTTTAAATTCTCCATTTGAGAAATTTTTTTGTATTACAACTACAATTTGAATTCAGACCACAAATATGTTTGAATACTGGCTTGTGGTTTAAAATTTCCGTTCTTACCTCTACCACATGCCAAGGTTGAGGCATGTAGGTTTCTTTGCTGTCTCTGTATGGTAGGTTTATTTCTCTGCCATTAACCATTTGTGTCCCAGATACAGATTACCCATCTTGGGTGTTTTTCTTCCTTAGTGGTACATGAAATGAGTGGTGCATCTCACAAATAATAGCATCATATTTTCAATAAAATGTGGTGACTTGCCTAAGGTTGCAAGGCACTTGAGAACCCAGGAGATAAATTAAACCAAAGTTTCCTAACTCTAAATCTCACACTCATTATAAATGATCACGCTTCCTTCAACAGAAATTGTAATTTACAAAAAGTGTTTTAAAAGTTTCGCATTTTCAGACCCTTTTAATTCAACCAATAGATCAACTATATAACCAAATATACATATATGTGTGTATGAATGAGAGAAAACACAAGTATCATTATGTAAATCAGATTTTTTAGAAGTCAAATGTAAGACTCACATGAATTTCAAACTTCCAGCCACTCACTGCTTCATCTGTAAGGATTTTAGTGAATGATATTGTTAGCCCATCTCGAAAAAATCGCTGACAGGCTTCACTTTTAACATCAAGGCCTAAGAAAAGGGGAAAAAATTAATGTAAACAAAACATTTCTTTGGTTGTCTTATAATGTCCAATTATACAATAAAGGGTAATAAATAATTACAAACTTTTCATAGACAGTGAACAAATGCAGACTAGCTTTGAGGTTTTAATTATATAAGATATGACATTTAAATCCAGTACAATACTTAAAAAAAAAAATGAACCTTCCCTAAAATAACCCTCACAGGCCCAGATAAGAAATATAGAGGTAAAGAAGATATATGTCCAGTGCATGTCAATAATATTTTACATATCAATGTATAGTCAGGACCTAGACCATGTCAAGGACAGAAGTCTTCAAAAATTTGCTGAATGAATGTGTGTAAATGAACAAGAGGTTTGAGCAATAGAAAATAACTGTAACCTAATAATGCATTTTCATAGTTTATTAGATTATTTAAGCAAGGTACTAAAAATATTAACTTTTACAATTATCAATTGTGCTAATGCCTTCAGATAATTAGTACATATCCATGGCTAACCTATTTTAGAAATTGAAATGTTACTGCCATTTACTTTAATATCTAATTCCTAAAAAATGAATAGAGAATACTACAATATTCATCCTTTTGCAAAAGAGATGTCAAGTGTACCTAAAGTAGACCCAAGTCATTTAAAAAAATGATTAGTTCCAATGTTAAGCTTTTACTTCTGGACAACAAAAATAAAAAAGAACAGATTCCTTTTTACTGGCTTATTGATTTCATGTGTCACTTCGGAAAGTTCACACCCTTAAAGGCTGTCCAAAGGACATGAATCCTTGCTCTAGATATATATGATAAGCCATGGCACGAAATCTGTTAGATGTTCTAATCTAGAAACATACATTAAGTGTTCATACATTAAATGAAAAGAGAGGAAAATAAAGTAAGTGTTCAGAGACGAAGTGAAAGGATACATAGTAGCACACACTATGGAAAGCCTAACACAGAAAAGCTTACCTTTTTTACTAAGATCAATAGCAGCTTCCAAAAGCACTTCTAATTCCCCTTTCGGCAAAACTGGAACCACCCATCGAGGCCTAGGAGTTTTAAAAATATAAAAAGATATTTATTAGTGCACTAAAAGAGGTACTATAAATGACTTGCTAATTATAATTATGTCATGAAAATATTAATATTAAAATAACATTAAAATATTAAAACAAGTTTGGCAGAACATCTGCTTTGTGAGACTAAGTGCTGTTTTCGCTACAAATAACAAGGAACTGTCAAAACGTATAGCTTTGAGAAAAATTATTTTAATAGATTAAAAAATACTATAACAATCAAACGCCAATTAAATGGATAAGCTACTGTTAAGAGTTCATAGGAAAGTACTCTTTCAGGATTCAGGTTACAAGACATTATGATGAACCACTTAGTTGTCTTCAATTTCCTCATGAAGAAGAAAATAAGTTGTGGCAGTGACTGATTTCTGCCTCAATTCATCATAGTTCATTCAACTCTTCCTGGAGGCTAAGTGAGAGGCGAATCTCCAAATCTCCTTCCCTCCACAGATACCTGACCTGCTCCCTCCCTCAAACAAGAATGTGGCAAGCATCCTTGGTGGTGTTTTCTCTGGTCCCAGTGGAAGCCCAACCATCTAGGATCCTTTATCTGCCCTTTCCTCCTCACCCCCATCCAAGTCACCCAGGATTCCAAAAATCCCTGTTCTCACAAAAAGTAATCCATGACCACGTATCTATTAGAAAGAAATGTATACCTTTGTCACTCTTTATTTATATTAAAAAACACCATTTCTATTTCTCTTCCCTTGAGAATTTACAAATATGTGACTTTGTCTTAGAGTCTGCATAACAAGTATATTTTACTAAGAATCACTAATCACCAGACAAGTATCAAAAAGCCAATAGTATGACCTTTTGCTATAATGTCTCTGCTATAGAGGATGGTCAGGAACATTACAACTTTTTATACAATTTTGGTTTGACTATAATCCATTGTATGCCATTACTATAGGCATCTGTCAGAATCACACTTAACATGCTCCTTCAAATATACCAATAAAAACGGTAAGTTAAATATATTAATAGGAAAAATATTCAAGATGAAGTAAAAAAGTTACGAAATGGTATTATAGTAAGAATCCCATATTTGTGGAAAAATCAAATATGTATAGTACACATGATAGTAAATGCAAAGATAATCTGAAGACTGTACTCTTGATTGTTAATATTGATTTTTGGTTAGGATGTATGTACATAAGGAGGAAATTAAAGAACTTTATCAACATAATACTTCTATGTTTACAAATGCATAATTGTATTATTTATGTAACCAGAAGTCTTACAAAATGCAAAGGGTTTTCTAGTACCCCTGCCATTATATACGTAATAGTGTTAACTGATTTTTAAAAAGTGAGGCAACAACAAAAAAAAACTTAGTAAGGCAAGTGCATATAAATGTGTGTGTTTTCCTTATGTTCCTTTTTGGGGTTTGTCATAAGTCCCTAGCACTTGCTTGTTGAGCAGAGCCCACAGTACGGTGAATTGGACAGCCACATGGGGTTCCCCAATATGACCTTCCCTTATCTTCTTTAAGCCTTTTTCTTCCCTAGCTTTAAACTTTTCATTCTCTCAGAGTTCTCCCCTCCAAATAATCAGGAGGTTGGAGGGGATATGTTTGTATTACATGTATGAAAACTTATAATCTGAACTGCCCACTGAGATAAGGATCAAGAGAAACAAAGAGCTGAGATAGTTAAATGCTTCAGATTGGTCAAGGGTTCACAAGCAGCAAACTTTGAGGAACTCAATCTCTTTATGATCTGGTTTACCTCAGGGCAATGCAACAATTTTTTAAATCATCTAGCAACCCTAGCAACTAACATACTAGTGAGGAAAAAAATCTTCATAAACTCTTAAAAGGGGAAATTACACAGAGTTCTACTTCAGAAACACATCAGCTATGGTTATCATCAGTCTGAAAACTACTGACATAACTCCCTCTCATTTTAAAAATCCATTAAAAAACACAGGTTCTAAGCCCTTGACAGTGACTAAAATGTTAAGGATACTAAGGAGGCAATGTGGTTACTGTGATATTCCTGTCCACTCTTTCTCTTTTTCTTTTCCACTACCAATTACTATGTGCTGAGAAACTTGGGTTGCTTTTCCTGTGTAATGGGCACATTAGAAAACAACAACAACAACAATCAACTCACCTATTGATCATGTCATCCAACTTTGCCAGGTCAGTATGTGGAAATGCAGGTTCCTCCTCTTCAAGCTGTGGGGGAGCATCACCTTGACCTTGTTCATCTGGGGGAGTTGCCGGGGAATTTTCATTGGAAGAATCAGGCGATGAAGTCTTAATTAAAAATTAAATATTCCAGATTTAGATTCCTATAATATATGTACATCTAATAATTCAAATACTAATGCAAATTAGGGGAAAATGGTATCAATTTTTAAAGATATGATCATTGTAAACTTATAATGTTTCAGACAGTCTCTGTGCCACTATGCTTGAAAATAATTTCATTTAATTCTCAACAGCTTAAGGAAGTGATCTGTCATTTAATAGATGAAAAAATAAACTTGGACAATAATTAATTAGCCCAAGGTTACAAAGCTCCAACTCTGTGGTCAGGATTTGAGTCTAGATCTAATCCCAAAGTTTGTGTTCTTAGTCACAATGTATACTGCTTCTCTGCTTACATTTCCTACCATGACAGAAATTATACAAATAGGAAATATCACATTTTACAGATTAAAAAGTTTCTGACTTATAGCTTATTTTATCCCTTCATTCTTTCTTTTTAGTACATGTCCCTTTCCCCCCTCACCTCAGCTGTACATACTTTCACTGCTTAATAAACTTTTAGGATCTTAATTCTTAATTTAGAAAGATGGTATTTTCCACTTTTAAATTATAACTAATCTAAATTTTAAGCTGATATTTACTCATCAGTTCTACCCGCTGTAAGTTGATGGCCCTTTTAGAGAATGCCCTTTTCCCTATCATTTTAGCACTTACTGAACAGTTGTGTAAGTAAAATGCTTATAGTGAAGACAACTGGGTATACTACCATTAATATGGTTTACTTACAGTTTATATATGAGCTCATAGAGCCAATGTGCAAGTAAACAGCAAACTTTTATACTTAAGATGGCAAACACTGTGCATGTACTACAGAGCTAGACTTAAGGCAAAAAAACCCATCTATACAGCACAGAATTTAAGTGGTAGAAGCCCAATAGAAATATTTGCAATGGAAATATCCAACTTGAGAAGTCTGGTTTATTATTTTTTTAAAATCCACTTTCTCCTGATATGTATTATACAGGAGTGGGCTAAAGCAGACTTACAGCTGTTCATATGGAAAATAAATAGTACAAGAATAAACTGTGTTTTGAGTACTCACAATTGTAAACCTCCTTTTGCCCACCCCTATGTACATGCTCAGAAACTGTACTGACAAAAATAACAATTAAAGTACCTATAAGTACCACATCAACAGGTAAGCACCAATAACATAAAATTATTTCCTTACAATCTTTATTCTATAAACAAAAAAACCTCTCTCTCTGTGTGTGTGTGTGCATAAATTTCAATAAAATTAGGATAATCCACTTAAGCCTATGTCCTTTTCCATTGGACATTTGAGTATTTTCCTGTATCATTAAGAATCTTTTATAAAAAGTTGATTAATGGCCATATAATATTAAATGAATTGAACAGATTAAGGGACATGGAGTATTTTGCAATTTTTATTGCTAAGATAAACAGCTGCAATGGAGTCTTTTTACATATAAATCTTTGTGTTGAACTTCAATCATTCCTCAGGATAAGTAGGATCCTGGACATGTAATTACTACAACAGTATTAACTATTTCTTTTAGTGCAACTGACATGTATCTTGCTAAATTCCATTCTGGAAAGTCTGCACCATCCTAGCAACAGTACCCAAGAGTGTTCACCCATAGCGCCTTTGCCAAGGCTATTTCATGTATCACTGAGTTTTACTATATAATACCAGAGCCCAAAATATTCCCCTGTGGGAACACCCATTTAAAAAGCATTGTATATTAAGTGAAAAAGTCTGAATGATTTCAGAAATTCCAAAAGAAAGCTTTAAGTTGGGAAGTGATTAATGCTATAGAGTTCCTTCTTGGTCCAATCATGTGAAATCTTGTGAAATAACTAAAATTCTAACATTAAAAAGTAAAGAGTAAGAAAATGAAGGAGGAACTCGAAGACAAGTTAAGCATGTAATTTATTTTGTTTCTTTGTTGTTTAAATCACAAGTCACATTACAAAATGTAAAGATCTATTAGAAGAGAACATAATGTAGATGTATTTTAAGTTGACTATCACAAACCCAAGAGCTCTAAGAATTATCAAGAACACCTTCAAAAAATTAAGGTTAGAGTAGAGGTTTAATTTTGTCTACAGTCAGTTCATGTAAGTCAGAAACACTGCAAAGGTAACTGCAAAAGACATTAGGAATCCATGAAAAACGTAGGTATAAAACTTGGGTGAAAAAAAGAAACCAAAAGATACTGCAACTTTAAGTACTAGCTCCTGATTTAAAAATAGAAATCTTTGGCATCCAACCTTAGATGTGTTTAAAGAAACCTGAATACTGGCTAACAAATTTATGACACAGGAAAGACTTAACTCTGTCCAAGATCTGTGACCACATACTTAAGTACTTTTATGTCTTAAAAGTGGGAACTGGAGAAAAAAGAAATAAAGTCGACACATTTATTTGGAAAAAAATTAAAATCAACTTGCTCACTTCTCTAAAATGGCAGAGGGAGAGGAAGGGAAGGGGGTGGGGGCAGAGTGCTTGCACAGCTCTTCTCTATCATATTTGTAATAGAAAATATCCAATCTATTACAGCCGGACAATCAAAACTTATCCCCAAATGACAGATGGAAGTACACACCCAACAATAACAATACCTTTGCCTAAAAATTTACCCACACACAATTCTACATAAATATGTACCAAATGTAAGTGGCATGTTTGTGATTCACATGCATATCACAAGTTATAATGTTTGTCTTATTCGGATTAACATTTTCCAATATAAAACTGTATACTTTAGAAAAGGCTGAAAATTATTTAAACTTCCATTTCAAGAAATAAGAAAAAGGACAGCAATCCATATCCAAAGTTAAGTCAAAGGAAAAGTTAAAAGCATACAAGTGGGGAGGGGGAGAGAATTAAAGCCAAAAGTTGGTTTGGGGGAAGGTTTAATGAAACTGGTAAATCCCTAGAAAAGAATGATAAGGAGAGAGAAAACAAATTAAGTTATCAGAAATGAAAAAGGAGATGTCATCACCACAGACACAAATCAGAAAATTCTCCTATTAAAGAAAAAGTTGGATTTGTAATCAAAACCGTTCCACATTCAGATCAATATTTCTCTCCCTCTTCTTCCTCCCTCCTTCACCCTCTCTCTAGAATCAGTCAATGAATAAAAATGCCCTGGCTATTGTGGATCAGTTGGTTGGGCATCATCCTGCAAACCGACAGGTTGTGGGTTTAATTCCTCCTGGTCAGGGCACAAGCATGGGTTGCAGGCTTAGTTCCCAGTTGGGCCTATGACAGAGATAACTGATCAATGTTTCTCTCTCACTTTGATATTTCTCTCCCTCTCTTCCCTCCCTGCCCCTCTCTCTAGAATAAATAAAGGAAAAAAATTTTTTTTTCAAAATCTTTCCACAGTCCTGGCTGGTATGGCTCAGTGGATTGAGTGCTGGCCTGTGAACCAAAGAGTCACTGATTCGATTCCCAGTCAGGGCACATGCCTGGGTTGTAGGCCAGGTCCCCGGTAGGGGGTGCATGAGAGGCAAAGACACATTGATGTTTCTCTCCCTCCCTTCCTCTCTCTAAAAATAAATAAATAAAATATTTTTAAAAAAACCAAACCTTTCCACAGATACAACCCCAGGCCAAATGGTTAACAACCAGTAAAATCTTGCAAACAATTAAATGAAGAAGTAACAGAAATCTTACACAAATTCATCCAGAGAACACGAAGAGTATCACACTGAGTTTACAAATCAGCATAAAATCTTGATACCAAAATATGTTTTAAGCTCTTTGCAAATATTATTTCACTCTTTTTAACTCTATGAAGTACTTACGCTCTTGTTATCTCCATTTTACAGGTGAAAAATTGAGGCTTAGAGGTTACATAATTTACCCACTCATAAAGCGAGTATGGTGCAAAGCTAAAATTTCAACACAAACAGTATGATTTGAATCCATGCCCTTAATCACAGGCTACACTGGATGATGTGGTTCTTTGCTCCAGAATTGACAGTGCTTTAAATCATTTTAATGATGGCTGACAGTGTAAGATACCAGAAAAAGAAAAACTATTATTCAAGCGTTACCATCTAACAACACTCAAGCTTTCTTATTACTGTGTAAGACAGTAACATATTTACTTTTCTAAAATAAGTTTTATAATTATTTCACAAATTATTCAGAACATGCTCTATTATATAAACATCCCATCACAGACATACCAATGTAACTTTAGTATCTTAAAAGTCCTACCTGATTCTGTTGGAGGGGGGGCTGAGACTGTCCATCAGGAGCCTGGCCCTGGTTGTCATTCCCTCCTACTGGAGAGCCACGAGTCGTGGCTGTCATACTCGACACAGGGCAGATCTTTGCAATTTTGTCTGCTTATGTAGTTGTCTTGAGTAAAGAAATTATAGTCCACTTATAGAAGATGAAGTACCAGCATTTGTCAGTCTTAGAAAGCTCCAATTCAAGAATAAAACATCTTGCACAGACCATTGCATAACCTAAAAGTAGAAGAAAAAAAAGTACATTTGTTTTAGATTAAAAAAAAAAAACCATGAATTAAGGAACTGTTCAAACTTAATATTACCAGTGAATCTAGTCAGGAGAAGGTTGCTATATAAATGAGAGAGAAAAGCGAGAAGTTAAAGCTTCATTAATATTATATTCAACTTAATAAACTGGTAACAGTGTATCAACTGTTAAAGAAACATTAAAGTATAACCTTATGATATAATATTATTTCAGTTTTCTCCATGGATTCCAAAGACATTGCCAAGGTACTTGGTTCATTTGGATTCAATCAGGGAATGGCAAAAACTGCCTTCAATTTGCTAATGCCTTAAAAAAGTGTATATACTCAAGACAAAGGTAATAAAATCTGATTTTTAAGAACTTTTTAGGAAGCACTGCACAAGAAGCATTCATCACTGATACCAAATGGTTTTTAAACAAGCTTACAAGTGGTTTTAACAGAAACTTTAAAACTTTGGAGGAATTTTCTTTAGACAGGGTTCAAACTATATACTATTAGTCTAATACAATTGCATCTGTCAAGTGACCAAGACTCCACTTTTGGTAAGGTTTTGACCATAGGAACTCCCACCGTTGTGACAGGGTTATAGGGCTATAGATCCCAGGTGTATTAACTGACAAGTAACAGAGGAATGGCATCAAATCCTCAATTCTATATTCATTAGACTAATGGGTCTCATCCTTATTAGCTGCATAGTAAAATCATCTGAAGTACTTTAAAAAACACAGTGCTGATGTCCAAATCCCTCTCCAGATTCAATGACTTATATATAATACATGTTAGTCAAGCCTAGGCATCAGTACTTTTCAAAAAAACCTAACCAGTAATTGATTCTAATGTGCGAACAGATTGAGAACTCCAGCTGATTGGTTATAAGTATATATTTTGTGATAAGTAAGGTGACCAAATTCCTATTCACTATTACACAACAGTCCAACGATTACCTGAAATTTAAATATAATCACTTAACACAGAGATGGGGTTCTAACAAGATTTTGTTTCAGTTATCAATTGTGTAGCAAAAAGAAAAGTTCACAACTGATAACATCAAGTACTGATGAAGTTAAAAACAGACAAAATCTTTCATATGTGAAATGGAAAACCGATGAAAAGATTACAGGATTGAGCAGCCTCTTTCACTTTTGTTTTCCATTTTTACACACCCTACATTACAAAAGTTAAGTGATGCAGACAAACTTAAAAACCCGAAGAAACTCACCTATCTAGCAATTTTGGGTCTGCTGACAAATTATGTAAACAAATTTTTCTTACCACTCCAAATATCAGCTAACCAATGTAACTTCATTTTTTCTCTACTTCGTATTTGCTTCAACCTCTTCTCTCTGGTCCCCAACCTGGCCTCAAAATCCCACTGCATACTTTCCCCCAGTGGGTGATGCTCCAATCATCCCCTTTATCTGTTCCTAGATGCCTTGCTCTTAGCCTATAAATATGCTTGAATCTTCCTTACTGACCTTCCTTTTCTCCAAAAACCTTAAAAATTAATGTCTTTGTCTCCCCTTTCACTTCTGCCATTCTCTTCCATCAACTGCTGTGTATAACCTACCAAAACTGCTTAATTAAGGTATATGGATGGTTTGAAGATTAACTCCCATAGAATTACTTGCAAAACTTTGTGAAGATGTACATTTGATGGGGGGCGGGGTGGAGAATGGGGAGGTCTGATCCATAGATCATCAATGCTCTACTAACTGACAAATCAAATTCCTGCATCTTGCTCCTCTTCGTTCTCAGCATAAAGACAACTAACTGGCTGTCAGTACCCCAGCCTGCCTTATGCAATTCTGAGCTTCCTTGGCTTATACAAGTCAGGTTTCCTTTCTACTTGTTTTTAAAGGGAAGTGGGGAAGGTAGCAGGGTGAATATATTCGCAATAGTTGACTCTACAAGTGTGGAACTGAAGCAAAACCTGGGGGGGGGGGTCTTGAACACAATGTTAATTATTCACAAAAGGGTGGAAATAGATGGATTCATTAGCATTACCTGAGAAGCCCTCCCCAATAAAACCGACCTCTACCCCCTACCATCTTCTGAGAGTAGAGGGGGTGGTACACAACACTGGGGTTTGAGAAGTAGCATATATATTTTCAAGCGTGGAGCAAGTCCAGGAGGGTGGGGGGGATGAATGCCGAGGCACACAAAAATTAAAGTGGTATTTTTAAGGTAAATCTTTACAGTTTACACAGAATGTGGTACTTTCCTATAAATTAGAAAACCAACACCCTAAGTGATTTGACCAAAGCACAGGTAAAGTTAACAAGTCTAGAATTAATCCTATCACTGTGCCCACTAAACCAGCATTATCTATCTCTTTAAAAACTCTTTCCAGCCCTGGCTGGTGTGGGACAGTGGATTGAGTGACAACCTGCAAACCAAAGGGTTTCAGGTTGATTCCCAGTCAGGGCACATGCCTGGGGTTACAGGCCAGGTGGGCCAGGTCCCCAGCAGGAGGTATGTGAGAGGAAACCACACACTGAGGTGTTTCTCTCCCTCTTTTCCCTTCTAAAAATAAATAAAATCTTTTAAAAGAGTCTTTCCAGAAAGCAACCCAAGGACAAATGAACAAATAAACAAAACTGGTATACACATACAACAGAATATTGCTTAGCAATAAAAAGGAAATAAGCCAGCCACAGAGGGACAAATAGTCTACAATTCCACTTACATGAGGTACTTATACTCAGAGACAGAAAACAGGTGGTTATCAGGGGTTGGGGGAAGTAGGGAATGGGGAATTATTGTTTAAGGGGTACAGAGATTCAGTTTGGGAGGATGAAAAGGCTCTGGAGATGGATGATGGTCGTCGCATAACAATGTTAATGCCACTGAACTGTACACTTAAAAAGTGGTTAAAATAGTAAATTTTGTTGTATATATTTTCCCACAATAAATTTTTACATATACAGCACTGGCTGCTCTCTCTTGTTTTACAGTCCTTTTAACATTCAGAGAACATGAGTTAAAACATCTTAGAATTACATTTTCATGTTTTGTTTATTTATGCTTAACATCTTCCCATTTACATGTATCCCAATAATCCTCTACCTATAGACAAATTAAAAGTCAGGGGACAAATTATTCTACACAAAAGTATTCAGTGGATTACTTGGGGACTATCCCTTTAAACAAAAGTGGCAGTAAGTAACCCCTCCCCCCTCAAACAAAATACCTTTTTCAGACCACAGAACCAAATCATTTTCTATTCCATCAGCAAAGCATCAAGTTGCTTGCCATCCCTATCTCTTATATAGTCTCAACTTAATGTCTTTTGTTTTCTAGATTTTTCCTACATCTGCCAAGTTCTCTACATTTTTAGGTTTCCATTACTGCTGGAAAGGTATGTCAGGTCTCACCACAGCACGCTCTATTCTGCTAGTTTTAACAGTCAACTCTTATTACCACGTAAGAATTGAATACGTTTTCTTCCATATGCTAGGCTAGGAGACTTAGGTAAGAAATTGGTATGAATTAATTAAAAATTTTATGGTGTCAAATATATAACTTGTTCAAAATCCCACACCTCTGGCATTTACAAGATGCCTATCTATATCTTAAAGGTCAGTAACAAGCAGTCTCAAAAATTTTCCAGGTCTTTAAAACCGAGGTAATGCTACCCACAAAAATGCCATGAGAATTATTTTAATAAAGGTGTTTTGCAAATACCAAGCACACAGTAACTTTTTAAATGTAATTTTCTTTTCCCTTTTTATAAGTACTATGAAGGGTTCTTGAATATTTAAAGAATCCAAATATTTTAAGATATAATTTGGGAAGGTTTGAATGGAAAAAAGTTTTTAAAAAATAATTTCTTAAAGCCCTGGCTGGTGTAGCTCAGTGGATTGAGTGCGGGCCTACAAACCAAAGGGTTGCTGGTTTGATTCCCAGTCAGGGCACATGCCCAGGTTGTGAGCCTAGTCCCCAGTAGGGGATGTGAGAAACACAACCACACATTGATGTTTCTCTCCCTCTCTCCTTTCCTTCCCTTCTCTATAAAAATTAAAAAAAAAATAAAAAAGAGAAAAGTCTCTAAAAATATATATTTCTTAAAAATCCCATTTTAATCCAAAGATTGGAAGAAACACACTGGATTCCCAACTGGAATCATTGCTTTAACTTGATTTGTAGAAGCAGTCTCAAGGCTCTAACAGGAGTCCTAACAGCTGATTTAGGCACACCTGGGCAAACTAAAACAAGCTTTCTACCAAGCCAAAGCAGCAGTATACTACACAGAACTAAAGAAACTCAGTAATTATTCAAATCATGTAAAATTTGACACAATTAACAACCACTTCCTATAGAAACACTTTTTAGAAAAACAACATTACTACAAGGGTCACTGTTCTCACCCCCTCCACCGACACCCACATTTTATCAGAATGCACCTTGGATTTTCTGCTATGCAATTATTAGATTGCCTTTTAGAATACACTGTGTTTTTTCATACCCAAACTTAGCATCTCAACATCCTCCAAGATGGGAAAAGCACCACTTTTACCTGGATAAATATTGGCATTATGTTCTTTTAAATAACTTAGTATTCTATAAGCAGCAAACCATTCACTAGTTATTTTAAACTTTACAGAACTGAATTTCTCTAGCAGCTTTCAATGAGAGGTCCTTAATACCAGGGAAACCTCAGGACAAAGAAGAATGCACCTTCTCTACCCAGTCATTTTTCTACCTCTGCTCAAATGTTCCCCACAGTCTATGATCTCTCTCTCCTTTTATGCAGCACACTATAATGTTCTATAAGTCCATATATGATACTAGCACACCCAAGAATTACTTCTCTTTGTAAATTTTTCTCTTTTGACCCAAAAAAAGCTTAAATAAAAACTCAAAGCTTAGTCATTTAAGAAATTCATGCTGAGCACCTACAATGGGCCACATTGTTTTAAATAAGGGAATTACACTGCACATCTCTCTGTTCTTGTGGAATTGACATTATAGACTGAGGATAGAGACAATAAGCAACAAGCCCAACACTCCGAACAAATTAGTTATTTCCTTTACCAGACATCAAAATGAATTGAGTTTCTTAGAAAACAATTTTATAGACCATCCTTAAACTCATTCATTGACATTACCTTAATATGTAAATTTTACCTGTTCTGGTTTTATGTGCTAAAATCAAAGGGAAAATTACTCAATTGTATTTTTTCCTTTCTAATGCCTTTCTATGTCTGACATCCATAACCCTTGTTTTCCCTTCTTAAAATAATTGACTCACCAGAGGCAAGAGACAAGCTGTGCTTAGCCTTCACCAGACATTAGACATCACTACTTTTTGCTGATGACTACAAAATGAAAACTTTAATTACAACTGTCTTAGGCAAACTATTATTTTGTAATTAATACACTAGCATATGGAAGAAATATTTAAATTATATAGATTTATATTTTAATGTGAAATATATAAACTTTTTAAAAGAGTTTATCTTTAGAGAGAGGGGAAGGGAGGGAGAAAGAATGTGAGAGAGAAACATTTATTAGTTGCCTCTGGTACCTGCCCTGTCCACCGCAATCCAGGCATGTGCCCTGACCAGGAATAGAACCAATGACCTTTCGCTTTGCTGAAGGATGCCCAATCAACTGAACCACAAAGGTCAGGGCTGTTCTTTCTCTTAAAAGCATGGTTACTGTCAAGATTGCACCCATCCTTTCAGTTATGTTTTACCTTTTTGCATTAGGAATGGTCACTATGAGTCTTAATAAAAAGCAAACCATATCATGTTATGGCTCTGCTTAAAAATCTTCAGAGACTAGAATAAAAGACCAAACTATTTCTCACTCAAACACCTAATTCCAGCCTCAACTTGCAACTACCCGACCCAAAGCTTGTTCTGATTCCAGTTTAATTAATTTGCCTTCTTGTTCCATTAAAATGTTGTCCCTCCATGCTGCTTCTGGGGCCTTCGCACATGCAATCTGCTTAGTTTTGCCCATAGTGTTTCAATAGCCTGCAACTCTCCCAACAGATTTCATCAAGTACAGTAGGTCCTTGAATAACCTCGACATCACTTCCTTATAATGTAGATGAGATGCCCAAGGAACTTCTTGTTTGTATCAATTAGCCTATGGTAAAATTGGGTTCAGTTATAAGTCATTTCCGGTGAAGTCCCAGAACCTACCAAAACCATTAAGTGAGGACTTACTGTACGTACTTCTATGTTAGGCTATTTTCTTCCATAGCATCTGTGTGATGATCTCTCTTCCTACCAAAAAATAAAAGCTCCCTAAAGAAAGAGAGAAGCTATTATAAACTTTGTTCATCACTGAATCCCAAGGACTCACTGGCACACAATAGGTAGGTGCCCAAAACTAAAATGGGGGGTTGGGGTCAGTAGTAAAAACAGCAACAAAACCAAACCCCTTCCCATCTCCATCAACTCCTCTTTTATGATGGGTCCAATGTTACCTTTTCCACTCCTGTTCCTATCACTCTAGGTTAGATTCCACTTTTAACAGAATCCTGGCTGGCCTCCCCAGTACCAATCTGTGTAGTATATTAATGCTAAACTAATCTTCCAAAACCTTTAATCTCTGAAACAGTTACTGGCTTCCTCCTCTCTACCTTTACATCAGAACTATTTATTATTCAAGGTCATTCACAGTTGGCCCAAACTTATTTTTTCAACATTGTCTCTCATTCCCCAATTTTAATGCCACCACAGCCAGGCTGACATACTTCAAATTCTAAATAAAATTTTACTTATTGAGTGATTATAATAGCTAACTTTTGAGTGCTAACTTTGTGTCAGACATTATTCCAAGCAAGTTATATGTATAAATTTATTTACTCCTCAGAACAAGCCTATCATTAGCCGCATTTCAGGAGTAAAGAAACTGGGGCAGAGTAAATAAGCAGTAAGAGTGGAGCCAGGATTTCTAACCCAGTACAGGCTCCAAGGGTCTTCATTTTTAACTTCCATGCCATACATTCATAACGTTGGAAAATAAAGGGAGAAATACCATCACTCTCACCATATCCCCACTTTGAAGATAAACTCTATCAAAATGTTTTTAATGCAGAAACATACTTTATAAAACTAAATTTGTGGTTTTCCACTTAATTTATAATTTTCCAATGTTAAATGTTCTATGTCATCACTAATGACTACAAACCATAGGCTTTTCTTCTAAAACACGATAGCTGTATTCCTGCAATGCTAAAATGTGGCCTTTGCTTAAGAGTAAGGCCTGTCTTTTCCAAACTCCACCAGCACTGCCACTATCATTAGCACAGGACTTGTCATTCTTATTACACATTATGATAAATTATACACAAAACCAGTTAAGGCAGCATGTATTAAGCACAGCACCCCCCTCCTCAGTGTGATGCTAGTTCACATCCAATCAGTAACTCAGGTTAATGCAAATGAAGATGTTTAAGTAATCTTTGTTAAAGTCAAATATATTACCTGAGTTAAAAGCCCATATTCTATTATAACTACTGTTAACAGGCCCTCCAATTTTTGTCACTAAATCACTATGTACAGCCACTGCCACTTCCTATGAATAACTTCCTAGAAGTCATAACAAACAGAACTACATCCTGCATTCTAAATTCTTTGTGGCAGCAGAAATTTATTCATTTAGAAATGCTTGGTAATTGGCCAAATACTAATTCAAAATTTCTCCATACTAAGTGTCTGTCAACTTGTATGCACACAATTAGGATATCAGAAGCTTTTATATGTATTGGGTTGACCAAAAAGTCTTATTTTTTCTATAAAACAAAAAAGACTCATTTGTCATTTTCACCAATAACTTTATTGACTTGGATATTCTGAGTATGTTGGCTATCTCCCACTATTGGCTTCTAATGGGTAGCGGCCAGGAGTGCTGCCAAACATCTTCCAATACATGACAGCCCCACGGCAAAAAAATTATTTAGCCAAAATGTCAATAGTACCAAGAAACCTCGCAAATAACTTTTGACACATTTGATCAGTCACAGCAGCTTCTCCATACACTGCATAAAACATTTTTTTTTGTGTTTCAGTCGCATTTTTACCTTTCTGGAAATAATAAAGCGTAATATGCTGAAAATTTTGCTTATTTTCTTCTATCTTCAATATTAAAAGGTGTACACACAAAAAAAAATCACCAAAATTGCTAGGTTTTTCTTTAATGTACGCTGATATGACAGCTATCACAATACATTCTAAGAAAATTATTTGGAACGAAGTTAAAGACAACTAAGTGCTACTAGAGCCATCATACAGAAAAAACTAAATGAATTTTTGAGCCACCCCAATACATAAAAGCTTCGATACACTCCAGCACTCTTTCCAAGGCATTCACAAACACAAATTTATTTTTAAGTAGCTGTAGAAAACAAGTAATTTTTTAAATTAAAAATGACTTCTGAAATGGTGGTGGCATCAGAAGCTTTGTGGACACTCTCCCCAATTAAACAACAATAAGTGATGATAATTATTTAAAAAGTCTTTAATCTAAAACACTTAAAAAACAAGAAATTGGTGTACAGCAATATATACCAACATATATAGGTATAAAGAAAACACTCATTCAAGAGTATCTACTATATCTCAGTTAAGAACAGAGTCTGTGGCACTTTGAGTCAGCTCAGCAAGACAGCTGCTCCATTCCAGGTGGGTACAGCCAAGAACACAGGGCTCTTTACCCCAAGCTCCCAGGTCCAGGCCCCTAGTGGGGAAGGGAGCTACCATTTCTCATTATCCCAAGTCTGAGTTGCAAAGGCTCTAATGCAGGCAAAAGCAGTTGAGAGTTCTGGGGCTCTTCTATCCAGGCCACACTTTTGGAGCAGAAGCTGGACCCAGGTTCAGCAGGGAGTAATGTGGTCCCAATGGCCCGCACTCCATCTCACTCACGGAGCCAAAGTTCCATATCAGAAAACAAGTTGAGAAGACCAGAGATTGCTGCTCCCACACAGTACCTGCTCAAGAGGCAGTGTCATTCTGAGAGAATTAGATCATTCAATAGTGTCAAGGTTTAGCCCAGAGGGAGAGGCAGGCCATAAGAAAACTCAGTTCTCTCAAAGTGAACTGACTTATTTGAAACACAGTATAGGGAAGTTCAAGCCTAAGGGTGCACTAGAAAACAATGGAGACAGAAGCAATAAGCAATTAAGAGGCTGGATGTCCCATGAGTGCTGGCAACAAGCTAAACTTTAAACCAGCTAGCAGTTTACCAAAAAGAACGAGAGAAGAGACAGAGAAAAGACAGCTAAAAAGAGCCTTCCTTGAGTCAGAACAAACCTCAAAGACTAACCTCAAAGATTAACCCCTGCAAGCAGAAAAACTGAATTGAAACAGACCAAGAGGCAATTAAATCCCAGGGCATCATCACCTAAAACAGAGCAATTAGCCAACAATTAGTGGAAACTAATATTTGCATGTGATACAAACACAGGGAAACAGCTTAACAGAGGTATCAGGGAAACACAAAGAAAGCCTTACTAACACCATTGTCATTCCAGGGTGACTGAGTGCATGACTAAGGTTGTGCCCTTTGAAGAGGAATCACACAGAAATAAGACTAAGTAGTACAGCCAGTCACTAGACAAATAAGCAAGCAAACAACAAGACCCTGGAAAGAGGAAGTAGTGAAAAACCAGTTTCAAAGTTGCTACATTATATGAAAGAGGTACAGTTTACACCCCAAAAACTAAAATACAAAACAAAATAACCACCCCACCAAAAATAAGCAAGATGTGGAAAAAGGAAAAGAAAAATTGTGGCCACTGACATTAAAGAAAGATACAAAATAAAAAAAGAAACCACCCTCAAGAGGGTCCACATGTCACTTAGCAAAAGAGGTCAAAACTATTGAGTGCGTTCAAAGAACTAAAGGTAACTATGCTTGAAAGAAGTAAAGGAAAATATGTAACAACATTTAAACACATTATCAATAGAGATGTTAGAAATTAATAAAACCAAACGAAAATTTCAGTCAAAAAGTATAATAACTGAAATGAAAATTTCACCAAAGTGATTCAACAGAAGATATAAACTGTTGGAACAAAGATCAGCAAACTAAAAGATCAACAGATTAAGCAACTGAAAAACAGAGAAAAAGAAAATGAGAATTTCACAGAAATGTGGAGCACAATTAAGCAAACTGCCGTATACATAATGAAGTCCCAGAAGAGGAAAGAAACAGAGAAAGTATGTGAAAAAATAATGCCCAAAATTCCCCCCAAATGAAAAACATTAATCTATAAATCCAAGAAGTTCAATGAACTCCAAGTGGTATAAATGCAACAGACCAGACTGAGAACCATCTTTTAAAAATGTCAAAGCCACACAAAGAGAATCTTGAAAGCAGCAAGACACAATCACATACAAAGGTTTCTCCATAAGAATATAAACTGATTTCTTATCAGAAAACATGGAACCAGAGGCAGAGGGAAGATATATTCAAAGTACTGGGGTGGGAGAGGAACGACCCAGAAGTCTTTCAAAAATGAAGTCAGAGACTGACTTCCTCCATGACAGCATAAAAAGGCTTGCAGACCCAATCCCCAGTGGAAAAGCACTAGCAAATATAATTACAAAAAACAGGAGCCCTGGCTGGTGTGACTCAGTGGATTGAGTGCCGGCCTGCGAACCAAAAGTTTGCAGGTTCAATTCCCTGTCAGGGCACATGCCTGGGTTGCAGGACAGGCCCCCCAGTTGGGGGCATGGGAAAGGCAACCAATTGATATATCTTGCACCTTGATCTTTCTCTTTCTCCCTCCCTTCCCCTCTAAAAATAAATAAAATCTTTAAAAAAATAAAAAAACCTTTATAAATGCATTTCTTCTCCTTTCTTCTCTAAACTGATTTAAATACACCGAGTAAAAAGCTGTGTATACACAATGCATGATTAGGCCTATTACATATAGAAATACACTGCTCAATAAAAGAATAAATGAACTCAAAATGGATCACAGACCTAAACATAAAATAAAAAACTATAAAATTCTTAAGACAAAACATAGTAAATCTGCATGACCTACGATTTAGCAACAGATTCTTCCAGATATGGCACCAAAAAGAGGAGCAACAAAACAGAGAAAATGAACATCAAAATGAAAAATGTTTGTATTTCAAAGAGCACTATCAAGACAGTGAAAAGACAACTCACAAAATGTGAGAAAACAAATTATAAATCACAGAAATAATAAGGGGCTTACATGCAAAAAAACTGTTGCACAGCAAAGGCAACAAAATGAAAAGTCAACCTACTGAATTGGAGAAACTATTTATAAATCATATATCTGATAAAGGGTTAATACCCAAAATATAAATCAAACAAAAGCAAAAAAAAAAAAAAAAAAAAAAAAAAAAACCAAAACAAAAAACCTGATTAAAAAATGGGCCCCGGCTGGTGCAGCTCAGTGGATTGAATGCTGGCCTGCAAACCAAAGGGTCACTGGTTGGATTCCCAGTCTAGGGCACATGCCTGGGTTGTAGGCTGGGTCCCCACATTTATGTCTCCCTCTTTCTCCCTCCTTCCCCCCCTCTAAAAATAAATTTAAAAATATTTTTAAAAAATAAGCTGATATGAATATTTTCCAAAGAGGACATACAGATAGCCAACAGATACATGAAAAAGTGTTCAACATCATCTATCCTAAGAGAAACCAAAACCTCACGCCTGCAGAATGCCTATTATCAAAAAGACAACAAATAAGTGTTGGTGGCAAGGATGTGGAAAAGAGGGAACCCTTGTGTACTGTTGGTGGGAGTGCAAATTGATTCAGCCATTAAGGAAAACAGTATGGAAGTTCATCAAAATATTCAAAATAGAACTACCATATGATCCAGCAATTCCACTTCTGGATATTTATCCAAAGAAAACAAAAACATTAATTTGAAAACATATACAGGATGGGGGTAAAGTAGGTTTACAGTTGTGAGTACACAAAAGTTTATCCTTGTATTATTTATTAACTACTTATTATTTTCCATACAAACTCTAAATCTACTTTTGCCCCATCCTGTATATACCCCATTATTTATAATAGCCAAGACATGGAAACAAAGAAATGTTCACCATTAACTGGGTAAATAAAATGTGATTTTTTAATATATATAATGGAATATTATCCAGCCATTAAAAAGGAAATCTTGCCATTTCCAACAACATGGATGAACTGTGAAGGCATTATGTTAAGTGAAATAAGTTGGAAAAGATAAATACTGTATGACCTCACTTATATGTGTAATCTAAAACAAAACAAACTCCAAACTCACATATACAGAGAAAAGAGTGATGACTGCCTTAGGCAGGGGATGGCGGAATGGGCAAAATGGGTAAAGGTGGTCAAAAGGTACAAATTTCCAGTTTTAAGTCATGGGGATGTAATGTACAACATGCTGACTGTAGTTAATATTGTCTGACATATTTGAAAGTAGCTAGGAAAATGGTTCTTCCAAGTTTTCATCATAAGGAAAACATTCTTTTAAAAATTTTATTTATTTTTAGAGAGAGGGGAAGGCAGGGAGAAAGAAAGGGAGAGAAACACCAATGTGTGGTTGCCTCTTGTGCACCCCCACTGGGGATCACATGCCCTGACTGGGAATCACACCAGCAACCCTTTGGTTTGCAGGCCAGTGCTCAATCCACTGAGCTACACCAGCCAGGGCAGGAAAAAATATATATATTATACACACACACATACATACACACACATTTTTTACAATGTATGGTAATGGATGCTAACTGTACTTACTGTGGTGGTCATTTTGCAACATACACGAATATCAAATCATTACACTGTACACCTGAAACTAATGTTATGTCAATTATACCTCAAATAAAAACAAAAAACAAGACTTTAACAACACTATACACACATCAACTAGATCATACATTCATAGAACACAAAGAACAGCAGAATATACATTCTGAGTGCACATGAACAAAATACATGTACTGTTTAAGAATATCATAAAAATGAAAACAGATTTGTTTTTAAAAAGAAAATACTTGTTTTAACTTGGGCACAAAAGAAGCAACAAAGAGATACTGTGAAGGCTAAAACCTTGTAAGGGAATGGGAGATAGGTGCTCAAAGACCATTATAAAGATTTGGAAATTAACTGCTCCAAATGTAGGTATTTCTACATCTAATCTACCCTTGAATGTTTCCTTAAACAATTTTTATTTACTGATTTTAGAGAGAGAAACATCATTTTGTCATTCCACTTATTTATGCATTCATTGGTTGCTTCTTGTATGTGCCCTGACCATGGACAGAACCCACAACCTCAAGTGTACTGGGACGATGCTCTAATCAACTGAGATACCCTACCCAGCCAGGAATGCCTTGAATGTTTTTCTGTTACAACATTGTGAAGCCCACTGAGTTAGCAAGGAAGGTCTCTCTTCCTTTCAAAGTTATTTTTTATCTTGTGACTGATACCTATTGTTAGTTTATAGTTCTGACCACTGAAACAAAGTTAATATTCACAATTTTCTACACTATGACCCTCCAAATTACTGACATTTATAGTGTAGATACAACCAGATTGCTTTTCAAAAGAAAGATATACTTTTACCTAAATATTCCTTTATTAAATACTTACAAAGGGCGCAAGGTCCCAGTAAATTCCAGTTCCTAAACAAATCAACCTAATGAGCAAGTGAGCAATGGTGACTTAAAATATTAGACACAATGACATACCAAATGTTGCACAAGATATACCTGTGTGAAATGACAGGTTAACAACTCAAAGTTATCTAATAACAACTCTTACCAAACTTTATCACAATCAGTTAACACTATTAGAAGTCACTAATCCAATCATGAAATACTGATGAATACTCAGAAAACTTAGACCTCATTTAGTCATCATTTTAAGCAAGACAAATAGATCACTGATCATCATCATTTTCAATGTGCACCCAGTGGGTACCCTTTTTTACCCAATATTCCAGTTAGATTATGTAAAAAAGGTAAAGAATTTGAAAAAGAAACTGAAGAATTGGCAATTCCTTTTAGTCAATGAGATTATCTTCAATTACCTGTAATTTTAAAACAACAGCCTTGAGATATAATTCACATACCATATAAAGTGTATAATTTGTTTTTAGTTTATTCAGTTATACAGTTTTCACAATTTCAGAATATTTTCATCACCCCAAAAAGAAACCCCATACCCATTAGTATCAACCATTCCCCAGTCTCTCTTCTCTCACCCCCAGCCCCAATGTAATCTACTTTCTATTTTTATAGGTTTGCCTATGTTCTAGGCATTTCATATAAATGGCATCATACAATATGGAATCTTTGGTGACAGGCTTCTTTCACCTAGCATGATTGTTTGCAAGGTTTATCCAAGTTGTAGCATTTCTTTCTATTGTCACAAATATTCCATTGTATGGTACACATTTTATTTGTGCATTCATTAGTTGACGTGCATTTACATTGTTTCTGTAATACAATTCTACACATGCTGATTCCATTGAGAGGTCTAAGAGAAAAACTAGCCTTTTAAGCCTGTCCATCTTCAAATTAACACTGCAGTATACCATGATGACTAACACGCAAGTCAAAAGTGAAGGTATACACCAAGTTACTGCAAATGAAATTTGAAAAGAACAGAATGTTAAAGCAAAAATAAAAACTCAACATTAAAAATTTTAAATGTAGTATACAAAACTTAAAAAAATCCAATTCAAGTATGGCACATACCCCCACTCTTATTATATTGAGACACTATTAGTAAAAGAAGCGTCCAGAGATCAGTCATTTTTTAGACAGATCACAAATGAAATGACGTAAGAGCTGAAGAGAAGGTAACTTCATTTTTAAAATGGGAACGGTGTATTTTATGAAAGAATAATGTGTGTGTGCTATTGACAAATTGAAAATAGTAACGGAGCTCATTCACTCAAGATATTATATAGTGTAGTGGTTAAGAGTACAGACTGAAGATAAACTGCCTCAGTTTGAACACCTGCTCTGCCACTTACCTAGGTGTCCAAGCCTGCCTGACAAGTTCTTTAACAGCTGTACCTTGGTTTACTGATATATAAAACTGGGATAGTAGTATTTACCTTTCAGGATTGTTGTAAGAATATAAAGAATGTATTAAGTATATGAAGCAAGTTCACAGTTCCTCACATACAGGTGCTAAGTATTAGCTACTGTTGTGAGAGGTTTACGAAGTAGAGTAAGAGAATATCTACGAACTACATTAAAACCCTGTAATTTACAACAGAGAGGGGCAATGGGAACACCAAGGGAAAACATCCAAATTGGACTGGGGTATACTGACATATTTTGAAATGCTGTCTGGGATTTGTTTCAAAATAGAAGGGGTACATAAAAAAGAATAGCCATGAAATAAAATTAGTTGATGCGAGTTTTATCTACATCTGTATGTTTGATTTTTCCTTAACAGTAAGTTTGGAAAAGGGGGGAAAGTAAGTTAAATGAAGATAGAGAATATCTACGCAAATTTCTCAGAACAACATTAGAGTTGTATCTTAAAGGATAAGGATGAGTAGTAGGTCAAGTAAGTTTGGTAGGGATAAAGGAGAAAAGGCATAAGAAATGGAATAGCCTTAATACAGTAAATATAACAGTAATTCAGAATCTGACCAGCACCAGTCACCTCATGTACCACTGAGTGGCATGTATAACTTCGCTTCTCCTATCTTTGACAGCAGGCGTTAAATTTTAACTGAGAATATTTGGCCTATTCAAAAAGTTCATCAATGATTAAAACACACACAATGTTATCAAAACAAATTAGATATACTTAAGTGTAAATAAGGGTTATTTATGTCCTTGCCAGTTCCTTAAAACATGTTTATATGGGTGAAATCTAGTTAAATTAGTTATATAATTAAAGGCAGAGTAGAAAAAATTTATGAAAAATATAACTTGTTCCCCTTCACCCCTCTCTCTCCCCAACCCCCGTCTCTGGAAACCAACAATCTGTTCTCTGTATCTATGCGTTTGGGTTTTTTTTTTTTTTGTTTTTATTTTTTAGGATTACACCTATAAGAAACATCACATGGTATTATTTGTCTTTCTCTACTTCACTTAGCATAATGACCTCAAGGCCCATACATGTTGTCACAAGTGACAAGATTTAATTTTTTTTATAGCTGAATAGTAATAGTTACATATACATACATCATAATTTCTTTATCCATTCATCCATCATCTTGGCTATTGTAAAATAGTGTTACAATGAGCATGGGTGGGGTGCATATATCTTTTTGAGTTAGTGTTTTCGTTTTCTTCAGATAAATACCCAGAAGTACATTTGCTGGATCATATGGCAGTTCTACTTTTTAATTTTTTGAGAAATCTCCATACTGTTTTCTACAGTAGCTGAACCAATTTGTATTTCCACTAACAGTGCACAAGGGTTCCTTTTTCTCCACATCCTTGCTAACAAACACTTGTTATTTCTTGTCTTCCTGGTTTATAGCTGAAGGCCATATTTTAGTCTGAAGTATTGAATCTCTCAAGAGCAAAGATCTTTCCAGGCATATTCTAAAGCCAAAAATTCGTATTTTTAAATTAACACGTTTAACCCCTCTTATCCCTAATAAATCAGTTAAGTTCATTTTTAAAATCTCTTATTTCAAAGAATTCATTCAACTAGTGATTTTGAACTGTAAGATTTAACAGCTGCCTACTGGTCAAATTTCAAATTTTATAGGTAAGCAAGAATTAAGTACCAGAAACACCAATAAACACATAAAAAGATCCTAGACATCATTAGACACAGCCAAATGAATACTTAAGCCACAATTAGATACTCCTATATCCCCATCAAAATGGCTACAGTTAAAAGGACTGACAATATTAAGTGTTCGTAAGGAAGAGCAACATGAACTACACTGCTGGTGGGATTCTAAAATGACACAACTAATTATTTGGGAAATCTGGTTGGCAGTATCTACTAGAGCTAAACACACATACCCTATAACCCAGCAATTCCACTTCTGGGTGTGCACCAAAAGACATGTACTATAATAATCATGGCAATACTCTTTATAATTGGTAAAAGTACAGTAAACAATCTGAATGTCCACCAACAACAGAATGGAGAAATAAATCACAATATATTTCATACAATGACTATACAGTAATGAAAAAGAAGAAATTAATCATCTCAGGTAAAAGAAGTGAGACTCAGGGATGCATACTGTACTATTCCATTTATGTGAAGTTTAAAATCAGGCATAACTAATTCATTGAAAGAGAGAGGTCAGAATATTGTGGGGTATATTTTTTGGAGGAGGGAGAGGCATGAAGGATGCCTCTTCTGGGATGCTGGAAATTTTCTGTATGTTGATCTAAATGGTATTTATACAGATGTACACATTTGTAAAATTTTCTCAAACTATACACTTAAAATTTGCAGGCTTGGTGTATGCAAGTTATATCTCAATTAAAAAGGAAAAATTTATAGGAGTTAAACCACTCCTATATATAATAGGAGATAAAAGATAATGCAAACTTTCCTTGGGAATCTAAGGCACTGTTTCTCAAAGTGTGGTTCACTGATGCTTGTTTTAATTTCTAGTATAGTAAGTATCATTGGATATAACCCCATATAAATAAAAGCTTTTTGGGACCCTCAATAAGTATAAAGGGGTCCTGAGACCAGTAAGTGTGAGACTAACTAGCCAAATGACATACAATAAAAACGATAAGCTTCGTTTGCTACTTCTCTTAGTGATGAAAACAATTATCAACATCTTCTCTAAAACCATCTGTGCCAAATAAAATTACTGCTACTAGGTTTATGTGCATACTTTCTTCCTCAATTCAGAAAAACAATTTCCCCTGAATACATTATTTTTCCTAATAGGCTACATTGCTTTTTAACAGCAATATGTTCTTAAAGTTTAAGCTAGACTTCAGACGAAAACTCTGAAATTAATGAAATATTGCAAATTAATAAAATATTTTGATAATGCATCTTTCCAATTTAACTTTCCTTTAACATGAGTATCAAACATCATTGCCCTGCTTTCAATACAGTGCTGTCTCAGACTCTAGCTAAAAGTACTTTTGGAAATTGATTTTTAAACTTACTCTAGCCTATGACAGGGACAGTTGTTTCGCTCACCTTGTACCCATTACCTGGTATAATACCTAGCACATAAATATGCACTTAACACATAATTGTTGAATTTAAAATAAAGTACAAAATTTTAAAATTCAAGAAAAATCAGACGAAGTGGTAAGCCTAAAGAAAAGTAGGTACGCTAATGTTCATGTCTAAAGCAGTAATTTTCCAAAGGTGATTCCATACTTGGGAACTTGTTAGAAATGCATATTTTTAACTGTTTATTTTTAGAGAGAGGGGAAGGGAGGAAGAGCCTCTTGTAAATGACCCGATCAGGGACCGAACCCAGACATGTGTTCTGACCTGAAATCTAACAGGTGACCTTTCCATTTGTGGGAAGATGCCCAACCAGCTGAGCCATACTAGTCAGGGCTAGAAATGCATATTCTCGAGCCCCATTCCAGTTACTGAATCAAACTCTTGGGGCAGGGTCCAGCAATCAATCTGTTTTAACAAGCCCTCCAGGTTTGAGAAACACTGCTCTAAACCAGGTCTGGCAAACTATGGTCACACACCAAAATCCAGCCTCCTGTTTCTGCACAGCCTACAAGCAAAGAATGGATTTAACACAGGAACCTATCAATTTGATGACAAGGAACACTAACTTTAAACCCCAATTAGGCAAAATACTATTTTATTAGCCCCCCCAATTCTATCCTTATTAGACCTGAATTACAAATATTTTTACTGAATTATTATATTTTGAATTTCATCAATAGAAAGCTTAATTTGGTCAGCTTTGTCTCTTAGAACACAAAGCCCAAAATAATTATGATCCAGTCCTTTATAGAAAGTATGCTGATCCCTGCTCTGAACCCCAGGAGGTACTATCAAGGAGAGCAACCAAATCTTTCTCAACTACCTTAGAGATAATACTATTAGATACAAGATGATGGGTCTAATGCCTTATATAATAATTTCCATGCTCTCTTGGATCCAAGTTAACTGAGTACACTTACACAGTTAGTAACTAACTCACAGAAAAGGGATGTAACCAACAATTTAAACTTACAACTCTCAATAACCACCAAAAGCAACGGGAAGGAAATGAACATAAACAGAACAGGAAAAGGAAAAAAGTCAAAGACCCTTTTTATTCTTCCTAAATTTTCTTCCCTTCCCACTACACAGGCTTTGTGGCTGAGGATGGGATCCCAAACTACTCAAAATCATTCCAAGAAACACAATTCCTTTGATAATGGTTGGCTACTCTGAATCTAAAGTGTTCAAAGCTTTACATGACTGGTCAATTACAGAAAGGATAAACTGAAAGGAGGCCATAACACATAAATTTTGTACAAGCAGTTCTAGGTTACTGGAGTCCAATATTCCCCTAGATTTTGCCACTCAGGTAATCAAGTTAGTTTTTGTAAAAAATGTAATATTGCATGCTATGTAATATACAAAGATAAAGGACAAAATCCCTGCTTATTATCCATTATCAGGGAGAGACTGAAGTATAAATTTTATGAGTGACTACCAAAGCAATGGGATTCAAAGAATTCACTAATTACTGTGACTCATTAGATATGGAAATAGCTTCATGAAGAAGCATGCTATCTTAAGTTACTTCACCTCTTTGAGCCATGTTCCTCATTTGAAAACCAGAGTTTGACTGGATCTAAGACTCCTTTCAGGATGGCTCATCATAAAAGGATTAGGGTTAAGTTCAGTGAGACTCCAAGCAATAAAAATGGGGGGGGGGGGGGAAGAGAACTCAACAAGATATAATATGGTGAACTGACTACTCATCCAACAAATTACTATTGACTGTCTGTATGCCAGGCATCTTCTAGGTGCTAGGGATGCAGCAGTGGACTTAGGATCTTGAATCTGACCAGATGGATGTCACCAACCTAAAAAGAATTTGGAGGACAAAATAAAATAAACTTTAAAAAAATACACAGCATAGGGATAACGTACAGAGCATCAATACAGGAAAGGAATGGCAGAAGAAGTGACACCAGAATATGTAATATCTGGCAAAAATGAAAAGCATCATAAGCACAGTGACTCCTAAAGTCAATATGCAAGAATTCGAAAAGAACCCATTTCTACTGTACATGACATTTGGGCTCACTGAAGAAGATTGGAGCTCAGAATAAAATTCTATTTAACTTATTCAAAGAAACTGAAAGGTAAAAGGAAAATTTCATTGGCTTATACTACAACTAGGTATAAGCCTAATAACAATTCATTCTCCTATGAGGCACGATAAAGAATGACAAAATTAGAGTTAGTACAACTTTAAAGATCAGCTAGTCCAATGTTCATTTCATATAATATAAAGCTTCTAGACAAAAATAATTTCTAGCCCAGTAAGTATTTGTTGAATGGATAAAAAGGAAACTAATGAATGCTTTAATAGGTATTAATGTATTAGACCTGGAACCATAACTCTAAAGTGCTCAGTAAGAGATAGTGAACAAATATATTATATACGTGGGCATGTGCATAAAATTCTATGTGAACTCCTGCTCTCTCCCAACTATTCATCCAGTGTCTGAACTTTTCACTGCATTTGTGTCTGTAATTTTTGGCAATATGACTGACAAAACTAACCCAAGCAAGAATATTACTGCCTAACGGTAGGGCACAAACTCAACAGTCTCAGACCTCCCCTTTCCCTAAAAGGAATCGCAAAACAAACAAACCCTAAGTGCATATCAGAATTGTCTTTTGAGGTTTTTCAATGCCCTGTTTCCACCCCAAACCTATTCAATTATAATCTCTGGACAGTAAGACCTAGGCAAATTCTTTTTTTTTAAAGCTCCATAGGTGATTCTGACACAAAGTGAGGTAGAAAAACCATTATTAGACAGTGACTAAAAACAGAACTGGAAACCCATTTGCTGTATAGTGTATGTGTGTGTATTGAAGTGCACAAGACAAGCACAGACACATTTAAAGAACAAATGCAAGTAAGATAGCTCATCTTAACAGTCTATTTTTCACACCTTATTCCTTAAAAGAGTATTACATTGGCCACTGCATTGAATAGGAACTGAATGATAAATTCAAACTTCAATATACTTAAACAGAAGTTTCATGAAGTCTTTTTTCCTTATGATAGACTTTATAGCATAGAAAATAGGACTACAGTAATCATTAATTTAACAGAAGGATCTTTGACAAATCTTGTGCCACATTAAGAATGCTCACAGCCCTGGCTGGGGTGGCTCAGTCGATTGAGTGCAGCACACCAAAAGGTCACCAGGGTTTGATCCTGGGGCACATGCCTGGGCAGCACTGATGCTTATCTCCCTCCTTCTCCTTCCCTTCCCCTCTCTCTAAAAGTAAGTAAATAAAATCTTAAAAAAAAGAGAGAATGCTCATAGATTCTACATCAGCAGGTTCTTCCCCATCTCTCTCAATATAGAATTCAGCACAGTGGCCCAAGGGAATTAAGAGAAACGAACAATAAAATAACGGTGTTATTGTTATTCCATTCATTCTATAAAATTTCCAACCATAACTATAAAAATGCAGAATGAAGCCCTTAGTTTCAGCAAGTTTTTGTAAAGTTTAGAGATTAAACAAGGTTAAATAAAACTCAATTCTCAAATTGAACTAATAGTCACATGGTATTAAATGTTCACTTATGAAGTAACTTAAATAAATTACTGGGAGACAAATGCCTGGATTTTACATCTTCGAAGAATGTTTAGTTGCCTCACATTATTTTAATCATAAGCACACCCACCAACTAAACTATCAACCTAAACATGCTGGAAGACACACGGAAGGGAAAACGTATTTGCTACAGAGCTTTAGCATCTCCCTTGGACAACCAAGATTATTTCCCAAATTGCAGACTACTGTCATTTGAAAACTTTAATCTAAAGTTACTCTGGTATAAGAAACAAAAGTTCTAAGTGTTTTGTTGTTTTGTTTTTTTTAAATATGTAATCAGTGTTACTTCACTAATGTGGCATAATAGTCAAAGCACCACTGATTGAGCCTGACAGACCTCAGTCCTTCATCTGTAAAATGGAGATAATATTATCTACATAAGGTAATAAAATGGAAAGTGTTTAACATAGACCTAAGCAGTTGAGGGGGAAAAATCCATCTTATTTATCTACTTGAAAGTTCAGTAAGAACATGTTCACAGCAATAACACAGAGGTTTTCAAGCCTGACTGGGTATGAGAAATCACCCACAGTGCTTTTAAAACATACCTTTGCTCAGACCCCAAATCAGACCAATTCATCAGTCTCTGGGAGTGGGACTCAGGCATCTATATTCTTTTCTAAACCTCCTCCAAGTGACTCTAATGTGCAGTCAGGATTGAAGTACAATGCATTAACCATTTCCCAAATACTAACATTAGACTTTAAAATAACACAACTTAGCAATAAATACAATAGCTTTTAAAGATACATCTCCTCAAAGAACCAAATGGAAACTAAAATCCTGTTTTTCAATAAAATATATATATATATATCAAGATTCAGAAAACATACCAGCAAAAGGGGGATATAATGCAGGACTGTTGTAAAACATTACATTCTTTTAGAATTAAAAAAAAAATCAACTAGCTGAATAACCACAAAATCAGACCCTCCCCAATAACTGCCCAAAAGTCTTATAAGACAGCTAATCCTTTACCACACACCCCTATAATTTTCAAACAACTTTCTACAACCTGATTTAGAACAAACACTGACTTCAATATTAAAATTCTGGAACTAAAGTATAAAAACTATCAGTTTTCAAATTGATCTTATGAAATAAAAAAATAAGCTAAAAGAATGCTTCCTTGTGTCCAACTAATCAAGAACTAGCAAATTTGTGACAAGTAAATTCATTTCATGAAAAGCATCCATTTTCAAAAACTGTAAGAACATTATTAATACCACATCAAAGAAAATTATCTGAGGGGATATCCATAAAATCTCTCATCTTCTTGAGAAGTCAAAATTTATTTCAAAATCCTGAAAGATAAAAGATCCAAAGTAAATCCTATTTGAGCATTCTAGCCATAAAATGAGACTACAGACCACCAAGAGATCCCAATAATTTGGCGAAAGGTAAAATCTGTCCTTCAAAATTCCTTTCTGAAGAATTCAGATTCTTATATGTACTGTTCTTGCTGTTATTTAATCTCTCCAGAAATTTTCCCTCAGAAAGAGACAAGGTCAGCAAACAAAAGAACGTTAAGATAATATGTTGAGAATTACAAGTTAAATGTTCATGTAAAAAAAAAACATTTAAAAAGGAATAGAAAAATTTGTGTTAAGTTCAAAAGTCTTATTTTTTAGTTAAGAGAAAGCAAAAGAAAATATGATTATCAGAAGCATTGAGTTCACCATTTGTACACCAATTCAAAATATTTCTCGTTTTCACTCTATCCAAACACTGGAATAATAAAGCTTAAAGAATTAAAGTTGTAAGACAAAGCACGAGTTTTGAAATTGAGAACACAAATATTGACATATTTATATATGTAATACACGAATCTTTTTAAGAACTTGGAAGACATTTGCCAAAACCAAAATGGCAGCCCACTAAAATCAGTAGACCAGGGAAATCTAAAGGAGAGTTTGTAGTCTATTTTTATAAAGTTCAAGTGTACAAATTAAGAAAGCCAAGCTAGTCATGTTTAACCAGTTCTTACCATCTAATCACTAAAAGTACGTAATGAGCTCCAAGAGGGGGTTAAGTACTTGCTGAAAAGTTTCCTAATCGATGTACTCCAAATTTTTCCTCAAAAATGAAGATATACAAATATTATGCAGATTTAGGGGACTCAAGGGTTTCCAGGTGAAAGAGTGCTACGGGAGTAGTTCCCTCCCCTCAAAACAAACCATGAATATTTAACATACACTCTGTTCAATTCAAAGACAACTTGAAGAAATTACACACACCTGTAAACTTAACAGTGGAAAATCCAATTAACGTTTTAACTACGGAACTTTCAAAAATAACATGCTTAATTTTAAGTTGTATGGGAAATATGAAAAATTCCAAGGTAAGTTCCAGTTGCCACAGAAATGCATACAAATATTACAGAACAAGTATACACCTGTTCCGTAACTCTTTAACTTAACATTTCACAATGAATGAAAAATGAAGCATTTATTATTCCTGAATCCTCACATCACAAGAACCCAAAGGCTTTATCATTAACGAACTCGCACATGGTACTATTTTTGGCAGAAACAGTTAAAAATAGAAAATTGGTGGGTCCAAGCTAGCTTGGAAGCGATTTCGGCATCAAAACAACGTTCGCGGCTTTGGCCCTCTTGAGGGGGGCGGGGGGGGGCGAGGGAGGTGGAGAAGGCCGATAACCCGGCTCCAGCTCCGGCTGAGAAGCTGCGGGTTATCGCGGCAGGGTGGGGGGAGGCGGACAAGTCGTTCGGCCTGATAGCCAGGCGTAGCCGAGGCCTAGCTCTACTGCTCCAAATCACTCCACCTCAGTAATGGCGTTTGGTGTCAAGTGGAATGAGAATGGAGAGGAGAACGGCCGTCGAACTGGAAGCCGCAAGGGCCGGGAGCCTCTAGCCCCAGGCGCTGACCCGGGCCCTGGGTGCGGATGCGGAGGCTGCCCGCAGGGCCGGGAGACTCCATCCTCCCACTCGGCCCCAGACAGGACGGGAAGGGGGAGGGGGAGGAGGGGGAGGGACGGAGCCGTCAGCCATTTTCCCTTACAGTCCAAAACACACAGACACGCTCCCGGGACGCCGGCTCCGAGAACCCAGACCCGTACCCTCGTCGCGGCCGCCCACCCAACCCCGGGCCCGGCGCGGGGGGTGGTGACAAGCCGGCGGGGAAGCCCCCGGACCGGGATAGGAACCTCACGAGCGCAAGCGAGCGCGCGCGCGCGCGCACACACACACACACACACACACACACACACCCCTCGCCCTCCTCCCCTCAGCAAAGTCCAGCTGTTGGCCCAAGAAAAGCTCGTCCCCCGGCACGGCTGGCCACTCACCGCACAACACAGGCGTCTTCTCTTCAGAAGCAGGGCAAACGGAGGCGGCAGTACGACTCAGTCCTGGGACAAGGCCCACCAGGGTGCATCCCAGGCCCAGGGGGACGGGCGACAAAGTGTGTCGAGAGGCTGCAGCGAGCCTCACGACCGGGGGATTACACACGAGCGCCGGAATTCACCGCTCACAGCGCTCGCCCTACAACGGCGGTGGCCGCTGCCGCTGCCTCCTCCTCAGCCGGCGGCGGCCCTCTTCCCCCTTTCTCTCCTCAGGCTGTGTGACTCTCGCAGAGCTCAGACGGGCTCCGGGCGGTGCGTTTCTCCTGCGTCACCTCCTTCTGCTCCTCCTCCCGCAGCAACGGCTTCACCTTCCCCTGATCTCCGTTTCTGTCCCCGCTCCGGGCCTGGTCGCTTGGCCGCAGTTTACTGCTGGCCGTCGGCGACGACCAGAGCACCGGGCACTGAGGCGACCGCCTCCCGTGAGAGGCGGCAGCGGCAGGCTCCCGCGAGGCCTGTGAGCTGAGCGAGGCGGGGAGGGGCTCGGAGCGGCAGAGGCCCGGACCGGCCGGGTGCGGAGAGATTGCAGCTCCGCCGGCGGCGGAGACTATCTTCCGCAGCCGCGGCTGCCCGTCCTCGTCAATATGGCGGATCCAGCAAACCACCCCTCCCTCCGAAAAAAAACCGCTCGGCCAGTGGCGGCGGCGGTAGCGGCGGCAGGGGCAGCAGCAGCGGTGGCTAAGAAAGCAGCACAGCGGCGCAGACTCCCACTAGCTCCAGAGCCGCCCAAAGCTCTGAGGTCGCCGCCCCCGTCAAGCCCCGCCCCCACAGGGACCGCCTCTCGTACCTCCTCCTCCTATCCCCCACCCCTCTCTCGATCAGCTGTTCCTCTGACTCGCTCCGCTCTCTCAGCTCCTCCTCCCACGTCAAGCCTGGGAGAGTGGCGCCAGCCGCCGTGGGAGCCGAGCCTACCGAGACGCTTGGAACTCGGAAAGCTGGGGTGGGGGAGGGGAAGACAATGCGGTAAAGATAGTTCGCTCACCACCGTTCCTTCGGCCCCGCCCCTTCAGGGTCCCGCTACGGCACGGAACAGCGTTACTTAGGCATCCTCTGGGGAGCAGTTGTGAGGGCAGAGGTGGCAAGAGGACGGGCAGGAGTGGGGGAAGGGAGGCCTGAAAGGATCTGGCACACCACACAGGAGGAGGAACTAGGAGATCGGGACTGGCAGGCTACGTGGCCAGGACAGAGTTAATCGCGCGAGCCACAGCCGCGTCGCTCAGAGGCCGCTTGTTTTTGTTCCATTGTGAACCCTGGCCCGCCGACCAGTGCCCGGATGATGACGTCACTGCCCCCCCAGTTCCGGGATTGTGGGGGGAGGGGTGGCGGAAAAAGAAGATCTGGAGACCACGCGCTGGGCTGTCGCACCGGCGGTGCCAGGGGGTCCCAGCGGCGCAGCTGACCGCCGTCACGGGGCCGGTAAGCTGGCCAGGCCCGAGAGGTTGGTACGCTGGAAGGCGGCATCGATGTGAGGTTTCCAGGGCCTGGCCACCTGCTCAATACCGATAGGAGAAAGGTGTGGCTATCTCCTAAGGCTGGAAGGGGGGGTAGCTGCGAGTGGGCCCCCCCCCACCCCCACCCCCACCCCAAGAAGCAGGTGCTCTGAGAATCTCATTTACTTGATCCTGCAGCATCAGTACCTGAAAGCATTTAGGCTTCCTCACACCCTAATTCTTACCACTTTCAAAGGAAAAATTACAAAGTGCCAAGGAGGGTCCTGTTCCAAATCTTCACAATGCAGTGTTACAAAGCGGAAGGGCTTTATGAACCCATAATATCCACTATGTCATGGACTATTTACTATGTTTCTATTCCAAACTAAGTTACCAGGTTAATCTCAAATAAATGGAATGCTTGGAACAAGTCTATAAGAGACTATCTTGGATGCCCAAATAAAGAGAAAACAAATGCACTTTCTAGTTAATCACAGCTTTTCTTTTGACTTAAAAATGCTGTGGACACCAAACTATGCAAAAATCATAACAAAACCTCATTAAACAAATGCCTATATTTTGTACAGAATAGAGTTGAATTTACCAGTAATTAGGCTATACTTACACTAATTTGTAATCAAGGGTTGGAATCCAAACTAAGTTAATGCTGACACAGTGAGAGCACATTACTAGTATCCTTAATTTTAAAACCATTTGTCTAGACTATACAATTTTCACAAAATTTATCTAGGAAGCTGTCCAAGACACAAACCTCATAGCCCTAATAATTCATAGCATTATTGTCTTGTTTTTTAATAATTATTTCCATGAATGGCTTGTCTTGACCAGTAGCTTATGAGTTCCTGAAGAGTAGACACTACCATCCATGTACACTGTAGGCTTGCTAATGGCATGGTTTTATTTAATCTTCAGAACCTTGTGAAGCACTCAGTACATTGTCTGCTATCATTGTCTTTAAATAAGGAGACATTAAGGGTAAGTGATTTGCCCATATTCACCAGACAGTATTGGTAAGTTTTGAACACATGCCTTTTAACCCTATCAAAAGTGCACTATTAACAAGGATGTCTGCTCTTACCAATTCTATTGTTTGTTTGGGACGATAAAAAAGTTACGGAAACAGAAAGTGGTGATGGTTGTACAACATTGTGATTGTAACTTAAAGCTAATGAATGGTGCATTTAAAATGGTTAAAATAGCAAATTTTGTTATATATATTTTACCACAATTTTTTAAAAGTGGGAAACATTCGCCCTGGCCTGGTAGCTTAGTTGTTTAGAGCGTTGTCTGCATACACCAAGGTTGCAGGTTCAATCTCCTGACAGGGCACATACGAGTACAAGAAGCAACCAATAAATACCTAAGTGGAATAACAAATTGATATTTCTCTCTCCCTCTCTCTCTGAATGAATACATTAAAAAATTTTAAATGGGAAAAATTCAATTTCATATGGTTTAGCCCAAAAATTACACTCCCACCAGTAGTTCTAGGGGAAACGAGCTTATCAAGTCAAGCTCACCAGCAACTCACCCCTTCCCTATGCTTTGTGGAGCTACGCATTGTGCACCTTTGTCCCCAGGGTGGGTGCCCTACAGGACTGCTCAATCACTGTTGACACCTTCCTCTCAGTTAATGGGATAAGAAAATTTAACAGTTCTGATTTGAAAGAATAGGTTCAATGTCACAGTGCAGATCCTTAAACTAAAGTCCGTGTAGTCCAGGCCTTCCTTCTTATTTCCTTTGTTTTGGGGTTTCTCTTTCCTAATTCCTGGCTATAGCTTTAAAACTAATTTTTTTTTTATTTCCTGGTCCAGTCATGGTAGGGTAAAGCCTTATTATATTACATTTCCTCATAAAATTTCCCATTGCGCTCTTATTTTTTCCCCTCAGAAATGCTTGATAAGTACATCATTGTTTATTAGGACACTTATCTTAAAGAATACACAGAATTTCCTGGATAAGTTGGTATTTTTTAAAACTTTCAGGGCTATGAATTTCAAAGTTCCATAGACAAGATGGTAAATGCTGCACAAGAGTGTAAATGCTTCATACTTGTGGAAATATCTTCTGGGTTAATGGCTAAGCTAATATAAAAGAGGAGGAAGCTTTGATAATATGTACCCTAGAGAAGGCTTTGTGGTTTGAATGGAATGAGGAAAAGTCCACAAATGACTTGATATTCTTTTTTTAGTTTTTAAGATTTTATTTATTTACTTTTCAGGGAGAGGGGAAGGAAGAGAGAAAGGGAAACACTGATGTGAGATACACTGGATCAGTTGCCTCTGACAGGGGGACCAAACCGGCAACCCAAGCAAGCACCCTGACCTGGAATTGAACTGGCAACCTTTCACTATGCGGGACAATGCTCAACTGAGCCACATGGGTCATAGCAATGACTTGGTATTTTTAATATAAAAATGTTAACTAAGAATCTAAGGAGAGCCCTGGCTGGTGTGGGTCGGTGGATTAAGTGCCAGCCCATGAACCAAAAGGTGGCCAGTTTGATTCCCAATCAGGGCACATGACTGGGTTGTGGGCCAGGTCCCAGTTGGGGGCATGTGAGAGGCAACCCATCGATGTACCTCTCACACATCGATGTTCCTCTCCCTCTCTTCCTCCCTCCCTTCCCCTCTCTCTAAAAATAAATAAATAAAATCTTAAAAAATCTAAGTAGATGGTCCCATTTTATCTTCCTTCATGAAAACAGAGAGAGGACATAGCTAGAGAGAGGACATAGGGAGAACAAAGTACAATATGAAAGATCACAGATTGCTAATATGCTACTGCTCGTGGATCTTCAATAGAATTTTGGCCACCAGTGCCTAGTAGAACAGACATGCTTAAAAATAGTCTGTCCATCCTGCTCTGTGAAAACCTCTCTGAAACTGACCTGTTCCCAGCCAAGGACTTGGATGCAGAGTCCATGGTATTATTTCACTCTTTTTACTCTAGACTTTTTGAATCTCCTGGCTTTTATTTAAAATTTGAAGGGTTGTATTGTATATTTTTTATGTAAACCACCACAGTGCAAAATAATCAGTATTTTCATTTGTTTTTACTAGTACAACCTTGCTTATTTCATCTCACCCTAAGAAGTACATATTTTCCTAGTTGAAGGGTAACAACTATGATTCCTGAGAATCCTGAATCTTTCCATCACCAGTTTGGGGCACAGGTGAAGTGCCTCAGCAGGACTTAGCGGTGCTAATTCCACCTCATTCCTGACCCTAGGCTACTTCTAGTCAACTCAAAGCTCCTAAACAGTTGTATAGCTCAGCTCTGTCTCCGTGTCTGTCCAAAAGATTCCAAATTTTCTAGGTCTTACCTATCTAAAACACAAGCCTCATAAATGTGGACCTGCAAAGTCAACCTGATTTTCACAACCATTTCACAATCAAAATTGCACTGCACTCACCCAGAGAACCACACTTGGTAATTCAACTCAGACATCAAGTAAAATTCTCACTACATTCTCTCTACACGATTGCAGGCTGGTCAAAAGCTTTAGCTCCATCTTGCTTTTTGCTTTATCACACCTTCCTATTCTTCTTTGACAGCCTGGAAATTGTTCAAAAAGGCAAAATTTCAACCAACTCTTTCTTGTGCCAGAATTTCTTCCAAGTCTAATTTAGTCTAGTATTGCTTATTCCAGAAAAAAGTAAACAATTAAGCTCTAAGATTCTGATTACCAATTTCAACTAGTGTGGGGAGAGTGGGAGAGGTTTTTTCCTAGCATCACCATGTCTGTTTTCCATGTCCGTCACAAACAAAACAAATGATTCTCCAGCAGCAGTTGGGTGTCCTACCATTTAACTCAATTTTGACACTATCTACCCAGATGCCACCTTTAATTAAGGGCTCAGTCAGTCCCACAAGACTGCCCTTCACCTCAGATGCCAATTGCAAGTCCAAGTTGTTACCTGTGCTTTTGACCAAACAGCTATAGATTGGAGGTTTCAACAACTCCCTCCTTGGGTTATAGGTTAAGGGCTCAGTCCTACAATACTGACCCCCACTGAACCCCTTGCTTCAGACACTAATTGAAAATAGAGGATGTCACCTGTGCTTCTGACCAAATGGCTATAAATCAGAGGTTCCCAGAATTCCTGAATTGTTCTTACTAATTAAAGTAGCTTCTCAAACCAGCATAGGAATGACTTGAGGGTTATACTTCACACAGAGCTTTTTAGACTCAAGAGTGCAAAGACTAAGCGTCCAAGTTAAAGGGGTGTCCCCCTTCCCCGTGACTCTACTGCAGGCTACTGAAGTTTGATATTGACTTTCTTCAAGATTTCTAAGATAGAATTTGCCTGCTAATATATATTATACGAATATATAATAATATGTATAGTATATATTGCATGTAATATATAAGTATATATTAACATATGTAATTATAAAATATATGCATTTATGTAATACTCAATGTATGTATCTCATATATGTAATAAAGTGCTACTTCTCTAAATATATTTTGCAGTTCAAACTTTTCACAAACACAAGGAGGTTTTCTTTCAGCCAAAATTGGTGAGGTTTTTGGTTTATTTTTTTTATTCCAAACATTGCATTTTTGACTGCTAGAACAGCTAGTCTTTCTTGGCTCTTAGGCTTATTTTTTGCCTCATTCTTTTGGGTAAAATTTATTCTTTTCAGAAAAAATGCAAACGATTTGTCAACCATACAGCATCAATTCTCTCCCTTCTTTATATTTCTGGGTTCATTTCAGGACATCCTTTCTTTCTTTGGGGGTTGCCCTAAGTGGTACAGAGGGCCTCACAGCTCTGCTCTTAGGTTTGCAGACTCAAGTGCCTGTTTGCAAAGCATGCATTGCTGGTTCTCAGTTGTCAGGGCTAGAGAAAAACTAGTTTCCAAATCAGCCAGTCTTTTATGCTTGGTCAAGTCCTTTAACATGGGATTGTATATCAAAATAGTGATTTATGATGGCTTTATAAATGTGTGCTAGAAATGGTAGTGTAACAGGTGGTATAACCAAAAGAAGCAGACCTGGTCCAAGCACCATTTTGTAAAAGGGCTTTTCACTTAGTTTGCCTAACATGGACATCAGAAGCTTAAAACTTCCATGTCTGTCACAAACAAAACAACATTATTGTGAATGTAAGATAACATCACAAAATGTCTAGCAAACAGGAGAAAAATTTTTCTTCCATCACCAAAACCAATGACCGCTATCATTTTTGTATATTTCCTTCCAGATTTTTTGTATGAATAGTCCTTTTTAAAAAGCCATAGAAATAATGAAACCAAATTAAAGTTTGCAAAATTGAGAAATAAAAATAACCCCCATAATGTTAAAATGCAATCATTATATTAAATATAGTGTTATTTATACTAATCTTTTAAAATTGCATTTTCATTATTTATTTTGAAAAATAGGTGTGTATACATATCCTTTTTTAAAAGGTTCACTTCAAAAACCATTCAGCAAATGTTAGCATGCTATTTAGTTTCTGCACCTTTCATTTTTTCACTTAAAATATCTTGCAGATCTTTCCTCAAGACACCTAGAGCTGACTTTTTTGACTGCATCGTATTCCATAGTTGCAAGCATCATAATTTGGATAGCCAGTCCTTTACTGATGTACATTTGGCATGTTTTTAAATCTTTTGCTATTATAAGAAAATGCTGACTTCCAGTTTCCGGTCCAACGTGTTAGGAGCTTGGAAGTCATCACTCCCATCCTCACAAGAAAAAAGTCAAACAGATTGAATATCAACAACTCCTGTTAGATCCATCAGAAAATTGAGGTCACAGGGCTAACGGCTACCCCCCAAAATTGAAGAGACAGGCAAATACAAAGAATCACAGCTTACCGGAGCAGAAACTTCGGAACAGAAGACTGCAGCTGGAGCCAATACCAGGGTAGAAAAACAAGCTGTAGTTGATGAATTGCTAGAGGCTCAGTGTGGACAAGCTAGAGAGGTAAAAACTCTGGCAGGTTGTGGGAAGGCAGTCTTAGGAGGGTGGAGGTAATTCTGTAAGTTTTACCTCCAGGAGCTCCACCAGGTTTTCAGAGTATAGGCTGGAGAAAAATCCCTTCCAGCTTCTCAAAAGGGAAAGGGAAAGTAACTTTTTTGATATTGCTCAGAACATTCAGTTCTCCTTAACAAGTATCCAACCTCAAGGGAGACTTTTTTTTCCCACCAGTGCCTAACCACCTTGTGTATTACAAGAGACGGGGTGGGGGGGGGGTAGGCGTGGGTGTGGGGGACTATCCTTCTATTCTTCCACATGGGGGAAGGGAAATAAATACTCAACTCCAGCCTCCTCTAGCCATCCTGTCTCACCTTAAAGGGAGGATGGAGAAGGGATGAGAAGGTCTTGTCAAGGTCATTAAAAGACTGAGACCTAATCACTCACAGGACTATAGGATGCTTCCCCTCCCCTACACATTACGTCCACATCACCAAAGGGCCATTTACCACAGTTCCATTCCCCCAGTACATCATGTCTGGCTTTCAATCCAAAATTACAAGGCATAGCAAAAGACAAAAAACAGTTTGAAGAGACAGAGCATCAGAACTAAACTCAAATGTGGCAGAGATATTAGAATCAACCAGGAATTTAAAAAATTATGATTAAAATGCTAAGAGCTCTAATGGGAAAAGTGGACAACATGGAAGAACAGATGAGTAATGTATGCAGAGAATTGGAAACAATATGAATTAAAAGGAAGTGCTAGGACAAAAAAGTGAAGAATGACTTTGATGGGGTCATCAGTAGACTGGACATGACCAAGAAAAAGGTAAATGAGCTTGAATATATGTTAACAGAAACTTACAAAACTGAAATATAATCAGGAAAAGAAAAGAATGAAAAACACAGAACAGAATACCCAAGAAATGTGGGGCAATTACATCGATTCCAGGTCAGGGCACATACCTGGGTTGCAGGCCAGGTCTCTGACTGGGGATATAGGAGAGGCAACAGGTTAGTGTTTCTCTCTCACATCGATGTTTCTCTCCATCTCTTTCTCCCTCCCTACCTCCCTCCCTTCACCTCTTTCTAAAAATAAATAAATAAAATCTTTTAAAAAATGAAGATGTGAAAAACGTACTTTGCATTAAAAATGAATTTAGCATGATTAGATATATGCAGTTAGTGTCATCCAACGGCTTTCAATACCATCTATGTTTTGAGGGTCCCCAAATTTATATTTTCAGTTCTGACCAATTTTTGAACTCTAAACATATATATACAATTGCTCATTTAATGTCTCCATGTGCATGCTAACAAGCACTTCAAAAAACACATGCCTAAAACTGAGTTCTTGATAATCTTTACCATCTCAGTATATGGCAATGCTATTCTTCCAATCAGTCAGGCCAAAAACTTTGGTGTCAACAAATTCTGGTATCTCTACCTTCAATACAAATCCTGAATTCAACCACTTCCCAACCACCTGCACTGCCAATACACACTATTCCACAGCACCCTGTGGCAGAGATTGCTGGCTGCTCACCTAATCCATGGTTTCCCTTTTGTCCTGGGCACACACTTCCCAGCCTCCCCTGCCATTAGGTGTGGCCATATGATGAAATTATAAGCAATAGAATATGAGAACAAATTTCATGTGCCACTTTAAGTCTGCCCATGTAAACCTTCCAATTATAGTCCTATATGCTTTTCTCCTCTTGCAGCTCGCTACAATGATCATGGCTCTGGTACCCTACTGTCTTCAGCAAGGTATTGCAAGAAAAAGAAAAAGCTCAGGTAATAATTGGCTGGTTCAAAGGCAGAAATGAAATTTGGGGATACAGGGTTAGAAAAAGCCGACTGCTTCTATATTCCAAATAATAAAAGACTGAAAAAGGCTTTGCATAACAAAGTGCAGGAGAAAAACTCAATTATGATATGCTGATGACCTTGCACAACTCCATGTAGGTCACATAAGAAAGGCTTGCTTGTCGGTAGTCTGACCCGACTCTGGCAAAATGCTCTGTGATTCCTCCCAGAACAAGGGGAGATAAGGGTAGGGAGCTGCAAGGAAGTTTCTCATCCCTATCTTGTGGGAGACTGCCACAAGGCCATTTCTCATTCCTCTCCCTGGTTTGGAGGAGGGCAAACCTTTCCCCCTTCTCTACTGACTGCTCTGCTAGGGTACAGCTGCTGGTTTCTGCGGCTGCCTATAAAACTGCTTGGCTGTGGTTTAGAAAAGGCTTCTCTGTAGCAGAGGGACTTATTCTGGTGGTCTGTCATTTGCCTCATGTTCAATGTTACCCTGTGGGACTAGGGACATGGGGAGCTGACACCATGCTGACCTTGCTTATGTTGTAAGTATTATGCCATCTAAATTTATTTGGCTTCATTATTTCTTACCAGCTTAATAGCCACAATAGTGTCAGCCAACCATGCTGTGGCCTAGGGACTGCTTGATTACTTGACAAAAAGCACTTTAAGACTACTCAGTTAAACCATCAACAAAATGAGAAGACAACCTACTGAATGGGAGAAGATAGTCAATAAGGAATTAATATCCAAACTTATATAAAGAACTCATACAACTTAATACCAAAAAATCAAAAACAAACCAAAAAAACCCAGTATGATTAAAAATTGGGATGAGGACCTGAACAGACATTTCTCCCAAGAGGACAACAGACATATGAAAAGAAACCCAACATCACTAATCATTCAGAGAAATATAAATTAAAACCCCAAAGAGATATTACCTCACACCAGTCAGAGTAGCTATCATCAATAGATCAACAAACAAGTATTGGTGAGGATGTGGCAAAAAGGGAACCCTCATGCACTGTTAGTGGGAATGCAGATTGGTGCAGTCACTATGGAACACAGTATGGAGGTTTCTAAAAAAAAAATAAAAATAGAACTACCATGTGACCCAGCAATTCTACTTGTGGGTATTTATCTGAAGAAATCAAAAACACTATTCAAAAAGATATATTTATCCCTATGTTCATTAGCTGCATTATTTACAATAGTCAAGATATGGAAGCAACCTATGTATATCCATTGATATATGAATGGATAAAGAAAACGTGGGCCCTAGCTGGCACAGCTTGGTTGGAGCATCATCCCATAAACAAGGGGTTGCAGATTCGGTTCCTCATTGGGGCACATGCAGGAGGCAACTGATGGATGTTTCTGATGTTTCTCTCTCTCTCTCCCTCCCTTCCCTTCTATCTAAAATCAACTTAAAAGAAAAGATGTGGTACATATATACAACGAAGTATTACTCAGCCATAAAAAAGAATGAAATCTTGCCATTTGCAACAACTTGAATGGACCTAGAGGGGTATTATGCTAAGTGAAATAACCCAGTCAGAAAAAGACAAATACCATAATGATTCCACTCATATGTGAATCTAATCTAATGAACAAACTGAACTAACAAGCAAAAGAGAGACAGACTCATAGATGGAAAACAGATGACAGCCAGTGGGGGGGTGGGGAGGTTAGGGGGTGGAGGGATTGAGGAAAGAGGAAAAAGTACTCATGGACATGGACAACAGTGTGGTGATTGCTGGGAGGAGGGGATATTAAGGGGACTAAATGGTAATGGAAAAAATAGAATAAAGATAAAATATATATATATACACATTGAAGAAAAAAAGAAGTATTTCACTTACTAGTTACCAGTTTATTATAAAAGAATATGACTCAGGAACAGCCACATGAAAGAGATGCAAAGGGCAAGGTGTGGGGCAGGGGCACAAAACTTCCATGCCCTCTTCAGGAGGGCTACTCTCCCCAAATCTCAGGTTCACCAACTCAGCAGCTCTCTAGACCTTGCCCTTTTGGGATTTTATGGAGGCTTCATTACATAGTCACGATTGATTAAATGATTTGCAATTCGTGATTGATTCAACCTCCAGCCCCTTTCCCTTCTCCCCTGGAGGAGGATAGGGATGGGACTAAGAGTTCCCACCCCTGGCAACCAGCCTCCATCCTTAGGCCCAGTGCAAGCCACCTCATTAACAACAAAAGATACCTCAGTTGCATTAGCCACTTAGGACATTCCAAGGGTTTTAGGAACTCTTTGTCATAAAGAGGGACGACGACCAAATATGTATTTCCTATAAATCACAGTATCACAGTCTACCCCCTGGTCTTGAAACACTGATCCCTTAAATAGCAAAACAATTACAAAAGTCAAAGGATACTTACACATTACTAGAATCTCATTCAGTCATTAATAAGTACCCAGTCCAGCTTCCTATCATATAAAAAATATTTCCCAGGGTGAGGCCACCCAGGTTTGCAGGTTGCTGTTTGATCTTGTCAGGTTCCAAAAGCAAGAGTGGTCTCAGTAATACAAGAGTGGTCTCAGTAATATATGGCTTAATCTTTTCAGGCATCTGGTATAATCGAGTTATGAGACAATATTATCTCTAGCTCTGAGCCTCTTCTGAGGTGTTAATATTGGATTTCTCCCATTACATACCCTATTTATTCATCCCTTACCCTCAGCTACTATTTTTCCCTCTCTCCTTTTATGCCCAAACTTTTCCACCTCTGGAAGGGACATTAGGTTTGGCCACTCTACTGGCCTAGATTGCAGGCTGCAATACTAGTCTAGCAAGTGCTTCCTCCTCAGTGCACTCCTGTTCATATTGGAGTAAGGTCACACAGGTGCAGAATCAATGAGTGGGCTGTCTTTACCACCAGGCAATAGAGCCGCATTCACTGTTAGCCCCAATTTATCCAGATGGGGTAAGGCACATCCTTCCTGTCCCATAGGAATTCTGACATAAAGGTTAAAAACACAGTTACAGCCCTGGCTGGCGTAGCTTAGTGGATTAAGCGCGGGCCTGTGAAACAAGAGACCGCGGTTCGATTCCCAGTCAGGGCACATGCCTGGGTTGCAGGCCAGTTCCCAGCAGGGAATGCACAGGAAGCAACCATACATTGATATTTCTCTCCCTCTCTCCTTCCCTTCCCCTCTGAAGATAAATAAATAAAATCTTAAAAAAAAAAAGATTACATTATTAAAAAAAAAAACACACAGTTACAGTGTTTCTTGCTTAGAAATCATCCCTGTTTCCAGCCCTTATAGTTGCAGCCCTGGTCCTGCTACTATTGCATCAAGTAGGGGGAAAAAAGTTGATGTGGCTAAGAAGGAATACCAGCACCTTTCCTACCCCCTCTTCCCCAGATCCACCAAATAAAAGAAAAATCTATCCAGTACAAACACTCCTTTAGCCCCAACTCATGTTCATGTTGAGTGTGAGCACACACTCATGAAGGTGTTTAAGCCAGGCCTTCATGCTTTTAGCTCCTAGTTTTAGACAACCACTGTTTTATCTGCCCATTCCAATTCTCTACCAAACTATTACTCTGAGGAGGATATTGTTGGACATGGGTTGCAAAGTATATTCCTTGGTGGGCCATCCAAATTGGTGCAGTATCTTCTGTTCAGGTCTGTGATAGCTCTCAGAGCATATGGATCTACCACCAGGTAAGCAAAGCGCAGTCTAGAGTTAGTGTCTACTATTGTCAGGACCCATCTGTAGCCCCCCTCAAGGCTACCAGCATCAGTCTGACTTGCCAGCTATGTTCAGGGCCTTCTTCCCAGGGAATCTGTCACAGCCATTTTGCACTCTCTCTTTTGCTGACAGAACAGTTCTTACTAACATTTCGTGCCTCAGACAGTGCAAGAGGAATACAGCTAGAATCAGCCCCATCTCTGCATTGTTCCAGACCCCAATGCTTGCTACTTCATGGAACTAGCTGGCTATCTCAAGAGACCACCCAGGTATAGCTGGTTGTGGATTCCAGTCACCTTCCAAATCTGGAAGAATTCTTCTGATGGGCATCAACATGTCCTACTTTAATGCACCTCTCAAATTCCCATTGGGCCATGCCCTGCACGGGCATCCCTTTAATGGGCCAGGTTTCCACTGCCTTTCTGCCTGACCGTAGGCCAGTAAAAACCCTAACAGGGGCTTTTACCACCATTCAGGTCTTCCGTAACTGCTGGGAAAAAGCATGCAATTCAGACCACCAGGCTGATCTGTTTTTACCTTCTTCAATCAGAGTGGTGGCCTTCCAAATAGATTGTTGTCCATTTTACCTTGGAACTGCTATCCACAAACCGAGCAGCTCTTTGTCAGTCAAAAGCCATCTATAGGGTACCGTCCAAGTGAAAATAGAATTCAGCAGCTTCCCACATGGATCCAGAGTCAGTCCTAGGGAAAAAGAGGCTCCCTGCTAGTAACTATCTCCTCCTTGCGTTCCCCAGGCAGCACGGTCCTGTATAAACCATTTCCACATCATTATGGCGCTCTTCTGGGCACTGCCATCCACTTCTCCAACATCATCCTAGACATGATGGCTACTTCAGGTTTTAAGATCACATTATGTCCTTCTGTAATAGGGGTAACTTCAAGTAATAATTTCCAATAACAAGGTAGTAAACACCCCTCAAATGGGGATTCTCTAGTCCAAAGGACCAGTAATCATAACTGGGAGGCACTCACAGGCTGTTGCCATAAATCCCAATTTAAGCTCCACAAGGGACTGTTGCAGAGAATCTGCACCCCACCAGCACTCCAGCTTCTATCCTACACTGTGTGGGTTCCAGCAGTCTTACTTGTTCCCATTTAGCACATCCAATTAATACTGCTTGAAGGGCGGGTTTACATGCCTCTGTTTTAAAATACTAGGTAAGGTAAACATTCCTCAGTCAGATATAAGCTGATCCCCATAATACGATCAGATAAAGAAAGATGCATTTCCCAATATACACAAATGTCAAATCATTATGTTCTACACCTGAAATTAATGTTGTATGTCAATATATATCTCAATTTAAAAAAATATATATAACCTCTTCACATAAAACATGTTCAAACATCCCAATTCTCCTACAAACTTTTTACCTTATTTCCACCAACCCTAACACTCCTCCTCTGTAGCCTCCATTAGGACTTCATCAACAGGTTTTGATTTTACAAGACTAGGTATGGGAAGTGTTTTTAAACCAGACATAATATCCATTCCCACAAAAAATGCAGATAAAGTTGACACAACTTCTTTACATCATACCTGCTTAGACTTTTGTAATCCTATGTACCATTACATTTTTTAAACTTTCTCTCAATCTAGTTGTAGCCCAAGGAAGGGCTTCACCAAAGGGTTTTGGTGCCACAGTTCAGTGGGACTCTCATGTAAAGGAGCCCTGGGAATATCTCTTCTCCGCCCCCTGATCATTTTACACCATCTTGTGCAATTGCTTTAGGTCCCCAGTGAGGGGTCCAGCCAAAGGACCCTGGCCCTTTTGTCAATCTTTACCTTGATTAATACACCTAACTGTTGTCCCAACAGATTGCTACTCAGGTTTCTCATTGCAATTTTTTCCTTCCAACTTTTAAAATGCCTCCACATGGGATAAATAGAGCAGACTTAATTGGGGCCCTTTAATATTGGGGGACAAACAGGAGGTCCTTTTGGCCCGTCCAACCTCAGGTAGTCCTGTATTAAAACCTTTGTTTTAACATCAACGTCTACTTTATTCATCCCATTTCTTAATGACCATCTAAGGATTTCCAACCTGTTGGGACAAGTCCTGTAACTCTCTTTTCTGTTTCCTTTTTGCCTGTACCAATATTCACTTTATTCACCTTCATTTCTTTCTAACCTTTTAAAAGTTTCCACCTACTTGGGAAGAGTCCCTTGCTAGACTCTTCCCCTCAACCTATTCCCATTCTCTTGTTAATTAACCTAATGTTTCTATTAGCATCTGTAAGGCCCGTGAGGGAAAGGTGAAGAGAGCAAATTCCATGAGGCTTCCCAAACTGTTTTTCCATTTTGCAACATAAGGTTATATTGGTGCCCATGTGAAAGTGGTCTTCTTCACCACAGCATTTGCTATGACCTGAATAATAGGCATATTTGGCAGGTGAATATCCCAGTTATCATAAAGTCAGTCCCACACAGCTCACAAACGAAGCATTATCAGCGGCTTCATTTGGGCTGTCCCACTTGGCGTTTATAGGGGGAGCTGGACAGTCCCCCTTTCTCTGGGCAACCAGGCCTTCCAGTGGTCTTTTATCCAGTTCACCAAGCTGTCTATGTACTACAGGAAATAACTCTCTTCTGTGTCTCAATCACTTATAACCATCTGTGAATGTTCAATAGTCAGCTGTAGGTCCTGAATCAACCCAAACATGCTCTCCCACTCAACAACATTCAAAACCAAAGACTCAGCTCTGAAATTACTCTCACGACCCATTTCAGCAGCTAGTTTCCTCAGGAAGCTGGTGATACTGATCTACCCCCTTTGGTTTCAGTTTTTTGGGTTTTACCCTCCCCCCACGTTGATTTTTTTACTTGAGGCTGGCCTTGAGGCTAGTGGCCGAAACTCTCGACTCAATAAAATCTGAGCTTGGTCTAGTATCAAAGTTCGACCCAGCATTCTCTACTTTTAGTTCAGCTATTACAGATAACAATAGCCAGGGGGGAAGGGGATAGAATATTTTGCCTTTTTTGTATTAGTTTGCACTTCCGTATGCATCCAGTAAATCAGCTCCCTGAGGGCTGGAGCCCTCTTAAGTAATATTGCAAAACAGCTGCAGCTCCACACCATGGGTGACCATGTGGCCACCCAGGAATCAAGGCTCTTCATCCGCCTCCCTTTCATCCTTTCTCTTCCCAAACTACATGTTTTGGTAAGCCAGGGCCATTCTAGCAACTCTTATTTCACTGACACAAACCCTTTTGCATTCCAGAACCCAACTCTGAAGTATGTGGGAGATGGGGAGGCTACTCACACAACACCAAGCAATACTCAGACACCAGCAGGATGTCTAAGAATTCAACTCAACTCAATTCTAACAGTATCTACCTGGATATTGCATCAGATACCACAGATTAAGAGTTCAGTCCTACAAAACTGCTCCAAGACCCCGAACCCTCACTTCAGACACAGTCGCAAGCCTAGGCTGTTTAACCATGCTTCTGACCAACTGGCTAAGTTCCTGTGACCCCTCCTTGGATTAAATTAATTTGCTAGATTGGCTCACAGAACTTGGAAAAACATTTACTTACTAGATTACCGGTTTATTATAAAAGAATACGACTCAGGAACAGCCAGATGGAAGAGATGCATTGGGCAAGGTGTGGGGAAAGGGAGAGCAGCTTCCATGCCCTCTCCAGGAGCACCAGTCTCCACAAATCTCCACATGTTCACCAACCTACAAGCTCTCTGACGCCTGGCCTTTTATGGAGGTTTTATGGAGGCTTCATTACATAGGCATGATTGATTAACTCATTGGCCACTGGTAATTGAGTCAACCTCCAGCTCCCCTCCCCTCCCCTCCCCAGAGGTGAGGGGGCTGGAACTGAAAGTTCCGACTCTCTTCAGCAGGTTGGTTCCACTGCCAAGGAGTTCCCATTCTTAGGTTCTTTTCAAAAGTCACACATTAACATAACAAAAGACACCTCTGTTGCTCTGTGACTTAGGAAATTCCAAGGGTTTTAGGAGCTCTGTGAAACGGGGATGAAGATCAAATTTATATTTCTTATAAGTCACAGTATCAAAGCTTATAAATTGGAACAAATTGGAACATTAACATCTAATGCAAGCTTCAAAATATGCATTCTCATATTCCCAGCAATCAGGCAAGACAAAGAACTAAAAGGCATCCAAATTGGAAAAGAAGTAAAACTCACATTATTTGCAGTTGACATACTATACATAGAAAACCCTAAAGACTCCACCAAAAAAACTATTAGAACTAATAAAATGACTCAGTAAAGTTGCAGGATACAGACTATACAGACATCTGTTGCATTTCTATACATCAGTAACAAAAGATCAGAAGAGAAAATTAAGAAAACAATCCTGTTTACAATTGCATAGAAATTTAACCAAAGAGCTTTGGCTGGTGTGGCTCAGTGGATTGAGTGCCAGCCTTTGGTGAACCAAAGGGTCACAGGTTCAATTCCCAGTCAGGGCACAAGCCTGGGTTGAGGGCCAGGTCCCCGGTAGGGGGTGCATGAGAGGCAACCACACACTGATGTTTCTCTCCTTCTCTTTCTCCTTCCCTTCCCCTTTCTAAAAATAAATAAATAAAATCTTTAAAAAAATTTAACCAAGGAGGTGAAAGACATATACTCTGAAAACTATAAGACATTGAAAGGGCAGTGCGGAGTGGGTGCTGAGAGGAAATAGAAGAAAGCACAGGGGGAATAAATGCTGATGGAAGGATACTGGACTTTGCATGGTGAAGACATAATACAGTATACAGATGATCTATTATAAAATTATACACCTGAAACGTATATAATTTTATTAACCAATGTCACCCCAAATAATTTAATTTTAAAAAGAAACTGAACAAGCTGCAAATAAATGGAAAGATATACTTTGCTCATGGATTGCAAGGATTAATATTCTTAAAATATCCTTAATACATAAAATAATATACAGATTCAATACAATCCCTATTAAATTACCTATGGGATTCTTCTCAGAATTAGAACCAATCCTAAAATTTATATAGAACCACAAAAGACCCCAAATAGCCAAAGAAATCTTGAGAAAGACAAAGTGAGAAGTATCGTTCTCCCTGAAATCAAACTATAATACAAAGCTACAAATAATCAAAACACTATGGTACTAGCATTAAAACAGATACATAAATCAATGGAATAGAATAGAAAGCCCAGAAATAAATCCTTGCTTATACGGTCAATTAACACATATATGACAAAGGAGGCAAGGATATACAATGGGGTAAAGACAGTCACTTCAATAAATGGTGTTGGTGAAACTGGGCAGACACATGCATGAAAAAAATATGAAACTGAACCACTTTCTTACACCATATACAAAAATAAACTGAAAATAGATTAAAGACTTAAATGTTAGACCTGAAACCATAAAACTCCTAGAAGAAAACATAGGCAGTAAACTCACTGACATCAATCTTAGCAATAGCTTTTTTAATATACCTCCTTGAGCAAGGGAAACAAAGCAAAAATAAACACACGGGACTACATCAAACTAAAAAGGTTTTGCACAGCCTTCAACTAAATGAAAAGACAACCTACTGAATGGGAGAACATATTCACAAATGATACACCCAATAAGGGGTTAATATCAAAACTATATAAGAACTCGTACAACTTAACACCAAAAACATAAATAATCTGATTTAAAAATGGGCAGAGGACCTAAATAAACCAAGAGACACATGAAAAGATGCTCAACATCACTAATCATCAGGGAAATGCAAATTAAAACCACAATGAGATGGTACCTCACACCTGTCAGAATGTCTGTCACCAACAAATCAACAAACAACAAGTGTAGGTGAGGATGTAGAGAAAAGGGAACCCTTGTGCACTGTTGGTGAGATTGTGAATTGGTACAGCCACTATGGAAAGCAGTATGGAGGTTCCTCAAAAAATTAAAAATAAAGCTGCCATATGATCCAGCAATTCCACTTCTGGATATTTATCCAAAGAAAACAAAAACACTAATTCAAAAAGATATATGCACTCCTATGTTCATTGCAGCATTATTTACAATAGCCAAGATATGGAATCAACCTAGGTGTCCACAGATGGATGAAAGGATAAAGATGTATATAACGAGTATATAATGGAATATTGCTCAGCCATAAAAAAGGATGAAATCTTGCCATTTGCAACAACATGGATGGACCTAGAGGGTATTATGCTAAGTGAAATGTGTGAGACACAGAAAGACAAATACTATGTGATCTCACTTATATGTGGAATCTAAAAAAAAAACAAAACAAGATAAATGAATAAACAAAATAGAACCAGTCATGGAGAACAAGCTGATAGTTGCTAAAGGGGAGGGAGTGGGAGGATAGGAATAAAAATATATATTTAAAAAATCAAACATGTTATTCGCCCTGGCTGGTGTAGCTTAGTGGATTAAGCGCGGGCCTGTGAACCAAGAGATCACGGTTCGATTCCCAGTCAGGGCACATGCCTGGGTTGCAGGCCAGTTCCCAGCAGGGAATGCACAGTAAGCAACCATACATGGATATTTCTCTCCCTCTCTCCTTCCCTTCCCCTCTGAAGATAAATAAATAAAATCTTTAAAAAAAAAACATGTTATTCATCCCAGTAACATATAAATGAATGAATGAATGAATGAATGAAACATGCATTCTCTCTGACCCAGCATTTCTACTACTCTGTATGTACCCTAGAGAAACACTCCTAAACAGGTACAAAGACACAGGGACATAGATATTAATCGTAGAATTTTGTTAATAGGGAACATAGGGCAACAGTGAAATAAACAACAGCACATTCACACAAGGGAATATTATGCAGCACTTAAAAATGAGGTGGATCTACGTGTCCTAATATGGAATGACTTCCAAGACAAATTGTTTTAGTGAAAAAAGCAAATTGCAAAAAAGATGTGTATACTATTAAATAAAAACAAAAAATCTACAAAATAGTGCCATGTGTTTTAGTGAGCATATATGTAGAATAGAACGTATAAATGATAACTAGTAACAGTTGTTACCTCTGGGGAGGAAGGGAGAGAAGGGAATCAGGATCCGGGATGGTGATTTGAGAGGACCTTACTCTTATGTTTAGTAACTAAATGTCGTTCAAGGACAATGACTGCTTGTGTAACTAGACATTAATTTTTTATAAAGGGCATTTGGCTGTGCAGCAAAAATACTGTCATGCCACCCCTCGCCCCCCACAACCCCATTCCTAGCAGAGCATGTATTGCTAGCTCTCCATTACTTTGCCTGAGGGCTTCTCTTGCCTTTGGAACAGGCAGTAATGTTGTAGTTGTCGTGGCCACCCACAGGGCTGCCCAGAAATACTGGGGAATGAACCCCCAGAAGCAGCCCTCAGCCAGGAGTCCGAAAGTACATTAGCTATTCGAACAGACATAATTTAATATAAAAAAATGTTAAGTGGGTATAAAGTCGGTAACTCCAGCGGTGAAAAGAATGGTAAGGTACAATAAAGTAATCGCAAGAATCTGCTATCTCCCCCAGGGCTCTGGTACAAAGTAAAGAGAATATAATTATTACAATTTAGAACCTTCAAGGAAGGGTTCCATGGGGGCTGGACCCCAGGCCTCAGAAAAAAGGGCACTGCTCACCTCATGCTGGAGTTTCTGATGGGGTTACAATGAGACTGGCTCTGTGAATGTTGGAAAAGGCCAAACTGGATTCAGCTGTAGACTGGGAAACACACTGCTGGTGTTATGGTGAAGAGCTGCTCAGGAGCCAACGCTAACCGAAGACGGAAGCTGCTAGAAAGCAACAGAAAAGAGAAAGTTTAAGCTCCTCAGTCCTCTCTCAGCCATGCAGTCTCCCTCTAGCGCCCCCTACAAGCAGAGCAGATGGCGGACTCTCACCCCAGTATCAAAAGTCAGGTATAGAAGGGTGAGTTTGGAGCTTAGTAACTTAATAGCTGAATAACATACACAAAAATAGAGAGAACAGTCCCAGTTTGTCTATCACTCAGCTTCAACAGATTACTGCTTTGGCTTTCTTGTTTCATTTTCCCCCCTCCATATTTTTTCCCCTCCATATTTTGCCCCTGGAGCATTTTTAAGTAAGTCACCTGATTCCATTCCATAAATACTTAAGTATCTATGAGGATACAGACTTTAAGAACACAATACCATTATCACACCTAGTAAAACTAATTCCGTAATATCATCTAATACCCAGTCTGTGTTCAGATTTTCCTGATTGTCTCAAAAATGGCTTTTTACGCCCTGGCTGGTGTGGCTCAGCGGATTGAGCGCCAGCCTGTGAACCGAGGGGTTGCTGGTTCCATTCCCAGTCTGGCGCAAGCCTGGGTTGCAGGCCAGGTCCCCAGTGGGCAGCCCAGGAGAGGCAACCACACATTGATGTTTCTCTCCCCCTCTCTCTTCCTTCTCCTCTGTCTAAAAATAAATAAATAATATTTTTAAAAAATGGCTTTTTACACTTGGTTTGCTTGAATCAAGACCCAAAGTCTAGGTATTGTTTTGTTTAATATGTCTCCTAAGTCTCTTTTAATATATAACCCTTCCTTCCCCATTCCTTTTCTCTTTTATATCATTAATTCATAGAAGAAACCATGTCATTTGTCCTGTAGAATGTGCCATATTCTAAATTTATCTGGTTGTATCCTGTCGGTATCATTTAACATGTTCTTCTGTCCCTTTTATTTTCTGTAAAGTGCCAGTTACATGTCGAGCCCTGGTTAGATTCAGGTTCAATTTTTTGGCAAGGATATTGCATAGGGTGCTGTGTACTTCCTATTACACCTCATTGGAAGGCACAATGGTGATTTTTTTGTTAACTGAGGTAAAATAATTAAATTGAGGTATGCTTTACCTACAATAAAATGCACAAAAATTAAGTGAACTGCTTGGTGAATATTTACATATTCAACTTAGATCAGGATATTAAAGCATTTCTATAACTCAGACCATTCCTTCATGAAATGGTGATTTTCCAATTCTGTCATACTTTCAGAGCTTGAATTCTTTTATAATGAAGTACTTTCTCATCAATTCTAGAAGCTCTGAAATACAGTCATACAGGACACATTTCCTTTCATTGCCAATTTTATGATTAATAAGTTGGTGTCCTAGCAGCCTCCAAAAACTGACCACTGAGGTTTATTTTTTATTATCATTATGAATTCTTAGAGTTTTAAAATATTTGATGTATAAATATAAATACTACTTTGCAGTCATTATGCTTTTTGATGCTCAAATTGTTCAATCGTGGGCCAGTGGAAACCCCTTAAAAAGTTGGTTTGGGGGGCCTTTAATATGACTCTTGTAGTTCTTAATTTCTAATAGGACATGATATTCTAGGCTCATCTTTTACATTTTCAGCCTCAGAATTGAAATCAGCCATTTCCCTAAGGAGTTCTGTATGTTTGTTTATTTTAAATTATAGTCATTACAAACTGGATGCTGGGTATTTATCGCTATTGTGTTGTCATTTCTTTTAGGTTTTTCAGTGCACAGAGCTAGGAAAGATATAATTTTTATTTTAATTAATTTTAAAAAAGATTTTATTTATTTGTTTTTAGAAAGAGGGGAAGGGAGGGAGAAAGAGAGGGAGAGAAGCATTGATGTTGGTTGCCTCTCGCACACCCCCAACTGGGGACCTGGCCTGAAACCCAGGCATGTGCTCTACCCTGGGAATGGAACCAGTGACCTTTCAGTTCGCAGGCTAGCACTCAATCCACTGGGCCACATCAGCCAGGGCAGAAAGATATAATTTTTAGAAAAAGAAATTTCTCTAAAAGTGTTTCTTTTTCTAAAAGGAAAAGAAATTATGAATTAATACTGCTATTCCCAATCCAAATTAAACATTAAAGGATTTTTACTTAATTTCTTTGATTTTGTGTTCATACCTGTTTTTTTCTCATGTATCTTGGTTCTTAATGACATTAACATAATGACTTCTTTACTTTATACTACTATATAGATAGAATAGTGTCAGGGACCCAATACCAGTGTTATTGCTAACATTAGATCACTGAATGCCATTTAAGATTTATTTGTAGTTCTTTTTGTCCTTAGGATCCAGCCCACTAGGGATTTACAGTAAAAATACAATGTTTGCAAGTCACTTGAAATAATTATTCTGTGTAGTTTTGCCGCCAACTTGATATATAGTTATTTAGGTTCACATGTGTCAGTTTCTCTTCAATTTAAAACAACTTTTGTTAATGTTTATTGATTTTAGAAAGAGTGGAAGGGGGACGAGAAACATTGATTGGTTACACATGCCCTGACTGGAGATCGAATCCCCAACCTTTTGGTCTACACGATAGTGCTTCAACCACCTGAGCCATACCTGCCAGGGCTTTTCTTCAATTTTTAAGAAAAGCTTTTTTCCTTTATTATTTTCAGTTTTTTAATTATTTTGAACAATCTTTTTTTAAATTTCATTTATTTATTTTTAGAGAGGAGAGAAGGGAGAGAGAAAGAAAGGGAGAGAAACATCAATGTGTGGCTACCTTTCACACTGCCCCTCCCCACACTGGGGACACAACCCACAACCCAGGCACGTGCCCCAACCGGGAATTGAACCAGCGATCCCTTGGTTTGCTGGCCAGCACTCAATCCACTGAGCCACACCAGCCAGGGCTATTTTGAACAATCTTATTGTTCCAGTGTGTATTAGTGGTCTATTGAAGCACAAGAAACCAAATTTAGTGGCTTAAAACAACAAACCTTTATTATCTCACAGGTTTTTTTTAAAGATTTTATTTATTTACTTTTAGGAAGAGGGGAAGGGAGGAAGAGAGAGAGAGAAAGAGAGAAACATCATTGTGTGAGAGATTTGGTTGCCTCTCACAGGCCCCCAACTAGGCACCTGGCCTGCAACCGAGGCATGTGCCCCGACCAGGAATCAAACCAGAGACCTTTGTGTCCGCAGGTCAGTGCCCAGTCCACGGAGCCACAGCAGCCAGGGCTATCTCACAGTTTTTAAGGGTCAGAAATCTGGACCTGCTTAGTTGGGTGGTTCTTTTATAGTTTGGGGTCTCTCATGAAATGTAGTCAAGGTGTCAGCTCGGGGTGCAGCCATCTCAAGGCTTAACTGGGGGCTCAGATCCTTACTACATGGCACCGCTGGATAGAGCAATCAGCTTCCCTACAAACAAGCGATCCAAGAGAAAGAGTAAAACCAAAGCCACATTGTCTTTTTTTTTTTAAGAGCCTAATCTTGGAATTTGCGTACCATCACTACTGCCAAATTCTGTTGGTCACATAGACTACAGGTATATTGTAGGAGGGAGCTTCACAAAGATGTGTAAACACTACGAGGGGGAGATCCTTGGGGGGCATCTTTTACACAAAGCAAAAATATAAAACAAGCTGTATTCAGAGAGGTCTAGATTCCATTTTTGTGCTTTCCACATTCTCTCCCTCCTCCTTTAATTACTTTTGCTTTACCTTTTCAATGATTTATTTTGAAAAATACCAGAAAATATGTACCTATATGTATATATCCAAAATATCTATAAAACTTTTCTGCACCTTGCTTTTTTCAGTTAATACCATATACTACAGATCACCTAACAGCAATACACAGAGATCTTCCTCACTCTATTTTATAGCTTTATTAAAGTCCACTATATAGATATAATATAGTTTAAATAGAATTTTAATGGCTTCATCATTCACTAATTCTCCAACTTTTAGATGTCTAAGTTGCTTATAACTTACATCATTATAAATAATATTGTAACAACCATCTTTGTATATACAAGTTTTTCTGGATGTAGGATTATTATCTGAGACTACAAGATTCACAGATACAAACAAATTGATTAAATCCAAGGTATGAATAATTTTTATGCTATTTATGTATTGCTAAATTGGTTCACAAAAGAACTACACTGCTTTACATTTCCACCTACAAAGTATAGAGTGCTCATTTTCCCTGCATTCTTATCTGAATTGAGTAGTCTAATTCTTTTTAATCTTTACTATTTTGATATATGTAAGTATATTCTTATCGTGGCCATGTATTTTCACATCAGATTTTTGTACTAAGGTAGTTTATTTTATTATTCTCTATTTCAAAGATAACATTAATTTAGAAACTATAATATAGTACATAATTTTTACTAAATTCATTTTTCTGTATCTTTAAATTTAAGTGCATGTGAACTACAGAATATTTTTCAGAGCTAGTAAATATTTAATATTTACATGTAACACTATAATGTGTGCAAAAATTATAAAATACAGCAGTGATTAAATGACTCATAAAATTCAGTAAAATCATTCCAGCCATTTTACTACAAATGTATTCATATATTTAAAGACAGTAAAATAGTCGAGTTATTTTGTTGGATTTATAGTATTATGATTGTTTTTACCATAATAGCTGTTAACCTCTTTCATTAAGAAAATACAAACTGGAGTTAGAGATCTATTATTCATGAACTACATATTTAGTAAATGTTTTGAAAGCAGAACTGCCATGTTTCCCAATAAGATAGCTATGACATAAGTTTCTAAATTCGTGTCATCATTCTTCATTGGATTAATTTGCCAAATGACTTTTTCTTCTTTTTCCTTCCGGAGTGATATTTTAAAAATATTTTTGGCACTTATACAGAATGCAATTTGTAGGTCATAAAAATATTTCATGTTATAAAGTACTTTTGCGTAGCTCTTCTGCTGCTTCTGCAAATACTAATTACGAATATATGTTTAGGTATTCTTAACACCCAGCCATTTTCCTGAAAAGTAAACAGACTCAACAGCAGAGCTCTCCAGGAAAGGAGTAGGAGGGGGCTGGGGGAGGGAGGTCTGTAACACCAAGGCCACCTGTAAATCTTCAGTCACATTATCAGTACAAACTTTTAACAAACTGTGTTGAAAAGCCCTGAAAGTTTTGCAGCTGTGCTTAAAAGGAAACATTATTAATCCATACAGTTTCATGTTTTGGTCAGCAAAACAACGCAGGCCTGTTGAAATTAACCCTCACAGCACAATAGCAAAACACTGATCAATACTTTCAATACTTTCAATACTTTCCAAAGCACACTCTTTTTGGACCACAGTGCAAAAATTAGCAAATATGGCCAATAAAAATCAATATAGAATGCAAGTTAAAATTAGGTACTTTTTAAAGACTATAAAACTGATAAAAATTAATGAGAAAGTTAATATCCAGTATCAGTAAGGCTAGGTCTCGTCCTTCACTGCTCAGGGAAAACAAATTTTTAGAGAGCTTTTTAAGGTACATCCTGGTAATCTACATTGAAAGGTCCAAGGTCCAAGGTCCAAGGTACAAGGTAGTTTTTCTGACTAGCAGTTACATATGTAGTATTTCATCCTGAGGATATAATTGAGGATATGGGCAGAGAAAAAAAATACAAGAATGTTTATTGCAGCACAGTGACTAATAGCAAAAAGCTGGAAACAACCAAATATCCAGCAATATGGAGACTGTTTCAGTAAGTTATGTCCATATGCAGTAATTCAAAATAATTCTCCAGAGTTCTATTTGTGACCGGCCTTGTTAGTTCCCATGTCTAATATCCTTTTTCCTTTTCTTTGCCAGCAGATCTCAGAGATTGTTCAGGGCAGCAGTGTTCACTGCTCCAGACACAAAATCATGACAATGCTGTCCCCACTTTCCCAGCTTCCCCTGCACCTAGGGATGGACCTGTGATCCAGTTCTGGCCAATTACATATTAAGAGGAAGTCTGCTGGGGACTTCTGGGAACATTTTTGCTTTTCTAATAAAAAGGACAGATACTCTTGATGCCTGCAATCTCTTACTGCAGACCTTCTGTTAAGTGAGACTGACTCTTGTTTATTAAGTAAGGGTCAGTCGGGTTTTCTGCTATTTAGAGTCAAATGTCCCTAACTATGGTGGATCCTGTGATGTGCTGCTTAGATATGCTTTCAGGAGTCCCAGATATTGGCAGTGCTACAGGCTGACAGCTATCTCCAGGACTTGTACTCCGTTGAAGTCAGCTGCCTTGCCCACATCATGATCCCTTCCCCTTGGGGAGTAGGGGCTGGGGATGTGTAGGGGGCAGGGACAGCCTCCATCTAACAACTTGGAAGTGTAAAGGCCCAGCCTTCTTTCTGCAATTTGGGACAATGCTATAGGGCCATCTAAGTTACAAAGTTGGAGCCCTTGTTGCTCCTGCATCATTGCCTAGCTTGCCGTCTTGTCTAATCCTACTTTATTTCCTTCCATCGTACATTTGATCCTAAAGACATTACCTAATAAACTTCCTGCACACAAATCTCTGCCTGAGTCTGTTTCCTGGGAAACCCCACCCACAACACTACTGACACATTTATTCACATGAAAAGATGATCAAGATATGTTGCTAAATGACAAAACAACAGGTTATAAAATAGTATGCATAATGTCATCCTGTTTTCTTATTATATAGATTATGTATATGGAGAGAAAAATACCTGGAAAATTTTTAAGAGATAATATAAAAGAATATCTTTTTAAAAGTATAGTTGGTATATAGTATTATATTAGTTTCAGTTGTAAAACATGAGAATATCTTTATGATCTTGTCATAGTAGAAAATTTCTTAAATTTAAGACATAAAAAGTGCTAACCACAAAGGCTTATACATTTGAATACACTTAAATTAAAACATGTAATCAGAGGAAACTATAAAGACAGTGAAGCCATAGGCCACAAACTAGGAGACAATATTTTTTATATTTTCAACATGATAACTGACAAAAGATTATATCTAGCATATATAATAAACTAGAAAAAGTCAAACCTAATAGAGAAGAGAGCAAAGAATATGAAAAAGCAAATCACAAAAGAAAAACCATACATGCCAATAAAATACTAAGAGACTCACAACCTCAACAACTCTCAGGAAAATGCAAAACATTTTTCACCCATTAGGTAGACAAAAATGAAAAAGACTGATAATATCCAGTGTTGGAAGAGTATGGGGATCAGGCATTGATAAATAATATTTTTTAAATCATCTTTTTTATGAGTAATCTGGCCCAGGTTTTTTGGAGAGTAATTCTTTTTCATTTTTAAGATTTTATTTATTTACTTTTTGAGAGAGAAGAAGGGAGGGAGAAGGAGGGGAAGTGAAACATCAATGTGTAAGAGACACATAGATCAGTTGCCTCTCATAGGTACCCAGCTAAGGACCTGGCCCGCAACCCAGGCATGTGCCCTGACTGGGAATCAAACCAGTGACCTTTTGGTTTGCAGGTTGGCACTCAATCCACTGAGCCACACCAGCCAGGTCTGGAGAGTAATTCTTAATAACAAAAAAGATTAAACAACCTAAATTTCTACTGCAGAATGGATAAACCATGGCACACTCTATGGGGTAGTAGGCAGCAGTTAAAAAGAAAGAAGCTGATGTATATGTGCCAGACTTTTTTCAAAGTTGTACAATTTTATATACTCACCAATAAGGTTTGAGAGTTCCAGCTGCTCTACATCCTCAACAACATTTGGGGTTGTCAGTCATTTTAATTTAGCCATTTTTTTACATGAAGATGGCCTCAAGTGCTGTATGATCTTTTTTTTTAAACTGAATTCATTGGGGTTACATTGGTTTGTAAAACCATACAGGTTTCAAGTGTACACCTCCACAAAACATCATCTGTGCACTGCATTGTGCACCCATCGCTTTAAGCAGTCTTTTTCCTTCCCTGTTTTCCCTCCGCCCTTTGCCCACCTCCACCTACTCTGTACCCCTCTTTCCCTCTGGCTATCACCACACTGTTGTCTGTGTCTTTTGATGAGCAGAGTTTTTAATTTTGATGAAATGTAATTTATCAATATTTTCTTTCATGGTACTACTTTCTGTGACCTGCTAAGGCAACTTCACCTATCCCAAATCATGAAGATATTCTTCCAAGGTTTCCTTTTTTAAATTGTATAATTTTACAACTTACACATAGGTGTGTGATCCATCTCAGATTGATTTTTGTGTATAGTGTGAAGTAGAAGTTGACATTCATATTGTTCCATTTCAAAAGCCAGTTATTATGGCATCATTTGTTGATAAACTTTCCTTTCCCTATTGCATTGCTTTGGTGCTTTTGTAAAAAATCAAATGACTATATAAGTGTGGTCTATTTTTAGGTCCCTATTCTATTTGTTGATTTATGTGCCATATTCTCATGACTAGTGAAGTCAGGCAGTGTAAGTTTGCAAACTTTTGTTCTTCCCTTTCAAATTCTTTGGATATTCTAGGTCCTTTGTATTTTCATATACATTTTGGAACTAGATTTTTAATATCTACAAAAATAATTGCTGGTATTTAGATATGGATTGCATTGACTCTATAGACCAATTTAGGGAGAATTGACATGTTAGCAATATTGAGTCTTACAATTCAGGAACATGATCTAGCTCCCCATCTATTTAGTTTTTATTTATTTATTTTTTAACTTTTATTTGTTGATTGTAGAGAGAGGAAAGGAAGGAGAGAGAGACAGGCAGACATCAGATTTGTTGTCCCTCTTATGTATCCATTCATTGGTTGCTTCTTGTATGTGCCCTGACCAGGGATCAAACCCACGACTATGGCATATAGGGATGGCAATCTAACCAGCTGAGCTACCTGGCCAGGGCTGTTTAGTTTTCTTTGATTTCTATCAAAAATGTTTTCCAGTACAGAGGTCTTACATATGTTAGATTTATTCTTAAGTATTTTATGTTTTTTTTTAGATTTTATTTATTTTATTTTTAGAGAGAGGGGAAAGGAGGGAGAAAGTGAGGGAGAGAAACAGCAACCTGTGGTTACCTCTCACATGCCCCCAAGCTGGGGACCTGTGCCCTGACTGGGAATCAAACTAGCAACCTTTTGGTTCGCAGGCTGATGCTCAACACACTGAGCCATACCAGCCAGGGCATATTTTATGTTTTTTGATGATATTATACATTAAATTTATTTTAAATTCTATTTTGCAATTGTTTTCCAGTGGCATATAAAAATACAATTGAGCTTTTAAAAATTAATTTTGTATAATGTGACTCTGAAAAACTAGGTGGTAGTTGTGTATGTTTCTTAAGGTTTTTGAAACAAACAATCGACTCATTTGCAAATGGAGACAGAATTACTGCTTCCTTTCAGGTCTGTATTTCTTTTATTTTTCTCGCCTTCTTGCACTGGTTTTAAATATGATGTTCAAAGAAGTTGTGAGAATGGCACTCTTACTTTCTTCCTGCTCTTAAGGAGAAAATATTCAATATCTCACCATTAACTACACAGTTAGCTATAGGTTTTTTTGTAGGTGCCCTTTATGGCTTTGGAGAAGGAAAAAAAGTGAATTTGAAGACAGAGAAATAGAAACTATCCAAAATTAAACACACAGAGGAAAGGGAATTTTAAAAATTAAAAGAGCATCAGTGAGATGTTTGACAACTTCAAGTGGTCTAATATATAGTAATTGGAGCCCCTGAAAGGGAAGAAGGACAGAAAAAGTACTTGAAGAAATAATGGACAAAATTTCCAAACTTCATGAAATTATAAACCCACAGATCCTAGAAACTCAACTAATACAAGAAAACTAGGATTTTATACCTGAGAAAAATATCTTTCATAAAATAAAGCAATATAAAGTAATTTTCAAACTTATGGAAGCTGAAAGAATTTATCACCATTACACATGCAGTACAAGAAATGTTAAAAGAAGTCCTTCAGGCAGAAGGAAAGTGATACCAGATGGAAATCTGTATCTACACAAAAGAATGAAGAGTACAAGAAAAGGGAAATACATAGGTAAATATATAAGATATCTTTTTATTATGTAAATGTCTTTAAAGGATAATTGATTATTTAAACAAAGATAATTACAATGTTTATATAGAAGTTAAAATGCATGGTGACAATAGCATAAAGGCCAAGAGGAGGGAAATGGCAGTATACGGACTTCCAGTCAAGATGGCAGCAAAGGCAGACATGGCTCCTCCCACAACCACACCAAAATTACAACTAAAATATAGAACAACCATTGCTCAGAACTGTCAGAAACAGAGTGAAATGGAAGTCTGACAACTACGGAATTAAAGAAACCACATCCATTGAGACTGGTAGGTGGGGCACAGACACAGAATGGGCTCATCCACCTACATGTAGAGGATAAAAATTTGGGAGGGATATCTCAGGAGTGAGAAGTCCCAGCCCCACACCAGCCCCCCGACCCCAGGGTTCCAGTGCCAGGAAGGTAAGTCCCCACAACTTCTGGCTGCAAAAAACAGTGGAGATTGAGTCAGTGGAAGAAAATTCTGGAGCCCCAAGCAGTTCCTCTTAAAGAACCCACACACAGATCCACCTATGCATACTCCCTCTGAGCTCCAGCACCAGGGTGGCAGCTTAAAAGGCACCAGTGACATACTGGGAGAAACTGAAGTGTTTCACATAAAGTCACAGAGCCAGCAAGCTGGTGTCATATCTGAGACTTGATCAGCCTGGCTAAGACTGTTTGACCCATCTTGGAGATCCCCAGAGACTTCGCGCCACCCACTTATGGGCCCACCCAAGCTACTTTTCCATATAAATGACTGGTCTTGGCTCATGCTGCATTACTTCCTAAATCCTCTCAAATAAGCAACAGCTGGCCTCAGTGAGCCCCAGGCCCAGCACTAGCAGCAGCCATCTCAGATTGCTTTATAGCTCAGGCACGATAGTCTGAGGCCAAACACAGGCTGGGGCTGACCTTGGCCTGCGCCACCTGGGAAGCCCCCAGCACACTTAGTGAAAAGCTACAGACCATGTCAGAGTACCACCACCCTGACCTTGCATGGCTGATCCTCATGGAGAGTGGAGGTTGGTGGTCAGTGGTCATAGCCAGTCTTTGAAGCTGACTGGCCTAGGTATATCTCTCCCATTGATATTCAACAGCAACCAAGGCTCAACTACAAGAGGAGGGTGTACTCAGCCCACATGAAGGGTGCACCTTGAGTACCCAGCCTGGGCGATAGGGTAGGCTGTGGCCTGAGCCCTACAGGACACCTATTACATTAGGCCACACTACCAAGACATGGAGTCAAAGCAATTCTACCTAGTACTCAGAAACAAACACAGGGAGGCTGCCAAAATGAGGAGACAAAGAAATGTGGCCCAAATGAAAGAACAGACCAAAATTCCAGAAAAAGAGCTAAACAAAATGGAGATAAGCAACCTATCAGATGCAGAGAGTTCAAAACACTGATTATCAGGATGCTCGAGGAACTCATTGGGTACTGCAACAGCATAAAAAAGACCCAGGCAGAAATGAAGGTTGCATTAAGTGAAATGAAGAAAAACCTGCAGGGAACCAACAGTGGAGGGCAAGAAACTGAGAATCAAATCAATAATGTGGAACATAAGGAAGGGGAAAAAAGCATTCAATCAGAATAGCAAGAAGAAAAAAGAATTTTAAAAAGGGAGAATAAGGAGCCTCTGGCACTTCTTCAAACATACCAACACCTAAATCACAGGGGTGCCAGAAGGAGAAGAGGAAGAATAAGAAACTGAGAACTTATCTGAAAAAATAATGAAAGAAAACTTTGCCAATTTGGGAAATAGACATACAAGTCCAGGACGCATGGGAAGTCCCAAACAAGTTGGACCCGAAGAGGACCACACTGAGACACATCATAATGAAAATGCCGAAGGTTAACAATATGGAGAGAATCTTAAAAGCTGCAAGAGAAAAGTAGAGAGTTGCCTACAAAGGAGTTTCCTTAAGACTGTCAGCTGATTTCTCAAAAGAAACTTTGCAGACTAGAAGGGACTGGCAAGAAGTATTCAAAGTGATGAAAATCAAGGACCTACAACCTAGATTATCCAGCAAAAGCTATCATTTAGAATTGAAGGGCAGATAAAGTATTTCCCAGACAAGGTAAAATTAAAGGAGTTCATCATCATCAAGCCATTATTTTATGAAATGTTAAAGGGAACTATATAAGAAAAAGAATATCAAAACTATAAACATTAAAATGGCAACAAATTCGCAACTATCAAGAACTGAATCTAAAAAACAAACTAAGCAAACAAGCAGAATAGTAACAGAATCACAGAAATGGAGATCATTTAGAGGGTTATCAGCTGGTAGGGGGAAGGGAGAGAATGTGGGAAAAGGGATTAAGAAGTACAAATGGGTAGGTACAAAATAGACAGGGGGATGTTAAGGACAGTATAGGAAATGGAGAAACCGAAGAACTTATACGAATGACCCATGGACATGAACTAAGGGTGGGGGGATTGCTGGAGGGAATAGGGGTACTGGTTAGAGGGGAACAAAAGGGGAAAAATTGGGACAAATGTAATAGCATAATCAGTAAAATGTATTTTATTATATTTTATTTTTTAATTTTACTTTAATTGTTGTTCAAGTACAATTTTCTATCTTTTACTCCCATCCCAGCCCACAGTAAAATATATTTTAAAATAAATAAAAGTAGAATAATACAGAAAACAAAATAAAAAATATTTTTAAAAATGGCAAAAATTAAAAAGACTGACTATACCAAATATTGGCGAAGATTCAGAGCAACTGGAACTCATACACTGCTGTAGAACAGTAAAATGGTGCAACCCTTTTGTAAAATATTTGGCAGTTTCTCAAAAGTTAAACATACTTTATGATCCAGCTGTCCTACTCCTATGTATTTACCCAAGAGAAAAGAAAGCATATATCCATACAAAGACTTATACGTGAATATTCATAGAAACTTTATTTGTAACAGCCAAACACTGGAAACAACCCAGATTTCTATCAGCAGGTGAAGAGAAGAAAATTGTGGTGTATCCATTCGATGGAATACTCATCAACATTAAAAGGAATAAATTATTCATACATGCAACGACATGAATGAATTGCAAAATCTTTATGCTGTGTGAAAGAAGCCATATGGCCCTGGCCAGGTATCTCAGCTGGTTACAGTATTGTCCCAATATATCAATGTTGCAGGTTCAATCTCCAGTCAGGGCACATACAAGAAGCAACTAGTAAGTGCATGAACACATGGAACAACAAATCAATGTTTCTCTCTTTTTCTCATCAACCAATTAAAAAAAAAAGAAGGCAAATGATAATAAGTATATACTGTATGATTCCATTTATATAAAATTCTAAACAATGCAAAATAATCTCTATAACTGAAAGCAGATCACTGGTTGCCTGGGACAGGGGTGAGGTGGGAGGGGGACTGGTGGGAGGAACGACAAAGGAGCACCAGGAAAATTTTCAGAGTGATAGGTATTAATTATGGTGATGATTTCAGGAATATGAAATATAACAAAAAGAAACCGAATAATATATTACATAAAAGTGTATATATTCTTACATTTAAAACTATATACATAGTTTTCAGATTGTACATTTTAAGTATGTTCAGATTTTTGTATATAAATTAACATCAATGAAAACATGCACAGAAACCCACAGACTTGGGTTTGTCATTCACCCCCAAACTGAATCTATGTTGCTTTACACAACAATCTTAACAGCAGGGAGACAAACAGTTTTGGCAGGGGCTTACATTTTCAAGGGTAAAAGAAAATTCTTTATTTATTGATTTTAGAGAGAGAGAGGAGACAGACAGACATAGAGAAGCATTGCTTTGTTGTTCCACTTATTTATGCATTCCACTTATTTATGGTTGTTTCTTGTATGTGCCCTGACTGGAGATTGAACCCACAATATTGGCAAATTGGGACAATGTTCTAACTAACTGAGGTAGCTGGCCAGGAAGATTTTTTTAACCAGTAATTTATCTTCTAAGAATGTTCCCCACTCGCACACGAATTCTCTTACAATAGAAAAGGCTCACCAAACCCAAATATAGAGCAGTGGAGCAATAATTTCCTGACTGTGGCTAAATATCAAAAGGGAAGCTTTGGGCCTTCCACTTTGGGGAAGATGGAGTAAATGTACTTTCCCCTAGACTGTATGTGTAACATGAGCACAAGAAGACTCTGAAAAGTGGAGAAAAAGGCAGACCAATTAGGGGCCTCGGGACCCAAGCAACAACATGGTAGTAAATTCCTACAGTTTTCTTTTTGTCCAATATCTCCCTGACTGGGTGCTGGAGAAGCCAGCCACCCAGAAACATCAACAGGCACAGATTAAAAAAAAAAAAAGTCCCACACAAAACCCGCTCTTTCTAGCCAAAATACCAAGAAAAGGATAGGTTAACAAGACAGAAATCTTTCAGATAATAATCGTTGTACTCCAGCCAAATACCACAGAATGTCCTGGCTGGGTAAGCTCATTTGGTTAGAGCATTGTCAGGATACACCAAGGTTGTGGGTTTGATCTCTGGGCAGGGCATATACAAGAAGCAACCAATGAATGCATACATAAATGGAACAACAAATCAATGTCTCTCTCTCTCAAATTAAAAAAAAAATTTGAAACAGACTGTGGTGCCACTCTGCCGTCAAAGGCCAAATGAGGAAGCTAGACTTCCCTTCCACCCTTGCCAGACTGTAAGGAGGTACCCCAAACTACCCTTTCCCTTCACTCAGGTGGTATGAGAGAAGACTGAGTGAGTGGAAAAGCAGGACTTATATTCCTGCTGGGTAGTAAGAAATCCCTCTCCCCTTGGTGCCAGTGGAAACCACATGGGAAGCCTGGGCTTCCACACCCACCAAGCAGTAACAAGGTGCACCTCCCCCTCCTCTCTGGGGTGGTGTCACTAGAGACCTAGTGGAAGTTTGAGACTTCCACCGCCACTTATTAATTATGAGACTACCCTTACCAAAGTATCAGTGAAGGCAGTAATGAAGCACCTTTAACACTTCCAGCCGGGCAGCAACAGTGGAAGCCTAGTGGGGAGCCTGAACTTCCACCCCTTCCTGGTAGTAATGAAAAGCACACCCTCACACACATGTCAACAAAGGCCCCACGGAGAAACTGGACTTTCACCTCCATCTGGCAGTAATGGGGTAGTGTTGTCAACTCCCCTGCCTGAGCAGCTTCATAGGAAGTTGCTAAAACACAAGTTTAAATAATATTTGAAATCTTAGAGCATCGTGTCCCAAATATCCCTGTTTCAGTAAAAAAATCATTTGTTATACCAAGAACCAGGGAGATCTCAATTTGAATGAGAAAAAACAACCAAGTGACAGAAATGTTAGAATTATCTGACAAGGATTTTAAAGCAGCTGTCATAAACATGCTTCAGTGAACAAGTTACAGACATGCTTTGCAAACAACCCTATGTTCACTGCAGCATTATTTACAATAGCCAAGATAAGGAAGCGGCCCAAAGTGTCTATCAGTAGATGAGTGGATAAAACAGCTATGGGACATTTACACAATGGTATTCTACTCAGCCGTAAAAAAAACAAGAAAATTTTACCCTTTGCAAACAAGAAAATTTTACCCTTTGCAACAGTATGGATGGCCCTGGGGAACACAAACCAGTCAGAGAAAGACAAATACCATATGATTTCAGTCATATGTGGGATCTAATGAACAAACTGGACTAACAAGGAAAACAGGCAGACTCATAGATGAATAAAAGATGACAGCTAGTTGTGGGGGGAAGTTGGGGTGGAGGGACTGAGCAAAAAGGAAAAAGGACATGGACAACATGGACAACATGGACATGGACAACAGTGTGGTGATTGCTTGGGGTATGGGATATAAGGGGAATAAATGGTAATGGGAAAAAATATAAAAAAGAATATATTTAAAAAATAAAATCTTTTTAAAAAGTCTCAGCAAAGAAATCTAAGATATAAGGAAGAACAAAATGGAAATTTTAGAATTAAAATTATAACTAAAATAAAAAATTAATGCATAGAATCAATAGCAGAATATACAGGACAGAGGAAAGAATCAGAATTTGAGGCTAGAATAGAAATTACCCAATCTAAACAACAGAGAAAATAGACTGAAAAAAAACCAAAACAAAACAGAGTTTCAGAGACATGTAAAATTATAACAAAAAAAAAACAATGTTCAGATCACGAGTGTCTCATAAGGAGTAAGAAGGCAGAGCTGAGATAGAATTCAGAGATAATGGCTAAAAATTTCTAAAATTTGGCAAAAGACATAAACCTACAGATTCAATAAACTGAGCAAATACCAATTAGAATAAACCTAAAGAAATCCATACCAAGGTTCCTTGTAGTCAAACTTCTGAAAATTAAAGACACACAAAAAATCTTGCAATCAACCAGACAGAAAGGACACTATCTATAGGGGAAAAACAACTTAAATGACTTCTTCTCAAAAACCACGGGGGCCAGAAGGAAATGGCACAACATTTTTAAGTACTGAGAGAAAAGAACTTTCAATGCAAAATTGTATATCTAGCAAAAATATCTTTCAGGAATGAAGGGGAAATCAATATATTTTCTGATGACAAAAGACTAAGAGAATTTGCCCTGACCAGTGTGGCTCAGTTGGTTGGGCATCATTCCACAGAGCAAAAGCTCACCGGTTGGATTCCCAGGCAGCACACAGGCCTAAGTTGTTGCTTCAGTCTCTGGTTGGGCACATACAAGAGGCAAGGGGTTGATGTTTCTCTCTCATATTGATGTTTCCTTCCCTCTCTTTCTCCTTCCTTTCCCTTCTCTCTAAATATAAATAAATAAAATATGTTTTTAAAAAGACAAGAGAATTTGTTGCTAGCAGATCTACTCTTATGAATGGCTAAAGAAAATTCTCTAAATAGAAAGAAAATGATAAAAGAAGAAATCTTGACCCATCAGAAATAAAATAAAAAACAAGAGAACAAAAATATGGATAAATACAATAGACCTTCATTATCTTCTTGAGTTTTCTAAATTATGTTGGATGGTTAAAGCAAAAATTATAACATTGGCTTATGTAGTTCTTAATGTATGTAGAGGAAATATTGATATTTAAGACAATTATAAAGGGGGGAGGGTAGAGTTGTAAAAGGAAGTAAGGTTTCTACACTTCACTTGATTGGTAAAATGTTGACACTAGTACACTAATAATTGTGTAAATATAATGTATAGATGCTCCTCAACTTATGATGGGGTATGTCCTAATAAACCCACCGTAACTTGAAAATACCGAAGTTGACCCTGGCTGGTGTGGCTCAGTGGACTGAGTGCTGGTCTATGAACCAAAGGGTTGCCGGTCTGATTCCCAGTCAGGGCATATTCCTGAGTTTCCGTCCAGATTTCCAGTAGGGGGTGCACGAGAGGCAACCACACATTGATGTTTCTCTCCTTCTCTTCCTCCTTCCCTTCCCCTCTCTCTAAAAATAAAAAAATAAAATCTTTAAAAATACCTAAGTTGAAAATGCATTTAATATATCTAACCTACTAAACATCATAGCTCAGTTTAGCCTAATTTAAACATACTCAGAACACAATATTCAAAAAATTCTGGCAACACAGTACACTGTGGAGTATTGGTTGTTTACCCTCGTGAATGGGTGCCTGACTGGGAGCTGTGGTTCACTGCCACTGCCCAGCATCACAAGATAGTATCTACCACATATTGCTAAGCCTAAGAAAAGATCAAAATTGAAAATTTGAAGTATGGTTCTTCTGAGTATGTATTGCTTCTCATCATTGTATAGTCAAAAAATCATAAGTCAAACCATTGTTAAGTTTGGGACTGTAATACTTAGAACAACCACTAAAAATGCTATATAAAGAGATACACCTAAAGAACAGCATAGAAAAATCAAAATGGAATTCTAAACAATGTTTAAGCAACCCACAGGACGTCAGGAAAAAGGTTATTCTGGTGGCAAATGAGAGGCTAATGGGTGTGTGCTTGTGGAATTTGCGGGGCAGGTGTGGGGGGAGAGTGTGGATTTCTCCATCTCTACACCAGGGTTATTCCAGAGCTAACCTAGAACTTTTTTGCCCAAGGAAGCATAGTCCATCCCACTGTTTTAGGGTATACTGGAGGTGGGGACAGAGAGAGAAAACTGCCAAGCTCTTCCATGGATCTTTGCCTTGGGAGTTGGGGGTTGGTGAACTGTTTGTACTGCTACTTAGGAAGGCTCTTCTGGCCAGCAGGCCGACCTACCATGACACAGGAAGGGGCTCTTTGCCAAGGCTTGGGCTTGTCTAACCTTCAGTACCATAGGGGCTCCCTCCTGGAGCAGAATGGTACCATTGCATTCTGATTACAAAAGCCAAAAGCACCTCTTTGTGTGTGATGCATACTGCTGGGGAAATGGAATTAAGATGGCTTGAAAAGGGCCTGATACGACTTTGGCAAGGGGAGAAGCAAACTCGATATATTTGGAGCTGTGCCCTAAATGCTTAAGCAATATTTGGGTTCAAAATCAGATAACTTTGGCAAACTCTCCCTGCCAGAATATTAAGACCTATTTTAACAGGCATCTTTAGTTTTTGAAGAATTAGGGAGAAAATGAATACCGAATTTCAGAGTAGTTCGACTCCCCTTTCAGGGGAGTTCTCTATCCTTCTAGGTAGGTGGTGAGTTTTTGAGTCTTGTAGATGACCTCTTAGGTCCTCCTGGCCCTGTGTTTCTGGCTCTTCAATCCTGAGTCTCCCTGAAGAATGCCTCTGAAGACTTTCCATTATAGTTGTTTATAATTTCTATAACTTACTTTTATTTTTTAATTTGTATTGATTGATTTTAGAAAGAGAGAGAAACGGAGGGAGGGAGAGAGATAGACAGAGAGAGATATGTTGTTCCCATTATTTATGCATTCATTGGTTGATTCTTGTAATGTGCCCTGACCAGGGATCAAACCGGCAACCTTGGCGTATTGGGACGACATTCTAACTAACTGAGATACTCGACAAGAGCCTATAATTTCTATACTTTTAAAAAAGAAAAAAGGTGTTGGGGGTTATTTGAGCATTACATGTCATTTATTATTACAAATGTCATTTTAATCACTTCAACATTAAAGTATGTTAATATTTTAAATTATGACACTAGAAACTTTAAATGTTAAAATTGATATTAAGAAAAAATAAGCTAGCCCATCTGCTCTTATAGACAATATAAAGACGCTTAGTGTAGCTGATTTGTGGAAAAGTACTATTTTTGCAATCTTAAATCTTCCATTGTAGGTTTCCATGGATTTCTCATAATAATATTAATAGTATTCTATAGCTTTCTCTGTAGAATTCTTACACAACTATGGTAGATTTATTTTATGTATTTAGTGGTTTTGATGTTAATATAAATTATTTCTTTTAAAGTTGCATTTTCTAATTATTTTTTATGGCATGTAAAAATGCAACTGATTTTATGTTTTGATGTTTTATGCTGCACCTTGCTGATCTTCTTTCCACAAACACAACTTTTCACATTACACAGTCTGCTAATAAAATAGCGACAGTTTTACTTCTTCCTTGCTAGACATGATTTCTCATTTATTCTTTTTTGCCTTATGTACTGGCTACATTACAATGGTGATTAAATATTCAGAGTGGACATCTTTGTCTTCTTTCAGTTTCAAAGCCTTCAGTATTTTATCACTGTGTATAATTTTTGCTGTAGGGTTTTAGCAGGTGTCACTTTAAGAAGGACCATTTCTATTTGGAGCTTTCTAAGAATTTTTATCATGAATGAATGTTACTACTATATTAAATGCTTTTCATGCATTTTGAGATACTCATAATTTTCTCCTTTACTCTATTAATAGAATGAATACCATTTATTTTCAAATTACACACCAATGCTGTATTTCTGAAATAAGCATGTCTCTTTTCATAAAAATAAAAGGCAGCCTTTGCAATTTTACCCAGACTGCGTCATGATGACTCACAGTATCAGTCTCCTAGAGCTTTAAATATTTTTGAGGTTATGTGCTGAAATTTTGTGGAAAATGCATTCTCTAAAAAGTAATAACCTGAATAGGGAAAATCTGTAAAAAGGTTTACTGGTTTCTTGCATAAGGGAGTGTATGTGTGCACGTGCATGTTTATTTGCTTTAAAACAAGATTCATAATTATCCATCCTTATTAATATAGGTATATTATCTATTTTGGTTATGCATTACTATATAACAAACCACAGTGAACTTAGTGACATAAAACAACTAGTATTTTATTATAGCTCACAAAGGAATTCACAAAGGACAGTGTGGGGTTGGCTTGTCCTATTCAATTATGTCTGGGGCCTCAGCTGGGAGACTGAAATGTCTGGTGATGACTTGAACAGCTTGGAAAAACAATCACCTGGAGGATTTTTGTTTAAATGTCTGGTGCCTGGGATGGGATTCTTTGAAGTCTAGGCTCAGCTGGGATTGTCTTCCAGAGTGCCTACATTTGGGTCTCCTTGTGGCTTGGGTACCACAACCTGGTAGCTTTAGGGTGGTTGAACTTCTTACATGGCAGCTCAGGGCTCAAAGAGAGAGTATTCTAGTGAGCAAGGTGAAAATTACATGGTATTTTATAGCTTAGCCCAAGAGTCAGCAAGTTGTTTCTGTAAAGGGTCAGATAGTAAATAGTTTAGCTTTGTAGGTCATATGGTGTCTCTTGCAACTACCCAACTCTGTTGTAGCACGAAAGTGGCCATATCCAGTACATAAATGAATAAGTGTGGTTGTATTGAAATACAAAATAAACTGCACCCATTAACAGTTCATTGATGGATGCTGAAATTTGAATTCCATATAATGTGCACATGTTCCTTTTGAGTTTTTTCAACCATTTAAGAAAAATAAATGTAAAAAACATTCTTAGCTCACTGACTGTACACAAATAGACCACTGCCCAGATCTGGCCTAGTGGGGTGTAGTTTGCCAATCTCCGATATAGAACATTTCTATCTTTCTAGAACTTCCCTTGTTCATTTATTCAGTTAATGCCTACCTTGACCTCTGGCCTCAGGCAACCATTGGCCTGCTTTCTGTCACTGTAAATTAGTTTTGCTCATTCTAGAATTTGATATGAATGGAATCACAGAGCATGTCTGGCTTTTATTCCTCATAATGTTTCTGAGATTTGTCTATGTTGTATGTATAAATAGTTCATCCTTTTTTATTGCTGAGTAGTAGTCTACCTTATGAATATACCATAACTTGTCTATCTATTTCTCTAATGATAGACTTTCATGTTGTTCCTAATTTTTGGCTACTATGAATAAAGTTGCTATGCACATTTGTGCACAAGTCTTTGTATGTTTTCATTTCCTTTTTTAGAAAAGATTTTATTTATTTATTTTTAGAGTGAGGGAGGAAGAGAGAAAGTGACATCAATGTGTCGTCATCTCTCACACACCCCCTACCAGGGACCTGGCCCATAACGCAGGCATGTGCCCCAACTAGGAATCAAACTGGCAACCCTTTAGTTCACAGGCCAGCACTCAATCCACTGAGCCACACCAGCCAGGGGTGTATGTTTTCATTTCTTTTGGGTAAGTACTTAAGAGTGGAATTGCAGGATTATATAGTAAGCATATGCTTAACTTTGGATCTGCAAAATTGTTCCCCAAAGCAGCTATACCATTTTTTAAATTCCTAATAGTGAGATATGAGGATTCTTGTTACTTCACATCCTTGTCAAATCTTAGGATTGTTAGTCTTTTAAAATTTTATCTATTCTAGTGGGTGTGTAATAGCTTTAATTTGCATTTTCCCCATAAACTAATGATGTTCAACATTTTTTCATGTATTTATAGGCCATTTGTATACTTTTGAAAGTATATGTTTAAATTTTTTACCTGTATTTTGTGAGATTGTCTTACTGTTTTAAGAGTTCTTTATGCATTCGGTATACAAATCATTTGTCAGGTATATGTATTAAGAATATTTTCTCTCACCTTGACCAGGTTGCTCAGTTGGTTAGAGCATCATCCTGATATGCCAACATTATGTGTTCAATCCCTTGGTCAGGGCACATGAAAGAATCAACCCTGGAATGCATAAATAAGTAGAATAACAAATCACTCTCTCTCTCTCAAATCAAAAAATCAATGAAAAGAGAATATTTTCTTCAGTTTGTGGCTTGTTTATTCTTTTTCTCATTAGTGATTTTCAATGGGCAGTATTTTTAATTTTTATTATGCACAATGTATGGTATTAATTTTTTCTTGTACAGTTCACATTTCTTGTGTCTTATCTAAGAAATCTCTTCTTATTCCAAGATCACAAAAATGTTCTCCTTTGTTTTCTTATAAAGGTTTTACATTTAGGTCTATCATCTATTTTAAGCTAATTTTTGTGCATTGTGTAAGGTAAGGTAAAACTGCATTTTTTCCCATAAGGATATCCAGTGATTTACCAAGTCTTGAAATCAGATAATGTAAATGTTGCAACATTATTCTTCTCTTTCAAAACAGTTTAGGCTATTCTACTATTTTTTGCATTTCCATGTAAAGTTTAGAAATGGCTTGTCAATTTCTTTAAACAGGGTTGATAGGATTTTTCTTTGGATTCCATTGAATATATAGATAAATTTGGGGAGAATCAGTATCTTAACAATGTTGGACCTTTCAGTTAATGAATATGGTGTATCTCTCCACTTACTTATGTCTTCTTTAATTTTTTAATGCAATATTTTAAAGTTTTCAGTGTATAAGTCTTGAACATATTTTGTTAACTGTATTCCTATTTCATGTATTTGGATGCTATTGTAAATGGTATTTTAAAAGTTTTAATTTTCTATTGTTCATTACTTGTATATAAACATAATCAATTTTTGTATCTTGTAAACTAGCTAAGTTCACTTATTAGTTCTAGTAGCTTTCTTGTAGATTCCTAAGGATAGTCTATGCACATGATTATATCACCTATAAATAAGTGTAATATTATCTTTTACTTTCCAATCTGTATGCCATTTATTTTTTCTCCCTGACTTATTGCACTGGCTAGCATTTACAGTACAATATTAAATAGAAGTGGTGGGATTGACATTTTGGTTCTGTCCTTGGTCTCACTGGGAAAACCTTCATTCTTTACAATATGATGTTAGCTGTAGGTTTAGCATCTTCTTTATCAAGTTAAGGAAGTTGTTTTTATTCCTAGTTTTCTGAGAGATTTTATCATGAATGTGCACTGAATATTCTCGATTGTGTGTGGGTTTTTTCTTTTGAGGTGATCATATGATTTTTTAAAGTCTATTAATATGATCAATTTTATTCATTGATTTTCAGATGGTAAACCAACCTATATTCCTTAGATAAATACCACTTGGTCATGCGTATTATCATACATATATGAGATGAGGTCTGTCCAGAAAGTTTCCAGCCATACACTATACCATGTACTATGAAAAACAAAAACATTTTTTGAAGAAGATACAAGATACAAGAAACATTGCACACAGCACAATGACACCTCAGTCCCCTTCAAAGTAGGCACCTTGGGAGCTCACATAGTTCTCCTAGTCGCCATCAGCTGCCCCGTTGTACTTTCCTGAATCTCATTGGCAGTCTGAAATCTCTTCCCTTTCAAAGTTGATTTTAGTTTTGGGAAAAGCCAGAAGTTGCAGGGTGCCAAATCTGGGCTGTAGGGGGGCTGAGTTAACTGGATGATCTGATGTTTCATCAAAAAATCTCTACACTAGACATGATGCACAATGGGCATATTGTCATGATGAAGCTGCCAATCACCAGTTGCCCACAGCTGTGGCCTTCTGAATCATCTGGATAGTGTCCATGGAGGAATGTTCAAGCTTGACATAAAATTTGATGTAGATTCATTGCTCTACTTGCTCAATTATTTTGGTTTTTTTTCCTTTTTTTAAATTATATTTTATTGATTATGCTACTAAAGTTGTCCCAATTTTCCCCTCTTTGCTCCCCTCCACCCAGCATCGCCAATTCCCTCAGGCAATTCCCACACTATTGTTCATGTGCATGGTTCATGTGCATGGGTCATATGTATAGGTTTTTTGGCTACTCCATTTCCTATTCTGTACTTTACATCACCACAGCTACTCTGTAACTACCTACTTGTACTTATTAGTCCCCTCACGTCTTCACCTATTCCCTCATACCCACCTCCCATCTGGCAACCATCAAAATACTCTCCATATCCTTGACTCTGTCTCTGTTCTTGTTTGCTTAGTTTGTTTTTTAAATTAAATTGTTAATAGATATGTATTTTTTGCCATTTTATTGTTCATAGTTTTGATCATCTTTTTCTTAAATAAATCCCTTTAATATGTCATATAATTATGGCTTGATGATGATGAACTCCTTTAGCATTTTCTTGTCTGGGAAGCTCTTTATCTGCCCTTCAATTCTAAATGATAGCTTTGCTGGGTAAAGCAATCTTGGCTGTAAGTCCCTGCTTTTCATGACTTTGAATATTTCCTGCTAATCCCTTCAAGCCTGCAAAGTTTCTTTTGAGAAATCAGCTGACAGTCTTAATGGGAACTCCTCTGTAGGTAACTAACTTTTTTTTCTCTTGCTGGTTTTAAGATTCTCTCTTCATCTTTAACCTTTGGCATTTTAATTATGATGTGTCTTGGAGTGGGTCTCTTTGCACCCATCTTGTTTGGAACTCTCTGTGCTTCCTGGACTTGCATATCTATTTCCTTCACTAAATTAGGGAAGTTTTCTTTCATTATTTTTTCAAATAGATTTCCAGTTTCTTGCTCTTTCTCTTCTCCTCTTGGCACCCCTATGATGCAAATGTTGGAACACCTGAAGTTGTCCCACAGGCTACTTACACTATCCTCATTTTGGGGGGTTCTTTTTTCTTCTTGTTTTGATTGGTTGTTTTTTTTCTTCCTTATGTTCCATATCATTTATTTGATTCTTGGCTTCATCCACTCTATTGTTGTTTCCCTGTAAATTGTTCTTTATTTTAATTAGTGTATCCTTCATTTCTGACTGGGTCTTTTTTATGCTGTTGAGTTTCTCACTAAGTTCCTTGAACATCCTTATAACCAGTGTTTTGAACTCTGCATCTAATAGGTTGCTTATCTTCATTTTGTTTAGTTCTTTTTCTGGAGTTTTAATCTGTTCTTTCATTTGGGCCATGTTTCTTTGTCTCCTTGTTTTGGCAGCCTCACCATGCTTGTTTCTATATATTAGGTAGAGCTGCTATGACTCCTTGTCTTGGTAGCATGGCTGAATGTAGAAGGTGCCCTGTAGGGTCCAGTTCCACAGCCTCCCCTATTACCCAACCTGGGTACTCAAGGTGCACCCTTCATGTGGGCTGAGTACACCCTCCTCTTGTAGTTGAGCCTTGATTGGTGTTGTAAGGTCAATGGGAAGGATTTACCCAGGCCAGTCAGCTGCAAAGACTGGCTCTTTCCACTGACCACCAACCTCCGCCCTCCATGGAGGATCAGCTGTGTAGGGGCAGGGTGGTGGTGTTCCAACATGGTTGTAGCTGTCCACTGGATGCACAGGCCCTGGGGTTTCCTGGGTAGTGCAGGCCAAGGTCGGCCCTGACCTGTGTTTTGCCCAGGGCCACCCTGCCTGAGCTATAAAGCAATCTGAGATGGTTGCTACTTGTGCTCGGCTTGGAGATTTCCAGGCAAAGCCAAGCTGTGAATCTAGGCTGGCTGCTGCTAGTGGTGGGCCTGGGGCCACTTAGCAAGACATACAGGAGCTGGTACTCTCTGAGGCTGGCTGTTGCTTGTTTGAGAGGATTTAGGAAGACAAGAAGCATGAGCCAAGACCAGTCATTGGTATAGAAAAGCTCGCTTAGTCATTTTGAATGTGATGGCCACACAGTACACATACTCACTCAATGTCTACTGCTCCCACTGACTAGTACAATGAAGTCATCGTTTTTCCTGCATGGGTATTCTAGTTCACTTTCCTTGGCTGTCAGGTTACACTGATGTTGTGCAAACTATTCTCATTACATTAATAATGACTGGAATTTTTCCAGACAGACCTCGTATGCAGCTGGATTTGATTTGTTAATATTTTATCAAGGAGTTTTGTGTCTATGTTTATGAGAAATACTATTAGCCTGTAGTTTTATTTTCTTGTAATGTCTCTACTAGGTTTGGGTGTCAGGACATTGTTAGTCTCATGAAATGAATTAGGAAGTGATTCTTTTTTCTTTTTTGAGATGACTAATGGATTTTTGTTTATTTGGCATGAAAATAGAGTCATAGAATTGGTAATATTTAACTCTGTAACATGTATTAATAGTATTGAATGAGTGCATTGAAAGATTTTAGTAGGATTAGTATTATGTCTTTATGTGCTTGTTAGAATTCAGTGAAGCCATCTGGGCCTAGAGTTTTCTTTGTGGAATTTTTATTTGTGACTTTAATTTTGTAATTGATATAGGGCTTTTCTTCTTTTCTATTTCTTATTTAATCCATTTTTATAATTTTTGTTTTTCAAGGAATTTGTCCATTTCATCTAGTTGTTAAACTTATTGGTATTAAGTTATAGTCTTTATATTCTAAATAATATACCCTCCTTTATTCCTGATATTGAAAATTTATGTCTTTTCTCTCTTCTTGATCAGTCTAGCTAGAGGTTTATCAATTTTATTGACTTTTTCAAAGAACCAGCTTTTGGTTTCATTGGTTTTATTTTTTTGTTAATTTTGTATTTTATTGATTTCTGTTCCTATTTTTACTTTTCCCTTGTTTCTAATTACTTTGGGCCTAATATGTTCTTTTTCTAGCTTTTTATGGTGGAAGCTTACATCATTGGTTTTAGACTTTTCTTCTTTTCTAATGTAAGTATTTAAAGTTATAAAATTTCCTTATGATTTCTTCTTTGACTTATGTATTATTAAGAAGTATGTTTTTGAATTTCCAAATATTTGGGCATTTTCCAGACATCTTTCTCTTATTGGTTTGTAACTTAATTTTGATGTGGTTAAGGAGCATGTGCTATATGATTATAATCCTCTAAAATTTATTAAGACAAGGCCCCGACCAGTGTGGCTCAGTGGGTTGGGCATCATCCAGAAATTCAAGAGGTCACCAGTTCAATTCCTGATTCCTGGTCAGGGAGGCAAATCGATGTTTCTCTCCTTCTCTTTCTCCCTACCTTCCCCTCTCTCTAAAAATAAGTAAAGAAAATATTGAAAAAAGAAATAACACTTTCCCCCCTTCATTCTCTGTCAAGACCTGCTTTTATTAACCCTTTCATAGTTTCTGAAGGAAAGTCTACAGTGATTTTTTACTTTTATATATCTGGTGCTTCTAAGATTCATTCATATTCTCTCTCTCTCTCTATCTCTTTCTCTCGCTCTCTTTTAAGTGGTACAAACAAACTTTACATAGACTTCATGAAGTAGAAAGTCTCCTTTCAGAGAATTGTCAAGCTTTTTATCACTGTTTTTTAAAACAATTTGATTTTGATGTGTCTTGATACACTTTTCTTTGTGTTTATAATTTTTGGGGTTTGTTGTGCTATTTAGACCTGTTGGTTTATAGGATTTTTAAAAATACTTAATTTTTAGGTTTACAATAAAATTGACAAGAAAGTCCAGAGATTTTCCATATTCTCCTTGCCCCCATATATTTATGGCCTCTCCCATCATCAACCTCCCTCACAAGAATGGTACATTTTTTACAAAGGAATAACCATAGTTTACATTGGAGTTCACTCTTGGCTTTGTACATTCAATGGGTGTGGACAAATGTACAATGACATATATCCATCATTATAATATGATACAAAGTATTTTCACTGTCGTAAAAAATCCTCTGTGCTCTGTGTGTTCAACCCACCCTTCTTCCCATCCCTGCCTGGCAACTACTGGTCTTTTCAATGTCTCTGTAGTTTTTCCTTTTCCAGAATGTCATACAGGTAGAAGCATGCAGTATGTAGAAGTCTCAGATTTTACTTAGTAATATACATTTCAGATTTTTCCATGTTTTTTCATGACTTGATAACTCATTTCTTTTTAGCACTGAATAATGGTCCATTGTCTGGATGTACCACAGTTTATTTATCCATTCACCTATTGAGCTTTATTGGATTTTAAAAATCAATTTTAAAAAATTTTGGCCCTTATTTCTTCAAAGTTTTTGTGCTCCCTTCTTTCTCCTCTCCTGGTATTCTAATTCCACATATGTTAAACATATATTTTCTTATAGATCATTGAGGCACTATGTATTGTTTCTTAGCCATTTTTCTCTTTGTGCTTCATTTTGAATAGTTTCTGTTTCTATGTCTTCAAGTTCTTTGGTCTTTTCTTCTGTGGTGTTTAATATAATGTTAATCTTATCCAGTGAAATTGTAAGTTAAAGTATTATGTGTTTCATATCTAGAATTTCCATTTGGCTCTTTGTTTCATATCTTTCACTTCTATTTTCATTCTGCTCATATTTTCTTTGACTATACTTCTTATTTTTACTTTACCATACTGAGAATATTTATAATAGCTGTTTTATCACCCTTGTCTGTTAATCCCATCATTCTGTGATTCTTGTGTCTGTTTCTGTTGTTTTCCTATGGGTCATATTTTCAGTTTCTCTCCATGTTAGGTAATTTGTGATTAGATGTCAGGCAATATAAATTATATATAGGTGAGTCCTTGAACTTGCCATATTACTTTAAATACTATTGGACTTTGTACTGGCAGGCAGTTATGTTATTTGTAGGTCAGCTTGATCCCTTTAAGACTTCCTCTTAAGATTTTTGAGGGTGGGCCTAGAGTAGCCTTTCCTTTAGGGCTAGATTAGCTACACTCCTAATATGTGACATTTCTGGGGTCAAGGTCTCTCTACTCAGGCTGGTAAGAACTTGAAGATCTTTGGCCTATGTGAGCTCTGAGAATTGACTGAATACAACTTCCTGGTAGTTCTTGCTACAGAAGTTGTTCTTTGCCCAGCCATGTAGAGTTTCATTCTATGAATGTGGAACTTCAATGCAGATTTCTGGAACTTTTAGAATTCTGCCTACCATATTATGGTACTGACCCATAAATTTTATTTTGCAACCTGGTGCTCTGAACAACAGTGAGGGTGGAATTTCACAAATGTCCTAAATTATTTGATTTGGTAACTAGACTTATTGTGGGAATCATTTCCAAGTGTACATAAATATCAAATTACTATGATGTACACATGAAACTAATAGGATACTGTATGTCAATTACATGTCAATAAAAAATTATCTAATCTCTATTCCAATGGCCTATCCAGTAATGAATCATTCTGTTTGTTTTGCAGTTTTATTTAGGTCTAATGTTTTAAGCATTACTAGACTAAATTATATAATACAATGAAAATACAAACACAAATGTATAACTGGTATCACAATAGATCACTTTATTGGGGAAATTATCTTTAATAATTTAGAACCTCCATTTCACCAAAGAGCACATTTGTTATATTTGTTACTGCTGCCCCCATGTTGGAATGGAACAAAGCCTGCATGTACACAGGGCTCATGGACAGATTAACACATACATGAGCTCCCTGCCACAGTGAGGTGATTCTTACTGAAAAAAAGCAGATTGTTCCTAAACCAGAAGAGGAAGTTGCACAGAAGAAAAAGATATCCGAGAAGAAACTAAAGAAACAAAAATTTGCAGCTCAGGAGTTATATGCTTAAATTCAGCATAAAATAAAATGCTAATAAAAATAAAAGAAGAATGTTGGTAATTTTTATTAGTAAATATGTTTCAAGTGTCCTTATGAGATGGACTAATGAATTTTCTTCTGATTAAAATTAAAAACAGATTATTTTGTTAAAGATAAAGCACAGTGGCAGAGGCAGATTAATAATTAGCCAATTCTTAGTTGTGAGGATGAGGAAGTCAGCTGGAACTATGTATTTAAAAATATATATCAGTAGGTAAAGGATTGTCTTAAAACATAAGTGAAACTTATATTTTTTAATGTTATCTGCATGAATGACTCCTTTGGTCCAACATGTTAGCACAATTTAGTGATACTTTAAAGAATTCTGCCATGCTTATATGAGAGCACTATAACTTGGGCACTGTTTTTAGGAGAAGGAGTTTACTATTTTTAATCATGTAACAATAGAGTAAGTACCTGGCTAGACACATGATTTTTTTTACCCTCACCCAAGGATATGCTTATTGATTTTAGAGAGAGGGGAAGGGAAGGACAGAGAAAGAGAGAGAGAAATTGACTGGCTGCTTCTCCTGTGTGCCCTGACCGAGGATTGAACCTGCAACCTAGGCATGTACCCTGACCAGGAATCGAACCTGTGACCTTTGGTTTACAGGACAGTGCTCCAACCACCTTACCCATACCAGCCAGGGCTAGACACATGATTTTAAGGGTAAGGACAATTGCTGATTTGTTTGTGTTTCTTAATCTAAATTTTTAAAATGCATTAAGTTTCCACTGTGAAAAATGCAGAAAAGATACCAAGGAATATCTTAAGTTCAACAGAATTATTGCCAATAACATTGTAACTTTGAATTAAATTATTAAAAAGTGAACTAGAAAAAATTTTAATTATTTGTTATTTTACTGAGTGGAGCAGAGACTTTTCTGAAGTGTATTTTTTATTAATCACATTTTTGAAAATTACTATCCCTGATTACTATATAGATGCTCAATAAATATTTTTCTTCTAAACTGAAAATAATTAAAACTCTGAGGAAACATGTGTAATGGTTAATAGCATTAGCACTTAGTAGAGAATACTAGGCTGTTGAAAAATAGATGTTGTCAAAAAAAGCAATACATTTAATAATGCTAAATCACAACAATCATTCCAAAATGATCATGCCTTCCTTTACACTTTAAGGTTGTTTATATTGTATTTATTTATTACCAGAAAGACTACAATGATGTGGTGATGATTCTGGAGTAAAAATTCTTGTTCCACCACTTACTAGCTATGTGGCTTTGGGCCAGTCATATAATCTACCTGTACTGAAGTTTTCTCATTCTATACCTAGACCAGCCCCACCTGGGAACTTTTTAAAAGTACAAATTCTTGGCTGTACTCCAGACATACGGAATCAGAACCTCTGGAAACAGGGCCTGGTATTATGCTTCAAAAAGCCCTACCTTCTGATGAACATGAAAGTTTGACAAGCACTATTTGCTTATAAACCACTGTAATACCTTCCCTGACTTCTGCTTATCTGTTGTTATGGTGAGTGATTACAGTTCATTGATTTCTTGGTATTATCTTTAAAAGTTGAAATCTTAAGGCTCCATCAAATGTATATGTTGCCAATGAGTGAGAGATTATTTAAACAAAACTTCAAGCAGACTAATTTTAGGGAGCACAGAAGACCCTCCAATAAGAGATGTACATTTTTACCAGTGGACTTGCTCCCAGTGTCCAGTTTGTCTGGTTTTGAGCAATGGGATGGGACACACTGGGAGGGGATGGGCTTCACCTTGGACCTTGTGCCCTAACTCCAGGCACAAAGACAAAATTCATTCCAGCAGGTCTAACACAGTATGGAGGTAATGACAGTAATAACACTAAAGAGTTTGACAAGGAACAACAAATAAAATGGTCAGCATGGGAGGACCATGCACAGGAACAAAGCAATGGGCCCTTTCAGTAAGAGGGCAGAACTTGATGACTAAGATTCTAGGGGAAGCTAATATTCAGAGACTGAGGTGGACACACAGGCATGGAGTCCATTTAAGGGACATCTGCCAGCATATGCAAGGACTGCAGTCCCTGGGACAAGTACCAACAAAAGTGTGGCAGGACCCCATTCTATTGTGGGGAAATTACCAACACCAAGAGTTGGACACCCAGACAAGGAATGAGACCACAAGTCAGGAACAATGTGAGCATCCCCTTCACCAGTCCTTGCATAAGAGTCAAATAACAGTTGGGTCAATTTGATGCTGGGTTCCAAAATTGTGCTGGGGATCTCCTACAGCCTCTTGTCCAAAGAAAGTGTTTGGTCCTAGGGCTGGGATCAGACTGAGCCTGTATGTGGGTCAAAGCAGCTGGAACTGTGGGGAGAGGTGAGCTTCTGACAGGGTCACACATAACCCAGACAAGTGACTTTGATGGAGAAATTTTCCAGCCAATAAGGAGCAAAAGGGTGGCAACATGGACAAATGGTCAGACTCCTCCACGATGTATAGGCAACTGTGCTTTAAAAGGGAACAGCTAGGTACAAATACACATATTGACTTTTTAAACATGTAAACATTTTGAATAAGTAATGAATTCACACAGTTGTAGGTTCAAAGTGTAAAAAGTGTATAGTAAAGTCCCCTTCATGCCCTTGTACCTCCAGTTTTCCTCCTATAGCAATGTTGTTTGTTTTTTGTGTATGTATATATTTTTCTTTATATATATATTTTCTCTTTTGTGTTGTGTATGCATATATAATGTTTACCTAGATTGTAGCATACTATATTGTCCTGCTTCTTGCTTTTTTCCATTAACATATATCTTAAGTATATTTCCATATCACGAAGAGTTTCCTTATATTTTTTCACAGTTGTATGGTATTCCGTGGTACCATAATTTATGTAACCAGCCTCCCATTGATGGATATGTAGGCAGTTTTTAATCTTTGGTGTTCAAAATAGCCTTATATATGCACATCATTTCACATGTGTAAATATTTCTGTAGGATAAAACTCAAAGTGGAATTGATGGGTCAAAAGATTTATGTATTGTACTTGTGATTGTGATAAATTTTGCAAAATTAACCTTTGGGTTTATACCAATTACATTCCCACTAGCAATTTATGAGAACTGTCAACTGAATATTTTGGCTGTGTATTGTATCTGTGTGAAAAAACTGATGTGATAACTATAGAAAAACATTTCATGAAACTAGTTGCTAGCCAAAGTCACCAGGCAAGGCAATGCCAGGTAGATCATGTCTTTTATAAAGCTGTGAAATGCTGCTATTTTAAAGGGAATCTCATTAACTAAGTAATCTATAAAGATTATAAAAATTGGACTGTTACATTTATGCCTTTTATAGAGCTGAAACATGAATTATGATCCCACCACAATAACTAAAATAAAGATGCTGCTTTAGCCCAGGCTGGTGTGGCTCAGTGGATTGAATGCTGGCCTGCAAACCAAAGGGTCACTGGTTCAATTTCCAGTCAGGGCACATGCCTGGGTTGTGGGACAGGTCCCCAGTTGGGGGTGTGCTAGAGGCAACCACACCGACAATTTTCTCCCTCTCTTTCTCCTTCCTTTCTCCTCTCTAAAAATAAAGAAATAAAATCTTACAAAAGATGTTGCTTTACAGTTTATGAAGTGTTTTCCTACACATATTTTTAAAACCTATCTTTCTCTGAACCTAAAATCTAGGTTTAAAATAATATAGTAAAATTTCAGACCTTTGCTTCCGAAATACTAGAAAAGTCAAAAGAGAACTAGAGCAAGAAAGCATTTGTTAAATTTATAGCAGCATGTTCCATGTGTGCAGGCCCAGTTGTATACTTCAGAGCAGTTAATTTTCTCTCCAATAGTGTTTGGAACTCTCAGTGGTTCTTGAATCCAAGCCCATGTATTAAAAATGAATGACAGCACCATATTATCATGGCTGATTTCTGCTTTAATCATTCCTGCAAAACCTTTTTGCATTCCAAGACAATGAAAAATGCAAAAAGCTGTTACAAACAGCTGAGTCAAGATCTAATTCCCCAGTATGTTCACTCTTATTAAGTTCTACATAACCTATTGGCAAAGGAGATTGAATAACACATTCTGGCAGAAATGAAAATTACTGACAAACAGCTACATGGTGCTAGATGCAAAGGCATGACAAGAATCTTTCTATGGAATCTTTTATCCACCCATTTATTTAGCGCAAGTCATGTGACCATCTTTGCAGCTTGTGGGAGAGGAACAGAATTTGCTTCTGCAGTGCAGCAAGCCTTTAAAGAGGTTTTTTTTTCCCTCTGCACAGTCCATGATCATGAGAATCCTGAAAAGCTTAACAGCAGGGGATAGAGCTATTCATTTGGAAAACAACTAAATCCCAGTTTTCACCAGTATATTGTCCACAGATGTTTCATAAAATAATGGATCAATAGGTAATCAAATAATCCTAGCACTGCAAAAGATATATTTTTAAAGACCATTTTAATAGAAGATTCCCATATCTGTATTTAATGATATTGGTTGTTTAAACAGTCTTCTATTTATACTCTGTGATGGTGTTGGCCTAATTTCTTCCTTGTTTTTCTTTAATAGCTGTGGATAAGAGCTCACCAATAACTTCCAACTAAGAACCATTCATCCACCTCACTAGTTCTAGAAGGAAATGTGGGTGAAACTCTTTAGAACAGTGCTTTTCAAATTTTAATGTGCAAATTAACTCATTAGGGGAGATCTTGTTAAAATGCAGTCTTGATTCAATAGGCCTAGGTGGGGCCGGAGAATCTGCATTTCTTACAGAATGCAGATGAGCTCTGTCTGTTGCTGATCTGAGGACCACTCAAGGCTGCCCTAAAATCTGAGACAGGGTAAAATTTTGACAACTATGACTCAAAATACAAAAAGCCATAGAAAAAAAAATGTGGCTACATTAAAATAACTGTTGTATGCAAAACCAAACAAACAGACCAGAACATCTTATGTCAAATAAAAACAATAAAGGACAAAATGGGAAAAAATATTTGCAACTCGTACCACAGATAATGGGTTACTATCCCTAATATATGGTAAGCTTTTTTTTTTATGATAAGCTTTTTAAAATAAAGGCTTAACATAGCTACAAAACAGGCTAAAGATATGAACAATCAATTTAAGAGAAATAAATGCAAATGCTCTTTACCATATGGAAAAGCTTGGTCTTGCTCATAATAGAAATGCAAATGAAAACTACATTGAGGAAACTTCTCTCATACCAGGTTAGCAAAAATCCAAGAGTTTGACAACATTTTCTTTTGGTATTCCCAAATATTCTGTTGGAATCTATCCCAGGGGTACAGTATGAAAAGATGAAATTATAAATATTTATTACAACATTAATTATAGTAGCAAACGATCAGAAACAACAATGTCTATTGGTGCTTACTTGCCTATTAGGGTTTACTTGAATAAATTGCTACAGCTAGACAATGAGTACTATTAAGTGTAAAGAGGAACAGAGAATATCTCTATACACTGCTATGAAGTATTCTCCAGGACATAATGTTAAGTTAAAAGAAAGTGAGGAAAAAGAAAAGGACATATTTACTAAGTTTATCTAAGAAAGGAGAAAGGATACAAATATGCATGTATTTATATTTAAAAAAGACAATGTAAGGATAAACTGTAAAATAAGTAAAATAGTATTAATACTTATAGAAGGAGGAAGGAAATAGAGTAAAGGGACAGAATCCAGATTTTTCTGAAGATACTCTGGATGATAGAGTTAACTTTGTCAACATTTTACATGACTCTAAAGCAAAATTAAATTTAAAAAATTTAAAAAACCAGTATCTAAAAAGCAAAAGCAAAATGAAACAAATGGATCTGCATGTTGAGTCAATGGCTTAATCACATGAAAATGAATTATTTCAAGTGAATTTTAAAAGATAGTAATTTTACTCTAAGTTTCCAATGGGAGGTATCTTAAGGATAAAAAGAAAATACAATAAAAGACTTAAACTGAGAGTAATATATTGTCTTTATTTTCTGATAATACAGGGTCTGGCACAAATAATGCCCCCTTTTTATTACAAAATCATAAGCATGTAATTCTGTAACATAACAATATCACATTCAAGCATACCATATGACATTGTAGGTGAAATGTTCAAATTAAAACTATTCATTATTACACCCATATTATGGCTCTACAAATCACACTCAAGCAGGAGTTACTTCTGCTGGACCCTGTATTATGTACATAAGGGTGTGATGCCCCCAACATGGAATTATCTTCTGGAGGGTCGACTCCTTGTAGTACAGGCTTCCCCAGCTAGGTGAGTGCTCTAGGAATCCATCTGTATCAGTGTACCAACTGGCGTTGTTGTGAGAGGCTCTATTTGGCTTCAGTGAAATTTTTTTGAAGATTGTTTCAACACATTTGCCCATTTCATGATGGGGTGATTTACAAATGCACCTGCCCACACTGCACTAAGTTTTTAGCAGTTTTTGACCAAACAATGGCATGACCCCTGTGCCCCATCCTCCCTATTCACCTGATCTTACCCCCAGCGACTTTTTTGTTTGTTTGTTTCTCTGGATGAAAAAAGTCCTCAAAAGGAAATGTTTTGCTAATATGGAAGAAGTGAAACAAAAAATGGCAAAAGTGCTACTAAAAGGCATCAAAATCTACAAGTTTGAAAACTGTTTTGAACAGTGAGAAAAATAAGTCTCAATAGGTGTATTGCATCAAAAGGAGAGTACCTTGAAGGTGACCAAAGTTTAAACATGTAAGAATGGATACACAATTTTTAATAAATAAATTCTGTTTTTATAGATATAATATTTATATCTATATAATTAATATTTATAGATAATATTTATTAAATATATATTTAGTAGGCTAACGTTTGTAATTAATTTTGTTAATGTCAATAGGAACCAAGATTTTCAGCATAGAAGAGAAAAAATATAAGATTAAGCTCTTTAATCCTGTAACTAGAAACTATCCATGTGAATTTTATTTGTTTTCTTTTTAAAATAATAATTTCCTAGCTATGGCTAATGGAAATGCATAGCAAAAATGACCAACTCAGTAACATTGAGCATTTGTATTAGTTTGGGTCTAATAAGAGAAATTATTCAGTAATTTGTATAGGGAAAACGTAATATAAATTAACCAAATTAATTAAAAATGGAGATTAGAGTAACAAGGGATTGGCTAGTAAGAAATAATAACTCTAGCCCTGGCTGGTGTGGATCAGTGGATGGAGTGCTGGCCTTTGAACTGAAAGGTCACTGGTTCGATTTCCAGTCAGGGCACAGGCAGTGGGCCAGGTCCCCAGTTAGGGGTGTGCGAGAGGCAACCGATTGATGTATCTCTCAAACATGGATGTTTCTCTCCCTCTCTTTCTCCCTCCCTTCCCCTCTTTCTAAAAAGAAATACAGCCTTTTGAAATAATAACTCTAAATATGGAAATAGCAGACATAAAGTACAATAGTACAATCTTGATTGGAGCATTCAACAAAGAGTGTACCTTTCACTCCCAAGCCTGAGATCCATACCATGTTGGAGAGTTCACTGCCATGGCTCACTGAATGGCAGAGACGTTGTGGTGTCCTACTAGTGCTATTAATCTCCCTTCTGGAAGACAGCCCTCTGGAATATGGCAGAAATCCACCCTCTGAGGTGTTTGGGAAAGCCACTGATTATTGGGCCTTGCTGGCAGCTATACACTGCAGGAGCTGGGCACTGGAGAAGCTGCCTGTGCTGCAGGAGACTGTGCTGCACAATGCACCCAGGCTGCAGGTGCTTGCTGAGAGGGCACACCAGAACCAAAAGGCAAAACCTTTTCCTCCTGCAATGTCTCCATAGCGCCCTCTACTGACAAATATTCTGTGCCAGGTGGCTTAAAAAAAAAAAAAAGATTTGAAGGGCCCAGATTCATTTTCACACAGCAGTCTAAAAGGATGAGCCTGGATCTGAGAATACATCAATAGCTGGCACAGCATTTCCTAGCACCAAGATTATTTGTCTTTGAATACCAGTTCCTATTGAAAGAAACTAGGGCTCCTTAGGGGAATGGTTGATTCTAAGTCTGAGTCAGGAAAAGTACAGTATGAGCATGGAATATCTTGTCACACAAGAAGGCAAGGAAGTTATCAAAGATCACTGGGGTCATGTCAAAAGGACTTGGTAGCCAATATGAAGAGGCTCCCATTAGCAAATAATGGGACAAGTTAAGTATCAATAAAAAGAACTGCAATGGATAGGCACACATCAAATATGTTAAATGCATAAGTGCATAATGAAACAGACTAGCAAAAATTTCCTCATAGAACACTTTCAGAGGATGCTAGAAAAACATTTTTTAAAAATATTTATTTTTTAGAGAGAAGGGAAGGGATGGAGAAAGAGAGGGAGAGAAACATCGATGTGAGAGAGAAACATCAATCAGTTGCCTCTAACACGCCCTCAACTGGGAACCTGGCCAGGAATCCAGGCATGTGCCCTGACAAGAAATCAAACCAGCGACCTTTTGGTTCACAGGCCTGTGCTCAATCCACTGAGCCACACCAGCCAGGGCCAACCATTTAAAAAAAACAACTGGTAAACAAATGGAAAACACTAAGAATTTAACTTGTCCTTTTTTTTTTATACAAACTGACTTCAGGATAACCAAATAGGTAATGAGGGAAAGTTTCTTTCTATGGAAGAAATGAAGAGGGAATGATAGAATTAGAACAGTGCTTCTCAAAGTGTGAGCCCTGGAGTTTTTCAGGATCCATGAAGTAAAAACTATTTTCATAATAACACTAAGATATTATTTACCTTTTTCACGAGGTTGACATTGCAATGATGGTGAAAAAGCAACAGTGGTTAAAACTGCTGGTGCCTTAGCATGAATTAAAACAGTGGTACTGATGTACTCTGTATTTTTCATGGACACATTTACAGTAAAAAGGATTGTCAGTTTCACTTAAGAATCTCCTTGTTGATACAGTAAAAGTTATTAATCTTATTAAATCTCAACCCTTGAGTACATGTCTTTATAATATTCCATATGACATATTTCCTTGGCAGAGGAAACAAAAGAAAAAATAAACAAATATAACTACATCAAACTGAAAAGTTCATTCACAGCAAGGGAAACCATCAACAAAATGAAAAGACAACCTGCTGAATGGGAGAAGATATTCACCAGTGACATATCCAATAAGGGGTCAATGTCCAAAATTTATAAAGAACCTGAACAACTCAACACCAGGAAAACAATCCAATTAAAAAGTGGGCAGAAGACCTGAATAAACACTTCTCCAAAAAGGACATACAGATAACCAAAAGACATGAAAAAATGTTCAACATCACTAATCATCAGAAAGATGCAAATTAAAACCACAGTGAGATACCACCTCTTACCTGTCAGAAAAGCAATCATCATTAAATAAACAATAAGGGTTGGTGAGAATATGGAGAAAAGGGAACCCTAGTGCACTGTTAGTAGGAATGCAGATTGGAGCAACCACTATTGAAAATAGTATGGAAGTTCTTCAAAAACAAAAAATGGAACTGCCTTATGACCTAGTGATTCCACTTCTGGGTATATATCCAAAGAAATCCAAAACACTAATTTGAAAGTACAAGTATATATGCAACTCCGTGTTTCTTGCAGTGTTATTTACAACAGCCAATATATGGAAGCAACCCAAGTGTCCATTAATAGACATGTGGATAAAAAAAAAGTAATGATACATATATACAATACAATATTACTTGACCATAAAAAAGAATGAAACCATTTGTGGTTCATACCATTTGTTGACCACATGTTAGGACCTAGAAGGTATCATGGCAAGTGAAATAAGCTCCAGACAGAGAAAAGCAAATAACTTATGATATCACTTATACATGGTCTCCAGAACAAAATAAATGAACAAATAAAAAAGACTTAAATACAGAGAACAAGCCCTGACCATAGTGGCTCAGTTAGTTGGGAGCCGTCTCTCAAAGCAAAGGGTTGACAGTTTGATTCCCGGTCAGGGCACATGCCTGGTTGCAGTTTTGGTCCCAGGTCAGGGTACATGTGGGAGGCAACTGATCGATGTTTCTCTCTCACATCCATGTTTCTCTCCCTCTCTTTTCTCCCTCCCTTCCCGTCTCTCTAAAAATAAATAAAATCTTAAAAAAAAATACAGAGAACAAATGGAGTCCAGAGGGGAGCGGTGTTGAGGAATCAGATAAAAAAGGTGATGGGATTAAGAAGTACTAATTGGTAGTTACAAAATAGGCATGGGGATGTAAGGCAAAGCATAGAGAATATATAGTTAACAATATTGTAGTAACTATGTATGGTGCCATGTGGGCACTTGAATTATAAGAGGGAACACTTCGTAACCAATATCAATATCTACCTGCTCTGCTGTACACTGAAACTAGTACAAAAAAGTGTTGAATGCAAACTGTCATCAAAAAATAAAATTAACTCCCCCCAAAAACCTAATGCTATGATATTCTGTATGATGACATGGGAAATACGAAGAAAGCACTTCTGCTGCACACTGAAGTATAGTCATATCCCCAGTGGATGCATGAAACCATGGATAGTAACAAACTCTGTATTTGCTGGTTTTTCCCATACATACATACATACCTGTGATAAAGTTTAATTTATATATAAATTAAGCACATTAATAGATTAACAATAGTAACTAATAATAAAATAGAACAATTCTAACAACATATTGTAATAAAAGATGTGAATGTGGTCACTTGTTTCAGGGAATTTCTTGCTGAAGACTTTACATAGGTGCAATACTTTCTGTCATAACATGTTTTCTGTTCATGTCTTCCACACACACATTTAATGCCTTTTCCATCTTAACTAAGCACTCATCATGCTTAAAATGAGCATGAATTTCTTTTTTTTCCTTCTTCACAATTTCACGGATAGAAGATTTGTTCTTACCATAGATCTCATCAACCTCAGCATATGATTTTTTTCTTTCCTTATTAATTTGAGCACTTTTACTTTTTCTCTTAAAGAAAGAACTTTACAGCTTCTCTTTGGCATATTCAAATTGTCAGCATCACTAGCCTTGCCATGTGGAGCCATTGTTAAGTAAAATAAGGGTTACTTGAACACAAGCACTGCAATGCCACTACTCAGAAAAGTGTGCAATTTAAGACTTATGAATTGTTTATTGAAATTTTTAGTATGGAATTTTCCATTTAATATTTTGAACCTTGGGTAACTGAAACTGTGGAAAGCGAAACCACAGGTAAGGCGGAGTGACTACCGTGTAATGGCTGCCTTGAGGAAAACTAACTGTACAATTATTTGAGTGTAGAGCTGAACTATCTACTTTTTCTGTGGAACAGTATTTTTATTTAAAAGAACCATGACAGGCATACTATGGTTGTTCATTCAGCAGTATTTGGCAAACATTTTCAAGAAAATTAAGACAAGAACCTTGTCACTTCAAGGAAAACAAATTGACAGTGTTTATTGCCAATGATAAATTCAAACTTTCAAGTGAAAATTGGAATTTGGGAAAACTTGTATCCACCACTGTGAGTTTCACATCATCTCAATATTTAAAGACTTTTCTGATGAGAGTGGTGGTGATATTAACAAACGTGATTTTTTTTGGAGATTGTGTAATGAAACGTCAATATTTGCAATATTTACATAATTCAATGAACCAATATTTTAAAAATGACTAATGCATGATGTTACAAAATCATGGATGGATAAAAGATCTAGTCAAAGTCCACGATAGATTTAAGGAAACAGAATATAAAAGTACATTGATGTGGTTTCAAATTTCACATCACAATTAACCTTTAACCTTTAAGAAACTACCAGTTCTTTCTAAAAAGAATATCCATAATTATCTGTAGAGGCTATCAAAATGCACCTCCTTTTTCTAATTACATGTCTGTGTGAGACTGGATAGTCTTCATATACTTCAATATACTTATATATACTTATACTTGTTTATGTAGGCTATTTCTATTGATATTTATTATATGCATTATTAAACTTGAGAAGTTTTAGAATGTATATATTAGTTCATTTTAAAGTAACAATAAATATAGCATAAATTATGTATTTTATGAAAAATAACCATATTTTCCAAAACAGTGAGAAAAGTGACACTGTACATTTGTATAAATCTCTTTAATGTCTGGTTTAATAGAAGACAGCTGTATTCTCATTTCTTCTTCTATATTCATTGTGTGATAATATGTTTGAATTAGAATATCATTATTTTCTAAATAGTTAATGAAGTAATGAATCTGGGCTTTGATCATCAATGGCTTCTATGTCACAAAAAAGAAGATATTATGTACCTCCTGATGGAGATTTACAACTTCACCTATGAAGTATTCTTGCCAAAAAAATATCAAAACTGACTTTAACAAAGCTTATAGATTCTACTACTAGTTTATATGAACTACAAGGGCAAGAAGAACTTGTTAAAGACACTCTGGGGATGCAATAAGCAAAATCTAGCCTAGCAGGTCATTCTGCAGGAGAAATGACTCCATTTCTTCAATGAATAAAGTGCAAGGGAAAAAAGAGGGAAGAGCAAGCCATGGGCTTCTATTTCCATTGTTTGGAATGCTTCATCCTGCTTTTCCATTTGGTGAACTCTTACTCATTTTTCAAATGAAAACTCAAATGTTACCTCCTCAGAGAAGCCCTTCCTGCCTTACTCAGGCAGAATCCATTATTCTCTCTTTTGTACTCCAATGGCATTTTGTACAAATCTCTAGTTTAGTGCTCTCCATACTTTATTGAGTGTCTGCTTACATGTTTATTCTGTCCTTGACTGCCAGCACCGTCCTCTCTATGCTTATGCATTTCCTAAGGCTCAACACCACAATTTTGGTTTTTAGTAGGTACTCAACAAATGTTTGTTAAATGAATGAATGGGATGGTGGTTGGGTCTATGCTCAAAGTCCATGAATCTACTTTTCATTCCTTTTCTAATACATTGTACTACTGCAATGAACTAAATTGAGTCCCTTCACTCCAAATCTATATGTTAAAGCCCTAATCCCCCCATATGATAGTATTTGGAGATAGGGCCTTTGGGAGGTAATTAGGGGTCATGAGGTTGGGGTCCTCAGGATGGGATTGTTGTCCTTGTAAGAGGAGACACCAGAGAGCAAGTTCTCTCCCTCTCTCTCTCTCTCTCTCTCCCACCACCCTCACATGAAGACACAGTGAGAACGTTTACAAGAACCCAGTCATTCTGGCTCCATAATATCACACTTCCAGCCTCCTGAACTGTAAGAAAATAACTTTCTGTTGTGTAAGCTACTCAGTCTATGGGATTTTGTTATCGCAGCCTGAGTTGAGTAATGCAACTACTTTTGCTCCTCCTGTATCTTCAGGTTTTTCATCATTTTCTTTTATCCAGGAAATCAGACTTGACAGAATGTTCTAAGGTTCTGATCATGACTAATGTTGACAGAAGGCAAGCTTAACAATGAGCACACATAGTTACTGAGTACCCACTCCATGGCAGGCACTGCTCTGGGTGCAGGATGGTCTGAGGGTCAAGAAATCAGGGCCCTGCTGTCCTGAGCTTATATGCTACTTGGGAGATGGTCAATGATCAAGTAAATCCATGAAAATAATTGTAGCTGTGGTAAGTGCTATGAAAAAAAGAAATAGAACATTGTGGTGGAAAATCAGGTTATGTGGGGGGAGGCAAGTGGAGGGAACCCTGGTTAGGGTAGTAAGGAAAGAGGTGACAGTTAAGCTGAGATACAAGGGAATCAGCCATGTATGGAAATGGGGAAGAACTTGACTTACAGACTTGGAGGTCAGTTAAGTATGAAGGACCCAAGGCAAGGAAGAGCTTGTTGTGTTCTAATTGTTGGAAGGTGAAAGGGAACAGAATTTGCCCCCCCCCAAATGCCTTTTGGGCATAAAGGATTATCTTAAACTGATTATTTTTAAGAAACAGAACACATTGGAAAGCTCTGAAAACCTACTAGAAGTTACTCTTTCCTAAGAGGCATTAACATTTATAAGGGAAATCTCCATTTGTAAGCATATCTCCCTCTCTGTATCAGGAAAAGGAAGATGACTAAATCTCTAGAAACTCTTACACATGGAGAAAGCAGTGACTTAAATGGACCTAACAACCATATACCCCTGCTTTGAGTGATAACGTGCATAACTGGCTCCTACCCTTGCTACCCCCAACATCTTTTGTCTTTAGCTAGAGTTTGTGTTTAAGGTGGTGGCTTAGGCCATTTCAGGGATTTATTCAGTTTTCCTGGGTATCTCCCAAGTATACAGGAGTACACATGTTATTAAACTTGTTTTTCTCCTGTTAATTTGTCTTTCATTACAGGGGCTTCTCAACCAAGAACCTAAAAAGGTAGAGAGAAAATTATTTTCCCTCTTCTACAAAGGCTAAGGTAACTGGAGAGTAGTGAGTGTAGATGAGAGAATGTGAGATGAGAGCAGAGTGGTACAAAAGCTCTCAGTGCCTTGTGCACAAGGGTAAGGGCTTTAGATTTCATTCAAAGAGCAATGGGAACTCTTTGAAGGGCTTCATGCAGATAAATGACACAGTCTGATTCAGGTTTCTTGCTGCTGTGTGGAGAATGAATTGTAGTGTGGGCAAGAGTAGAGCAAGGAGAACAGTTAGTAGGCTCTTATAAGAGTCTAGACAGGAGATGATGGTGGCAGCAAAGAATGAGAGAAGTAGACCTATTGCAGATCTATTTGAAGGGACAACAGACACTTGCTGGTACTTTGGATGGCAGTGGGATCTCCATATACTGCAATGTTACTGCATCCCTACAGTCCAGGACTCCTAACCTGGGATCCATGTGTCCTGGGAAATCCATGAATGCACCTTAGGAGTCCATAATCTCCCTGAAAATGTCCACACAATTGTGTGTCTGAGCATTGTCTTGGTGGGGGTTGTGGTGGGAGTAGGGGTCCATGGTTTTAAATATCTACTCTCCATTCTTTTCTTCTCTGTTCTCAGTCCTTGGGTTTGGTTAATGGGGATCCCTAGCAAGATGGAAGAGGGTAGAGTGAAGCCAGGGGTCATATTTCCCTGATTTTCTCTCTGGAAGGTCACCTCAGTCTGGCTGAGTTCCTTGAGAGAATGTCACAGATCTTATCAAGGCAGCCCTCTGTGTGGGAATTTTCCCATCTGGGTTCCATTTACCACTCTGTCTCCTTGATCTTTGGACCTAGGAGTGATAGTAGCCTCAGTGTACTGCACTGACCCTCATTGTCATACCTGAAAGCTTCCAGAGTGACCTCTTTCTTGGTTGGCTCCTTACTTCTTATTGGCTTGGGCCTTTAGGGCATCTCTCCTTACAAGGACTTGAGGAAATCATTCCATGAAATACCGCCTACAGTACTTCGTTCACAATAAAACACTGTATAACTACAAGGGTTTTATTACTACTATGAGCTGACTGAGCCCTAGCAGGTGAAAACCTGACTAAAAGTCATGTAGGAAAATCATCTGGTAACCTGTGATTTACCTTTGGCCTCTCCTCCTATTTAGTTATTTAGATTATAATTTTAAAACACAATATATCAAAAATGGCACATAACTCCCACTGATAACCTGAAAAGGGAATGGTTTCAGGCATCTGTTTTAGCCAATGGGTCCCTGTGGTGGCTTGTGTCTTTTCTAACATATGAGCTGAGGAATTAAAGGTCTATTTCCTCTTTAGGCTGCAGCTGCACAATCTCATTCAGGATTCTACCTGCTCTGTTTTGGTCACTGACACATCTGTCTTACTAAAAGGTGAGGAAGTTTGATCTATAGGGGCTTTACCTAGTACCTGAATACACTTTGACACAACTTAATATACACACCAGACATTTTCATTTCTGACCTCTTTTTCTCTTAGGTTTTCTGACTAGCTCTGAGAGCTGGTGGGTAGAAACATCTCACCCCTTTTGGCACAGGCTCTAGGCCAAAATGAAACTTTTTGGCATCCCTGTCCTTAGAGCTAGCAGCTTCTCTGAATTGCACATTCAGATATTTCTCAACAAACAGTTCTCTCGACCTTTCAAGTGATATCAGTGTTTCTGCAGTCTCTTCTCTTAGCTAAATCCCACCCACCCCTTCTTGATCATCTTGGCCAACTTCTTGCCAATTTCTACTAATAAATGTCCCCTCTGGTTCTGACTTTTCTAAAACTCCCATGTCCCCCACTTCTCTTCTTCTCTTAAATATCATTCTCAAGGACACGCTCCTACCTTGTTTTCCAGAAGCCTCTCAGTCAGTATATGCCATTGTCACCTTTACATCCCAACTCATCTTAGTTATGATGCAGGTATAATAACAGTTCACATAATGGAGAGTCACTCACACTGAAGGAAAATCAAGTTGCCTTATGTCTGTAGCCACAAAATTTTGGCTGAATAAATTCTGAAGTGTTATAAGGTGTAGGAGGTATGGCCACTACTTAAGGTTAATTTTAATTATTCACTCATCTTTTCCCTAAATCGGTTCAATTTACCTGCCTACTAGAAATTGCTTCTTAGGACTCCCGGCCAAGATGGAGGCGTAGGTAGATATACTTTGCCTCCTCGCACAACCAAAAAAAGGACAACAACAAATTTAAAAATAAAAAAATAACCAGAACTACCAGAAAACTGAACTGTATGGAAGTCCAACAACCAAGGAGTTAAAGAAGAAACATTCATTCAGGCAGGTAGGAGGGGCAGAGATGGGCAGCTGGGCGGAGAGGACTTGCAGCAAAATGGCGGATGGAGGACCAGATGGACGAGGCGATGACTAGTGGACCAGGTGGTCCCACATTTGCGTGCAGATAAACCAGGAGAAACCACTGGGGAACAAGATAGACTGAGCAACCTAGGGCTCCATCATGGGGAAATAAAGCCTCAAAACCTCTAGCTATAAAAACTTGTGGGGGTTGTGGCAGCAGGAGAAGCTCCCAGCCTCACAGGAGAGTTGGTTGGAGAGACCCACACGGACCTAGAACATACACAAACCCACCCACCCACCCAGGAATCAGCACCAGAAGGGCCCAATTTGCTTGTGGGTAGCAGAGGCTGCTGAAAGCAGCCAGCCTAGTGCCAAGCAATTGGCATTGTTCCCTCTGACCCCGCCCCCACAGACAGCACCACAACGCAGTGATGTGGGTTGCCCCACCCTGGTCAATACCTAAGGCTCTGGCCCTTACAACCTAACAGGTGTGCTGAAACAAAGAAACATAGCCCAAATGAAAGAACAGATCAAAACTCCAGAAAACATACAACTAAGTAATGAAGAGATAGCCAACCTATGAGATGCAGAGTTCAAGACACTGGTAATCAGGATGCTCACAGAATTGGCTGAGTACGGTTGCAAAACAGAAGGAAAAGTGAAGGCTGTGCAAAGTGAAGTAAGGAGAAATATACAGGAAACCAACAGTGAAGTGAAGGAAACCAGGACTCAAATCAATGATTTGGAGCAGAAGGAAGAAAGAAACAGTCAGCCAGAACAGAATGAAGAAACAAGGATTCAAAAAAATGAGAAGTTTAGGAACCTCTGGGACAACTTTAAATATTCCAACACATGAGTCATAGGAGTACCAAAGAAATTGGAAACTTATTTGAAAAAATAATGAAGGATAACTTCCCCAATCTGGCAAAGGAAATAGACTTCCAGGAAGTCCAGGAAGCTCAGAGAGTCCCAAAGAAGTTGGACCCAAGGAGGAACACACCAAGACACATAATTACATTACTCAAGATTAAAGAGAAGGAGAGAGTCTTAAAAGCAGCAAGAGAACAGGAGACAGTTACCTACAAAGGAGTTCCCATCAGACTATCAGCTGATTTCTCAAAAGGACCTTGCAGGCAAGAAGGGGCTGGAAAGAAGTATTCCAAGTCATGAAAGGCAAGGACCCACATCCAAGATCGCTCTATCCAGCAAAACTTTCATTTAGAATGGAAGGGCAGATAAAGTGCTTCTCAGATAAGGTCAAGTTAAAGGAGATCATCATCACCAAGCCCTTATTATATGAAATGTTAAAGGGACTTATCTAAGAAAAAGAATATGATAAAAAATATGAACAGTAAAATGACAATAAATTCACAGCTATCAACAACTGAACCTTAAAAAAAACAAAGCAAACAACTAGAACAGGAACAGAATCACAGAAATGGAGATCACAAGGAGGGTTATCAGCGAGGACGGGGAGAATGGGGGGGAAGTACAAGGAATAAGAAACATAAATAGTAGGCCCAAAATAGACACGGGCAGGGGCATTACAAAGAGTATAGGAAATAGAGAAGCCAAAGAACTTATATGTACCACCCATGGGCATGAACTGAGGGAGAGGAATACTGGTGGGAGGGGGGTGCAGGGCGGAGGGGAATAAAGGGGAAAAAAATGGGACAACTGTAATAGCATAATCAATAAAATATATTCTTAAAAAATAGAAATTGCTTCTTGATTAGGTTGATTTGTACTGGAGAGAACATCAAGAGAGAGAAATTCTAACCATTTTAAAGAATTGACATCCCAGAGTGACCCCTTCTCTGAACACAATTATCTTTCATTATAGCCTGTGTTGTTTGCCTCCATGCCTGTGATTCCATCGTCATTATCTCCCTGAAAATACAGTTTTTGTTCTTGCTAAGGTCAGTATTAAAAAACAAACCAAACTAGACTCAAAATAATGGCAGGAAATGTGCTTTAAAATAACAAGGTAACAAATGAAAATTGCTAGCATGATCATTGTGAACCCTGGCTGTCCACTGACAGTTATGCTGAGACAGAGAGAGCTGGACTGATCCAGAAACCTGACAGACATAAGTGAAGGGCAGAATAACTAGCACCTGGTTGTGTTAACATCCTAAACACTCAGGAACAGGGTCAGGAATTCAGCTGGATGCCCAAAGTAGCAAAATCATCTGATTTGACACATTCAAAGTTTTGTTAGAATTAGCACCAGGGACAGGTGCAATAAGCTGCCTTTTCAAAGATATGGAAGCACATTGGCTTAAAAAAACTTCACTGAAGTAAAATGTGCACAAATCTTAAGTGTATGCTCACTGAATTTCACAAACTGAGAATGCACATGTAACCAGTACCCAGATCAAAGAACAGGAAATGACCAGTGACCCCCTCAAAATTCCTCTTTTGGTTGGTTCCTCCCAGTCACTATCCAACCATTCTTCCCTCTTTAGCACTTCTATCTAGCATACTTTATATTTTACTTGTTTATCTTATTTATAATTTGTCTGCTCAACCAGAATGTAAGCTTCATGAGGGCCGAGATTTGTGTTGTGTTTTGTCAAGTGCTGTATCCCCAGCTGTGCCTAGCACATAGTTTTCATTCAGTATATATTTTTTAAAAGAATAGATGAAATGCTATAATAAGAAATGCAAAAAATAAACCCAACCACCAACAGATGAATGGATAAAGAAAATGTAGTATATCCAGACAATGAAATATTATTCAACTATAAAAAAGGAATGAAGCACTGACACACACTACAACATGGATAAACCTTGGAAACATAATGTGAAGTGAAAGAAGCCCAACTTAAAAGACCACATATTGTATAATTCCATTTATTTGTAATGTTCACAATAGGTAAATCTATAAAAACAGAAAGTAGATTAGTGGTTACCTATGGCTGGGGGAGTGACAGAATGGAGTGACTGCTTAATGCATAAAGGCTTTCTTTTGGAGTCATGAAAATGTTTTGGAACTAGATAGAGGTGCTGATTGCACAACATTATGCATATACTAAATGGCACTGAATTGTACACTTAAGGATGGCTCATTTTTGTTAGGTGAATTTCACCTCAATAAACCAAATTTTTACAATATCCTAAAAGGACCAAACATTGTTGAACACCTTTCCATTCTCCATCAGAAAGAGTGAATTCTGGATCAGAATTTCAGGGAGAGGAAGATGGCAGCGTGGTAGGAGGGAGCAGATTCTACTTCCCCCTACACATGGGAGAAAATCCTAGCCGACCTACGTAGGAACAGAGCAAACAACCAAGATTATCACAACATATATAAAAATAGGAGATCACAAATGGTAGCGGACATTGAAAAACCCGACGGTAAGGAGACTACGTAAGGATAACAAGGGCCCAGGGATCAGCACAGGGACCAGGGAGGTTGCAGCTGCAGGCCTGGTGCTCCGGGGTCTGCCTGGGGGCTCCCGGGAGAGAGTTGGGTCAACTGCTCTCTCCCTGGCCAAACAAGGACTGAGCAGCACCCGGGGCGGCCAGTTTACTGGAGGGCACAGAGAGGGGAGTGAGGACGAAGAGGCACCCACACAGGGGCTGTGAGCACCCACGCATAGCCCTGGTGAAAGTGTGCACCCCACCCGGTGCGTCCAAAGGCACCCACCTGTACGCTCGCGCCCCCAACCAGGAGAGAGCTAGGTTTGGTGGAAGTCTCGGAAACCACAGCGGTGAAAAAGGAAAAGGCGCGGGCGCTCCCCGGGACCTATGATGCCCAGGCCCTGAATTTGGGGGAAGTGGGCGCCCCTTGGAATCAAGAGAGTGCGCACCCGTGAACCTGGAAAAGGCGTGGGCGCTCTGTGGGACATCGGAACACATGGTGGTGAACTCCCGAGGATGCACATAGGAGCACCTAGACCTCACACTCAGGACCCTTCAGAGAGGCACCAGACGGGCTCCAGGAAGAAAGCACATCTACCCTAGGAACAGTACCCCAGAGGCTGACTGAGTTCTGAACGGGAACAGAGAAAAACTGTCTCCAGTTGCCCCTCAGTGTGCTGCTGAGGCCAGCTAGAAAAACCGGTTTGGCCAGTCTGAAACCAACAATAGGTGTTTTTTTCTCTCTTTCTCTCTCTCTTTTTTTTTTTTGTTTTTTTTCTTTTAATTATTTTTTAAGTAACCTTTTATCTTTAAATTCGTATTATTTTTGATCTATCAATTCTTTATGCTTCTCTTTCTGTCACCCTAGTGTTGACCCTTCTCCCTTGCTTTCCAAATTTATCTCTTCTTCTTCCTTCCATCTTCTGCTTTGTTCCTTCCTTTTTTTTTGAAAATACAAGTAACTGCATAATTGTATTATCATTATTTCATTATTCTTACACCTTTTATTTTAATAGTATTTTGGTATTCCACTTCTTTCTGTATAGTCTTCTTTGCTTGGCTGGTTATATTGTATCATTTGATAGGTTTCCCCTGTTATCTCATTCATAGTGTATTGCTAATTTACTGTCCTTCATTTGTGTTCCATTAGTACAATACTCTCTATTCTTGAGTACAAGGCTCAATACTCACTATTCTTATTATCTAGATTTC
>CM052552.1:47651565-47663056 GCA_028533065.1 Trachops cirrhosus
AAAACTGCAAGAGAGTATTTCTAAATGCAGACAGTGTGTCAGGTGGCTTCCTTTTGCTACTCTAGATCCACTCTACTCTACCATCTGTGCCCCTGCAAGCCAACCTCATTGGACTCTGTCAATGGGTTCCTATGCCCTCTGCCTTCCACTTGCCTTTGGCCACCACTAGGAGATGGTAGGCTGGGAGGAGAGAGATCAGGATATTTATTTTCCTCCAACGCCTCTTGACTGGGTCTCTGAGGGCTGGCTGGTTGCAAGCCTGAACCAAAAGCCATCACTCCTGTCAAGAGGCCCTCTTCACAGAACTGTCTCTTGAGATTCCAGTAACCACTCCCACCTTCTGCTCCTTCAGGTCTGTGGTTTCCCTACACTCTGATATGCCTTTGTAAATAGTCTATTAAACTCATCTCAATTTACCAATCTGAGGGTGCCATCTGTTTCCTGCCAGGACCTGGAATGATACAGATGGCTTATCTGACAGGGCCTATTGATGGAGAGTCCAAGAACCCCTTATTGTTCTAACCAGAGATGGGGCAGCCTATAAATAACTGGAGGTTACTACAGGCACCTGGAATGAAGCTGAGAACTTGTTGGAGGCAGGGATTGGGTCTTACTGTCCTTGCAGCCCCAGCACTGTAGCAGAGCCTGTTTTTTAGTAGAAGGCCCTCTAAAAACAGGTTTCCTTTCTTTCTTTAGTTCAGGAACACTTTTCTGTCTTAAAAGGGTCCCCTTCTCAAATGATGATGTCCCTTGGAATGATTTTCTGCTGAAATCAAAACAATCAGTGAGTCCTTGAGCAGGTATTAGATGCCAACACTCTGAGTGGAAGTACAGGCCCCAGGAAGAGGAAGCAGCTGAAGAGATGAGGATCTAGAACAGCACTGGGGAAAGAATAAATGTTCTAACAGCGAGAAATGGAGGACTCCAGAGACCTCCACCCATTCCACAACTTTGCTCAAGGTCAAAGTTCTGTGCCAGGAAGAGGTGCTGATCCAGCTTAAGAGAAGCTTAGGAGAAAAACAAGCCTTCCCACTGTACAGGGGGTTTCCACCTCTCACCAGGTGGCAGGTACAGGCCAGTTACCTGCAAATTTTGCAGTATAGAAATATGCTAATTGTTGTTAAACAATAATGCATAGGTAGCCTTTTAACATTTTTTGAAAGACAGTGTACCCCATTTACAACTATGTCTAAGTATATATGCATCTTGATAAAGACTAGAATACACATGAAAATATTTATTGTATAGAGTATTAAGGTTATCAAATTTTTTTAATTTTTTAGCTTTATTGGAGTATAACCAATATATAAAAATTGCATACATTTAATATATACATCTCGATAGGTTTGGACATATGCATATACCTGTGATACCATCACCACAATCAATATACTAGAGCAAAGGAGGTAAAGTTGGGCAACTGTAATAAAACAACAATAAAATATTTAATTTGTGGTGTTTCCTGGTTCAGGTTTTGTTTTTGTTTTGTAAGAACACTTAACATGAGATCTGGCCTCTTAACATATTTGTTGTACAGCAGATCTCTAGAACTTACTTATCCTGCATTTTGCATTATTTTTCATTAAAATTGTTACTCATAATATTCTTATAATAAATGAAGATGAAGGAAAACACATAAAGCAAGTTTTATATGAAATTGGGCAACATATTTTCTTTTAAGCCTTCTTTTCTTCATCTATATAATGAGATAAATGTTCTCTATAGTCCATTCCAAATTTTACAAAATGTGATTCTGAACTGTTAAAATGAGTCATAAAAATGTGGATATAGAAAGTGAGATTTTGGTTATTTTAGCATTCCCATAAAAATTAAGAAATAGGTAGAACTGGTTTTGTTCCTACTGGGTTGGGACTGTGGTAACTGAAGTTCTGTCTATCCAACATAGTTTCCCATTTCTTCCTCTGAGTCACATGAAGATCCCTTCCATAAGTCCACATGACCCTGGTGGGCAGGTCAGTCTTAGTGCTCTGCCCCCTGCTTGACAGGTATTTGGTGGTCACATGACCAAATCACAGCCAATCATAAACTTCTCTAAAATTGATACATGGGGGTGGGGCAGGGAGCTGAAGACGCTCCCTTTCTCGTGGAGCTGTTAAATCTTTCTGCTTATTACCTGGGTGATGTTAGACAAGTCATTTAACTTCTCTGAGCCTCAATTTTTTTTTACTTTAAGTGAGAATAGTAATATAATTCACCTCATAAAAATATGTGAGGATTGAATAATATAAAGCATGAGAAAGGCTGTTATAAACTTTAAAGTATTTTGTAATATTATTATCAAATTTATTATTAAACATAAAAGTATATAATAACCTAATCCATTATAAGGTGTTGGCCAATGACATCTTAAGACATTACATTTTCCAGAAGTACTATATTTCTATTTTTAAAGGGACTCATTATATAAAATGCAAAAACAGCATGCAGTAATCTGTACTATCAAAAGTTAGGATAATAGTTAACTTTGCAGATGAAGCTAGTGTATATTCTGTTTGGTGAAATGTCAAGATGCAGGGCTAGACAAAGAGATCTTAGACTGACACCAAAAGCACAAGCAATAAAGGGGAAATGGATAGATTAGGCCACAGCAAAATTTAAAAAAAACAAAACTTTTGCTCTGGGAAAGATCCTGCTAAGAGGGTGAAAAGACAAGAAACAAACTGGGAGAAAATATTTGGAAACCATATATCTGGCAAAGGACCAGTATCTAAAATATACAAAGAACTCTCAAAACTCAGTAGTTTAAAAAAAAATAATAAATGATCCACTTAGAAAATGTATAAAAAAACATAAAGAGACATTTCACTGAATAGGATATACAGATGGCAAATAAGTACACAAGAAGATGTTCCACATCCTTAGCCTTTAGGGAAATCTAAACCATCAGAATGGCTAAAATAAAAAATAATGACAACATGAAATGCTGGTGATGATGCAAAATAGCTAGATCCCTCATACCTTGCTGGGAATGGAAAATGATATGGCCACTCTGGAAAACAATTTGGCAGTTTCTTACAAAACTAAATATGCATTTATGATATGACCCAGCACTTATACTCCTGGGCATTTATATGAAAGAAATGAAAATGTATGTTCACACAAAACCTGTGCATAAATGTTTATAGCAGCTTTATTCATAAAAGCCCCAAACTGGAAACAACCTATATGTCCTTCAACATGTGAATACTTAAACAGATGTGGTACAACCATACCATGAAATACCATGAAATACCACTCAGCAATGAAAAGATATAAGCTGTTGATACAAATAACAACCTAGATGGATCTATAGTAAAGCTAATCTCACAAGGCTATTATATTGTATTCTGTTTATATAGCTTTGTTGACAAAATCATAGAAATGGAGAACAGATAAGTGGTTTCCAGGGGTCAAGGAGGGATGGGATGGGAGGGAAGTGGGTGTTGCCATAAAAGGGCAATATGAGGGATCCTTGTGATGATGGAATTGTTCTGTACCTTGACTGTAGCAGTGCTAATAGCCTGGATGTGGTATTGTACTATAGTTTTGCAAAGTGTTATCACTGGGAGAAAGCAGGTAAAGAATACATGGAATCTCTGTATTATTTCTTACAACTGCATTTAAATTTACAGTGATCTCAAAATAAAATGTTTCATTTAAAAAGAAAAAATGTAGAGGGACTCCCAAAGAGCAAAAAGCCTATAAGGCTAACATGAAAGCATCTAACAGTGTGATTTCAGGCATGGTGGAAAGTTAGTAGAAGAGGGAGATAGGTGCATATTTTGTCACTTTCTTTAAAGTCAACCCTGGCACCTAATATAGAGAGATATTAATATTTACACATGGATGATTTAAGGATGATTCTTCATATATTACTCTTTGTAAACTTTGGAGTCATCAGTGAAGGCAAGACAGGAGTTTGTACCAAATGTCTATCTGGTATTCTTAGTCCGAGCCATAAAGGACTTAGCAACCTCTCTTAGTGCTCTGCATGTTGTGTAATTTCACTATAGTGATTTATATAGAAAAAGATTAACACAGTTTTAATCTGCACCAAAGAGGAATTTACAGATGAAAACATCTCAGTCCTATCTAGCTAAATTTTCTTAGAGGGAAAACAGCCATGGTCTCAGATGTAGTTACATGATAAAAGTCTCCTGATGACTCATAAAATATTTCTTATGGGGGAAGAATGCCTTTAGAATTACAAATACAGTTGCAAAAACTAAGACAAGTTTTGGCAGGAATTTCATGGAGGGTAGAAAAGTGGGGAGTGGGGGACATCTGTAATAGCATCAACAATAAAAAATTGATCAAAAAAGTTTTTGGGGGGCAGGCTGTGTAACTCCTGTTGTGATGCTCTGGTGGGAAGGCTGGTAGAAAAGTGAGGGCTAGAGGAGTAGGGATGGACAGGAGAAACTGTTAAAGAGAGACTCTTGGAACCATTATTTCTTTTTGATAAGCCTAAGAAATTTAGGAAATATGTGTTAAGATGATGAGTTTTACTACTAATTTAGCCATTCACATTCTAATGGGGACTGTGTGAGGACCAAAAGATCTGGGAGAAATACATTTTAAAAGCATAACCATGAAGATAGTGGTATTGATGAATCAGTGTGGGCTCCCTTCAAGATTGAGTATTCTGAGGAAGAAGAGAGGGAGGAGGGGCAAGGAAGAGGTCTGCATGGTTGGTAGTCATGGTGTTTGGCTTAGTGTTTGGCCCATGTCTTCCACAGACTCTGTATCCTACCCCAGAAGGGCTGACCAGCCTTCATTGCTTGGCTGAGGCAGGGACATTCAATGCTGGAGGCAGGCAACAGAGAGCCACCTGATAAATGATTTGGTCTTTAGAAGAGTATGGATATGCAGCCATCAATCAGTAAACTGAGGCATGGTCTAGGCAAGGACCAAACAGGGGGGACCCTAGTGCACACAAAGGTGGAGTGGGGGTTATGTAGAACCCTGAACCAGGAACAGCTGCCATGTCAGCAGGAGCCAGAAGACGTGCTGAAGCCAACAGCTGAGCAAAGCTGGGCTCAGGGACAAATAAAGGTAGGGTAGGCAAAATTCCAAGATGGCCCCTTGAATTTTTGCCCCCTGGTATACACACTCTGTATCATCCTCTTCCCTTGAGTATGAGCAGAATCTGTGAATATGGTGGGATAATCATTCCATCAATTAGGTCATGTCATATAAGATTCTGCCATAGCAGACTGGAGGGAGATTCTCCTGCTGGCTTTGCAGATGTAGCTACCATGTTATGAGAAGGCCACATGGCTAGGACCTGAGAGCAGTCTGTAGATGCTGAGAGAGATCCCCTGTCAACAGCCAGCCAGAAAATGGGGATCTCAGTCCTACAATTTTAAGAAAATTAATTCTGCCAGCAACCCAAATGAGTTTGGAAGAGGACCATGAGCCTCAGATGAGATCACAGCCCTGTCTGACTGGCACCTTGATTCAGCCTGGTGAGACCCTGAGGAGAGGATCCAACTAACCTGTACCAGGGTTCCTCACTCACGAAACTATTCGTAATAAATTCCTGTTGTTTTGAGCTGCTAAATTTGTGATAATTTGTTACACAGCTGTAGAAAACTAAAATAGAAGATCTGGCCTGGATTCAGGAATGTTAGGATCAAAGAGGGTTGTTGACAGTGCCCAGCTGTATAGATGGATCCCACAGGGCACTAACTTCAATGGAGGCAACTGTAGAGGACATCCCACCACTGCCACAGCTGTCTTTAAGGGGCCTTGGCCACTCTCAGACATTGCCCTGTGGGAATGTAAATTGGCACAACCTTCATGAAAGTCAATTTAGCAGTATCTATCAACATTACAAGAGCATGATCTTTGACCTAGTAACTTTGCTTCAAAAAATTTACCCCATACATATTAGCCGACATGGGAAATGATTCATGTACAAAGTTATACATTTGAACATTCACTTGCTTGCTCATCCATTCACTCAACACATGTATATTGTTAGTTATAGGAAAAGACTGGAAACAGTCTAAATTTCTATCAATAGGGATAATTAAATACTTTACTGTACAATGGAATATCACATAGCTGGAACAAAAGAACCAGGAAGCTTTGTATGTATTCATATGGAAAGGTCTTCAATAGGTTTTTAAGGAGAAAAGAAGAATAGAGCATGTGTCATGTTAAAAGGAGGAGAGTGAGGATGTATATTCACATTTACTCACACCTGCATTTAAAAAAATCTCTGGAAGGTTACTGTGGCTGCTTAGTTTGGGGAGGATGGGGACTAGACAAAGGGGGGCAAGCATTAGAGGGACACTGATTGGGTTATGCTTTTTCTTTCTGAACCATTTTGAACTGTCAGCTATATAAAATGTTAAATTCGTGTATTTTAAAGTTAAAATATTTTAAAAAAGAGGTTGGCTCAATAGAATTAGAGAACCACATGATCTTTGTAGAATTACCCCCCACCCCCCACCCAGTTTCCTTTGCTATGTGGGACCAGGATATCAGCATGGGAAGGGTACTCTTCCCATGTCCCCAGGCTTGGATTTTTCAGCCTGAGCACTATCCTTTAATAAGGAGCCACCACCTACCTCCCACCAGCTCCCTGGAGAGAATTTAAGTGCTATTTTCCCAGAGGCCACCAAGGCTTTCCAGCTGCACCAGGGCCCCTGCTGGCAGCTGAGATTCCCCTGGGACATGAGAATCTGAGGGTCCCACTAATGACCAGGCTACAACCATCTGGGAAAACTTGAGTTCAAATAACACAACCAGTCCTATCCTACAGATCTGAATCCAACTCAAGAAGAACTGAAATTCAATGGGATGTACCAATACTAATATCAGTACTGGTTGTTTACACCTGGAGTCCATTCTGACTGTTTAGTGCCTATGGTCTACCAGTTGTTAGATATTTTGGCTATCACCTCTGTCCTCTGCTGCTTCTCCTTACTTCAGTCCCCTGGACTGCCTTCTCCCCACTAATCTGGGCTTCCTCCCCTGATTCTGCCTGTTGCTGCTAATTACCTTCCGTCATCAGATGAGTCCCAGCATAACACAGATGGCATGCACAAATTGGGTCATTTGAGAAGAGTTTAATAAGAGATTATTTATAAAAGTGTGGACAGAGTGTAGGGAAACCACTAGGGATAGGGCAGTACCCTCAGGCAGGAAGAGAGACCAGCAGTAGAAAGAGATGAGTAGAGAGGGCCCTGGCAGAAGCTAAGACTTGTGATTGATTACAGGAGGCAGCCAGCTCACTGTGACTCATCAGAGAGTGAGCCTGGGAAATTAAAAACCCCAGCTTTCCTTCCTCCTTCCATCTCCTATAGGTATCCCATTTTCCTAACCACACAGAGGGCACAGGAGCCATCCATAAAGTTCAGCTTCCCAGGCACAAAACGTGGAGGAGAAGGGTAGAGAGTAGATCTGGAGAGGCAAATGGAATATATTTAGCACTCCTCCCACATTTTAGAAAAACTTTATCATGGAAAAATTTCAAACATGTTTTTAAAAAATAGAGAGACTAGTATAGTGAACCCCCCATACTTATCATCCAGCATCAACAATTGTCCACTTAGAGCCAATCTCATTTTATCTATATCTTTACTCACTCTGCTTCCTTATTATTTTGCAGCAAATGCCAGACATATTTCATCTGTCAGTAATTCATATGCAACTCTAAAAGATAATAATTCTTTTCAAACCACAAAACAATAGCAAAATAAATAAATTAAAAATTCCTTTATATCATAGAATATCCAATCAATGTCAAATTTCCAGTTGTCTAATAAATATCATACATGTTTTTTTAAAAAAATTGCTTGAATCAAGATCCAAATAAAGGGTAATCCTTGCCTTGGTTGATAGGTCTTTTGAGTCTCTTTTAAATCTATAATTTCCCCCTCTATCACTTTTCTTTTTTTTTTTTGCAATTCATTTGTTAAAAAAAAACACAAAACATTTGTCCTGTAGCATTTCCCACAGTCTAGATTTTTGTGATTTTATTGCCACAGTCTTCTTTAACATTCCCTGTCCTCTGTATTTCATGGAAGTTTATAGTTGATTCTAGAGGCTTAATCAGAATTTAGGTCCAATTTTTATTACTACTTGATAGATGGTGTAGTCTTCCTTCAGAAAGCAGAGTCTGGTTGACAGTTTTTGTGATGTTAGTAGCCATGATGATTGATGCATAGGTCCATTAACTCATTGCAAAATGATGATATTCAAATTTACTCCTTTTCTTGTGTTGGCAATTTTGTATCTTGGTTTATGTTTTTTCAATTCATAATTCTTCATGGAACTCCCTCATGCCACCTAGTGTAGCCCTAATGCATCCTTTTTAATGGCTGCATAATTTTCATGGTATGGATGTACTGTGTTCTTCCTATTGACAAGTTTTCACTTGGTGTTTCATTTTTTTGAGACTACTATAAGCAATGCTGCAATAAAACATGTAAGGGCATGCAATACACATGTCCTTACTTAGTACTTTCCTTCCTATGTAACAGATTTTCAGGAGTTGGTTTATTAAGGAAATGCAGTATTTTAATATTAACAAATGTTACCAGATTACTTTTTAAAAAAGATTTTATTTATTTATTTACAGAGACAGGGGAAGGGAAGGAGAAAGAGAGGGAGAGAAACATCAATGTGTGGTACCTCTCACGTGCCTCGCACTGGGGACCTGGGCCACATCTCAGGCATGTGCCCTGACTGGGAATCAAGCCAGCGATCCTTTGGTTTGCAGGCAGGCACACAATCCACTGAGCAACAGCAGCCAGGGCTACCAGATTACTTTTTAAAATGGTCATAATACTTCACGTCCACCAAAAATGTGCAAGAGTACTCTTTAATCCATATCCTCACCATTTATAGGTGTTAGAGCTTTTATAATTTTTTGCCAGATTATGGGTATAAAATAATGTCTCATTGTTTCTGTCTCTGGAGCCAGAGTGCTGGATTTAAATTCTGACTCTGCCACTTACTAGATATGTATCTTGGTCAAATTAACCTCTCAGGATCTGAGTTTCTTTATTTGTAAAATGGAGATGATAATAACAATACCTGCCTTAACATGTCATAAGGATTAAGTGAGTTAACAAATGTAAAGTACTTAGGACAGTGTCTGGTTCACTGCAAGTGTGTCGTTATTTTTGTCTATTTTAACTTATTCTCTTTTTTAATGTAGAGCTCCATGGTGTATCACATTGATTTCCTCTAATGTCAGCAATTCAGCATCTTAAGTCCCCTATTCTTTTACATTCCCCCCAGTACAAAGCCCATTCTCCTCTCCCTCTTACCTGGGCTGCCAGATGTAATTGAGCAAACAGTGCCATTCAGAATTCAGGCTCTTTTTCCTCAGATGGGTCCTGAACACTAATCAGAAATCTCTCCATGTCACTAAGTCTGTTTCTCCTCACCTCCCCAAAGCAGGTGTCCTAATTTGTCACCACACTTCCTGATCCTCTACTCCACTAAGCTCTTAGCAGACCACCTTGAATCTCTTACCTATAACCTTATAGAAGTAGATTTGGCAGATTGACTTATTCAACACACATGTCAGTGTGTGGAGTCTGGAAATATAAAAGGATTCTTTGAAACTAGGATTTGGCTGTGATTTGGGTCATGCCAGTCAGAAGCACTTATGCATCAGATGGTGGCATGCTCTCATAGTGAAAAGTAATATTTTCAGATTGCTTTAAAATATAGTGTTTTGACCATACAAACCTAGTGGAATATACCCTAAAGACAAAGCACTCTAAAAAAAAGCTCAAACAGCTTTCAGTAGTCTCAGTAACATTAGTATTGCTATTTACACACACATGTGATAAGCCTAATTAATTAATGTTGTTAGGAATCAATATTTTCCACAAAAGACAAAAGAGAGATGCCAATATAAAATCAAGTAAATTAAGTATAAGCCCTTTAATCAAAATTTCAAATTGGAAATACCAGTATAAACTTATGCTTTAGAATCTTTTTCCAAAAAAAATTTGCATCTCTTAGGTTTGTACACTGATACACTAGATACAGTGGTGACTTGGGAGCAGTGAACATACCAATAACAAAATAGTGGTCTCTAAATACCATTTTTACCTAAAAGAAACAGGACTCCTTTGAGAAATGGCTGACTCTACACAAAGATAGGAAGTGTACAAAATAAGCAGAGAAACTATCAATGACTACAGGGATTGTGTCAAAAAGTCTCCAACTTGAAGGCACTCCCACTGGTTTAAGATGAAATCATTTGGGCATCAAAATGACAGATTGTTGCAATTGATTAGTAAACATCAATGTTTTTAAATTTATGAGTTCACAATGATACTAAAAAAATAAAACAAAAACTCAGAAAGCTCATTTGTCATCATTGGAGGTTGCTAAAATACCAATTCATTGTTCTAAAAGTTGGTTTTCATTATTTATTTTAGGCATTCATGATTTTTTAAAAATTTATTTTTCAATTACAGTTGACATAGGATATTATATTAGTTTCAGGTGTACAACATAGTGGTTAGATATTTATATACCTTACAAAGTGATCACCCCAAAGTGATCACTAATACCCATCTGACACCATACATAGTTATTACATTATTATTGATTATATTCCCTATGCAGTATTTTCATCCCCATGAATATTTTTATAGCTGGCAATTCATACTTCTTGGAGATTTGGGGATATTGTTGAAAAGGGTGAAAGTTTATATTTTTTTAAGAAAAGAATCAAACATCCGGCCTTTCCTGTATATGAACTGAATTTTTAGGTAACCAAACAGTTGGCAAAGAATGTTCTTTTTAGAAGAAATCCAGATAATATGCAGAATAATAATAAAATTAGAATATCACCATTTTTCAGGTCCTAATAAAATAATGGATCTTAGGGATGATCATAAATGCTGTTTAAACCATTAGGAGAAAGCTTGATAGGAAACTTTATAATGGATGAGTCAGGCTGACACCATTTGATACCACTAATCAATTTTAGCCTCACTACAAGAGAGACAGCACACATTATTTACCTCTTGATGTGAAGTAAAGTACACAGCATCAACTATTAAATATTTTGCCTATACAAAACCTTAACCTAATCAAGTCTCTATAACTATCAATTATCAGGAAGCACATGGAACAGGGAATGAGTTAAATGACACCCTGCAGAAGCAATTAACAAAATCAGAATATAATACATCCTACAGGATAAATGATCCAGGATAAAATTTATTTTTTAAATAAATCAATGGTATGGGGAAAAAGGAGGTGAAGCTGTTATAGAATAAAAGAAACTTAAGAGCTATAATAACCAAATACCATATATGAGCCTTGCTTGGATCCTGATATGAACAAAATAACTGAAAATGATATCTTTGTGAGAATTAGAGGATGTTGAATATAGCTGGGGATGGGATTATATTAAGGAATTATTGTTCATTTTCTAAGATGTAAGAGTGATATGGCATTTATTTACTTGCAATGTCTTTATTAGGTACAGATGTTCACTGAAACATTT
>CM052552.1:47663156-47677931 GCA_028533065.1 Trachops cirrhosus
TTTGGTTTAAAATACTCCAGAAGCAAAAAATATTGGGGTAGTGGCTAAGTAGAGCAAGATTGGCAAGATATTGATAACTGTTGAAGCCCATAGGGATTTATTAAATTATTGTTTCTGCTTTCTTATGTTTAAAGATTTTTAAAATTTTTTTGTTGTTGTTCAGTTATAGTTGTCCCCATTTTTCCCCCATTACTCTCCCCTGCCCTACCCATCCCCACCTTCCACTTTCAGTCCTCCTCCCCAATTGTCTTTGTCCATGGGTCTTCATACATGTTCCTTAAAATAAATGTTTCTTGCCCTGGCTGGTGTGGCTCAATAGATTAAGTGCCCGCTTGCAAACCAAAGGGTCACCAGTTTGATTCCCAGTGTAGGGCACATGCCTGGGTTGCAGGTCAAGTCCCTGGAGGGGGGTGCACGAGAGGCAACCACACATTGATGTTTCTCTCCCTCTCTTTCTCATTTTTGCCAAAAACTAAATGTTTCTTAAAGGCAAAGACCAAAAAATTGTCACAAATTGGAGGAGACAAAGGAGAAGTAAAGACTAATGCAATACATCCTGGACCAGATCTTGAAAGAGAAAAGGAAAAATCCAAATAATGTCTGTAGTTTAGCTTAAAGTATTGCATCGGTGTTCATTTTGTAGTTTTAATAAATGTACCAAGGTTGTCGGGTCCATTCAGGTTGCTATAACAAAATACCACAGACTAGGTAGCTTATAAACAATAGAAATTTATTTCTTGCCATTATGGAGACTGGAAATCCACGATCAAGGTGCCAGCATGATCCTCCTCTTCCAGGTTCATAATGGATGCCTTCTTTCTGTGTCCTCACATGGCAAAGGAGCTAGGAATCTCTCTGGGGCCTCTTTTTTATGGCACTAATCCCATTCGTGAGAGTTCCACTGTCAGGACTTAAGCCCTGAAGCGGACACCAGCCCGCAGTGTCCACAGTGTTATAGATGAGACAAGATAAATTCACATGGACTACCGAGTCCTGTGGAGGAAAAGGGATGGCACGGCCACTCTCTCAAGGGGAGAGCGTGCGGACCCTTGCCTTGACAGGCTTTTATTGGCTTTTTAATAGCATACATTAAAGAAGGTTTTCCTTCATTATACTTAGGTTTGCTTTAGGTAATTACTTTTTACGGATAGGAGCAGAAGGGATGTTACTGATTACTTCTTACAGATTAATAAGGAAAAAATGTTGCCAATGCAAGGGAATGATAAGCTTAACAGGGCTGGTTACATCTCAGTCCTTGGGAGAATTAGCACCGACTTCAGGAAGTTACTTTAAAGATATGCAGTAAGCATTTGCTGCCTGAACTCAGGGTGAGAGAGTTTTAGCAAGAGCAAGTCACAAAGCAGCTTAGGTATATAATGCAGGCCTGATTTCCCACGGGAGAACTTTTCGGGCCTGGTCCTGCGTATCAACTTGCTCCCCACTGGTTTTCTAATATGACCTTCATTTCTCCTTTGCTTCTATATTTTCTCCATTTCTTTCTTGAGCGTTGCCAGCTCCTTGTTTATCTCATTTATCTTATTTCTTTCTTGAGCTATTTTATCTCTGTTTAAGCTGCTGATTCACAGATTTCATTTTTATTACATTTTTTTAATTCTTATATAATCTTTGATCATGGTTTTCATTTCTTTCCATGGCAAACTACTCTGGTGTATGCTCTTTGGCCTTTTCTTGGCCATGACCTCTATTCTTAAGAATATTTTTGTATAGTTCTTATACTGGCTCCTTTTAATTATTACTAATATTTCAATGATGATTGATTTTCCAAAACCAGCACTTTGTGGAAGATACAAAGGACAAAGCTGAGCTTTGAATAGCAAAATTTGGTTCAGAGTTTGGAGCCCCTTAAGTTATAAAATACCCTATGTAAAAAACTCACAGGATGAGCTCAATAGCAGAATGATGATGACAGAGGAAGGAGCTACTAAACTTAAATGTGTATCAGTAGAATTTTTTTAATTTGAACTACAAACAGAACAAAGGCTGAAAAAATGAACGGAACCTCAGAGAACTATGGGAGAATAACAAAAAGCTAACTAAAATTTATGTCATCTGAGTTTTAAAAAGAGAGGTAAAAGAGTGTGGTGCTGGAAAAAAAATAGTTGAAGAAATAGTTACTGAAGACTTCCCCAATTTGGTGAAGACCTAAATAAACCTCTACGTTCAAAAAAACTTGATGAATACAAACAAGATAAACATAAAGAAATCCATACCCAGATACATCCTAATCAAACTGCTGAAAACTAAAGACAAAGGAAAAAATTACAAAAGCAGAAAGCAAAACAATATAGTATTACCTATTAAGAACAATTATTTGAATGACTACAGATTTATCAGAAACCATGGAGATGACGAGGAAGTGGCACAAAGTTTTTGTGTTGAAAGAAAGTCAACACAGAATTTTACATCCAATGGAAGTATTCTTCAAGAATCAAGGTTAGCCCTGGCTGGTGTGACTTAGTGTATTGAGCACTAGCCTGTAAACCAAAAGGTCACTGAGTCAAGTCCCACTGAGGGTACATGCCTGGGCTGTGGGCCAGGTCCCCAGTTAGGGGTATGCGAGAGGCAACCATTGGATGTCTCTCTCACACATCAGTGTTTCTCTTCCTCTCTTTCTCCCTCCCTTCCCCTCTGTCTAAAAATAAATAAGTAAAATCTTTTTTAAAAGGAGTCAAGGTAATGTGGTCATTATCAGAGGGAAATGTGGGGGGAGCAGGAGAGGGTTAAAGGTGGGATAAATGGTGATGGGAAGAGACATGACTTGGGGTGGTGACCACACAATACAATATACAGGTCATGTATTATAGTATTATACACCTTAAACCTGTATAATTTGATTAACCAATGTAATCCCAATAAATTCAATTAAAAGATAGGAAAAATAAAAATAAATACAAGCATTATAAGAAAATATAGGGGATATTTTTATCATCTCAGGATGGGAAAGTTTCATAAGCAAGGCACAAGTCTCAGAAACCATAGAATTTGATTACATTTGAAATTTAAACTTCTGTATGGAAAATACCCCATAAACAGAGTGAAAGACAAGTAAGTGACAGTCTTGATAGGGGAGAAACTCCTTGCAACATGTATAACAGAACAAAGTATAACAGAACATGTATAACAGAATATTCAAAAATGATCAAGACTTCCTATACATAAATTTTTAAATAATGAAAACCCATTTTTAAAAAGGCAAAGATATAATAAGTAGGCAACTTATAGAAGAACTATTAAGGTGGCCAGTAATTTATAAAAACCCTTGAACACTAGATATCAAAGAAATATGGTATTTCTGTAGTTACAAAATAGTCATGGGGTTGTAAAGTACAGTGTAGGGAATATACAGGGTAGGGCAAAAGTTTGTTTACAGTTGTGAGTACATGAAACAGTTTATTCTTGTATTATTTATTAATTACTGTATTATTTCCCATATGAACAATTGTAAACCTACTTTTGCCCCACCTTGTAATCAATAATGTTGTAATAACTATGTATGGTGCCAGGTGGGTACTAGAATTACCAGCAGGGGGAATCACTTTGTAAATTGTATAGATGTCTACTATGCTCTACACCTGCAGCTAATATAAAGTAATATTGAATGTCAACTGTAATTGAAAAAGTAAAAAATAAAGAGACTAACTCAAAAAAAAAAATCAAGGTAAAACAATGATGTTCTCAGGCAAACTAAGAGAAGTCATTGCCAGCACCACTTCTCTAAATGAACTGCTAAAGGAAGTTTTTCAGAAAGAAGGGAAATACTAGCAGAAGGAAACTTGGCCCTGGTTGGTGTGGCTCAGTGGATTGAACACTGGCCTGCGAACCAAAGGGTGGCTGATTCAATTCCCAGTCAGGGCACATGCCTAGGTTGCAGGACAGGTCGGGCCCCCAGTAGGGGGTGCACAAGAGGCAACCACACATTGATGTTTCTCTCCCTCTCTTTCTCCTTCCCCTCTATCTAAAAATAAATAAATAAAATATTTTTAAAAATAAAAATAAATAAATACATAAAAAAACTTGGACCATCAGGAGTGAATAAAGAGCAATAGAAATGGTAAATATCTGGTTACATAAAATAGACCAATCTCCTTCTCTCAAGTTCTTTAAAGTATGTTTGATGATTGAAAGCAAAAATTATATCATTGTTTGATGGGATTTTCAATGTACATAGATGTAGTATATAAGACAACTGCAATATAAAGGGAGGAAGGTAAAATGACCTATATTGTTGTAAGGTTTCTACATTCTACTTGATGGTAAAATATTGATTCAAAATAGAGTGTAAAAAGTTAAGTATGTATATTTTAATCCCAAGAGCATCCACTAAAAAAAATAAAACTATATGAAGAGATAGTAAAAAAACCATAATACATAAATTAAAATGAAATAAAATGTTCAAATTATGCTAAAGAAGGCAGGAAATAGAAACAGAAAAAAAACAGAATGAACAAACAGATAATAAATAATAAAATAATAAACCTAAATGCAAACATATCAATAGCTGCATGAAATATGAATGGTCTACATACACCAATTAAAAAATGCAGTTTCAAAATAAATGAAGCAAAACAGCACTAAGAAGGGGAAATGCACAATTATATTTGGAGACTTCAATGTTCTGTTCCCAATAATCAATAGAACTAGTAGAAACTAAGCAAGGGTATAGAATTGAGCAACACTATCAATAAACTGGTTTAATTGATACTTATGTAACAACCCCTCAAATAAGAGCACAATACATTCTTTTCTAAAAAACACACATGGAACATTCATCCAGACAGACCACATCCTGGGTCATAAAACAAACCTCAACATATTTAAAAGAACTGAAATCATAGAGTATGTTCTCTGACTATAATATAAACTAAAAATCATAACATAAAAATAACAGAAAAGTTTCCAATAAGAAATTAAGCAACACATTCCTAAATAATTCATGGTTCTCAAATGAAATTAGAAAATATTTTAACTGAACAAAAATGAAACTACAATATATCGAAATTAGTGGGATGCAGGTATAAGTACTTAGATGGATATTTGTAGTATCAAATGTTGATATTAGAAAAGATGAAAGATCTCGAATCAGTAATTTATTTTTCCACCCTAAAAAACCTAGAAGAAAAGCAAGCAAAAGAAAGGGAATAACAAAGATAAAAGCAGAAATAAAATTGAAAACAGAAAATGAAACAAAAAGCTGGTCCTTTGAAAATATCAGTAAAAATGATCTGACAAGACTGATAAGGAAAAGAGAGAAGACACAAATTATCATTACCATAAATAAAAGAATATTACTACAGACTTTGTATACATTAAAAGGGTAATAAGGGCCCTGGCTGGTGTAGCTCAGTGGATTGAGCGTGGCCTGTGAGCCAAAGGGTTGCTGGTTTGATTCCCAGTAGGGGCATATACCTGGGTTGCGAGCCAGGTCCCCAGTAGGGGGCACACAAGAGGCAACCACACATTGATGTTTCTCTCCCTCTCTTTCCCCTTCCCTTCCCCTCTGTCTAAAAATAAATAAATAAAATCTTTAAAAAAAGGGTAATAAGGGAACATTGTGAATACTTTCATGGACAAAATTTGACCAATTAAATAGGCCAATTTCTCAATAAGCAAAACTACCAAAAATTACTCAAGGAAAAACATAACCTGAATAGTCAAATAACTATTAAAGAAATTAAATACATGGTTAAATACTTTTGAAAAAGGAAAGCTCCACATTCAGATAGTTTTACCAGCAAAGTTTACCAAATATTTAAAGAATAAATACCACTTTGACACAATCATTTTCAAAAAACAAAAGAGGACACTTACCAATTCATTTTATGAGGGCAGCATTATTGTGCTACCAACACCAGATAACAACATTACAAGAAAAAAAACATATTAATATGCATTGTAAAAAAATGCATTGTGACAATATACACAATAATAAAGAACACAGTAGTAAATCAAGTCTAGGAATATATAAAGGAAACCCTGTAACCAAGTAGAGTTTATCCTAGGAATGCAAGGCTCATCCAATGTGCAAAAATCAATGTAATCCATTATATCAACAGGCTATTGGGGAAAAACCCACATGATCATATCAAATAATGTAGAAAAAGTATTTGACAAAAGTCAACATCCATTCATGAAAACAAAAACCTCTCAGCAAACTAAAAATAGAAACTTTCTCAACCTGATAAAAGGCATCTACAAAAAAATGTACAGCAAGCATTATTATTAATAATGAAAGGTTGAACATTTTACTTCTAAGATTAGGAATAAGGCAAGGAAATACACTCTTACCACTTCTATTCAATTTCATTCTGGAACTCTTAGCCAGTACAATAAGGTAAGAAAAAGGAAATTAAAAGCATACATATTGAAAAGAAAGAAATAAAACTGCTCTTATTCACAAGAAACATGATTGGGTATGGAGAAAACCCAAAGGAATCCTCAACTAATTTTTTCTAGAATAGGAAAGTTAGCAAAGTCATAGGATACAAGGTCAACGCACAATAATTTTGTATATTAACAATCTGGCAGTCATGTTTCTATGTACTAATGATTTGGAAACCAAAATATTTTTAAATACTATTTACATAGCTCCAGAAATGTAATATATCTATGTGTAAATCTAACAAATCATATATAGGATCTGTATACTAGAAACTATAAAAAGATGATGGAAGAAATCAAAGACAGAAATAAAGGGAGAGACATATTGTTATCATGAATTGAAGGACTCAACATAGAAGAGACATCAGTTTCCCCAAATTTATCTGTAAGTATAGCACAATTCCAGTCAAATCCCAGGATAAGTTTTTTTAGATATAACAAGTTGATTCTAAAATTCATATGGAAAATCAAAGGAACCAGAATAGCTAAAATTTTTGAAAAAGAAGAATAAAGTTGGAAAAACATACTATTTGATTTTAAGACTTACTATATAGCTACAGCAATCAAAATTGTGTGGTGTTCTAGAGGGGAATAGACAACATTGATTAATAGACACATAGATTAGTGAAACAAAATAGAGAACTCAAAAATAGATACAGAGATATGTATACAGTTGAATTTCAACAAAGTTGCAAAAGCGATTTGATAGAGGGAAAATGGCCTTTTCAACATGGTACATCTTTAGGAGGGGATAAAAATATCTCAATCTAGAAACACTGCTTGCCTCCTTGCACAACCACATCAAAATTACAACTAAGTTATAGAACAACCATCACTCAGAACCATCAAAAATCGAGTTGAATGGAAGTCTGACAACTCCTTCCAGTAGGCCCCACACTAGACCCCCCCAGCCCAGGGTTCCAGTGCCAGGAAGATAAGCCCCATAGCTCTGACTGCAGTGCCAGGAAGATAAGTTTCCATAACTTCTGACTGCAGAAACCAGCAGGGATTGAGTCTGTGGAAGAAATTTCTGGAGTCCAAAGCAGTTCCCCTTAAAGAACCGACACACAAACTTACTCAGACTCACTCCCTCTGAGCTCCAGCACCAGGGTAGCAGTTTGAAAGGCACCAGTGGCATACAGGGAGGAATTGAAGTGTCTGGCATCAAGGAGAGAGCTGGAGGACAGTTTTCTCTCAGACAGCAAGGCGAACAGAGGCCATTGTCCTTTTCTGAGCCCTCCCTCAACAGAGCCACAAGAGCCAGCAGGCAGATGCCATATCTGAGGTGCACAAAAGGCAACCACACACTGATGTTTCTCTCCCTCTCTTTCTCCCTCCCTTCCCCTCTCTGAAAAATAAATAAATAAAACCTTTAAAAAATCTCAGTTGAAACTTCACCTCTTATACAAAAATTAACTCAAACGAAATATGGACTTAAATGAAAAACTATAAATCACTTAGGAAAAATTAAGAGAAAAGCTTTAGGACCTAGGGCTATTCAGGAAATTCTTAGACTGACACCAAAAGCACAATCCATAAAAGGGAAAATTGATAAATTGGACCTCATCAAAATTAAAATTTTTCTCTGTGAATGATCCTCTTAAGAGACTGAAAAGACAAACTATAGCCTGGAAGAAAGTATTTGCAAACCACAAATCTGACAGGATCCGAAAGGATTTGTGTTTAGAATATATTTTTTAAAACTCAACAGTAACAAAACAACCAGTTAGAAAATAGGCAAAACACACACATAAACAAACTTTCACCAAAGATATATACATGCAAAATAAGCACATGGAAAGATGCTCAACATCATTAGCTATTAGGGAAATGCAAAACAAAATCCCAGTGAGATACTACCACACACCTATTAGGACAAATGAATATTGACAATACCAAGTGCTGCCCAGAATATACAATAATTGCAATTCTCATATACTGCTGGTAGGGATGCAAAATGGTACAACCACTGTGAAAAACAGTGCACTTGTTTTTCATAAAATTAAACATACACTTACCATCTGTCCCAACAATCCAACTCCCAGGTATTTTCCCTAAAGCAGGAGTCACCAAACTAATGCAAGTAGATCAAATCAAGCCAAGGTTCTACCTTTGTGTGACCAACAGGCTAAGAATGCTTTTTACAATGTTAAGGAGTTTGTTTGTTTTTTTTAAAGAATATGTTACAGAGACTACATATGACTCACAAAGCCTAAAATATTTGCTACCTGGACCTTTACAGATGTTTGTCAACCTCTTCCCTAGAGAAATGAAAAGTTATGCTCACACAAAAAACTGCACATTGATTTTTATATCCCCTCTATTCCTTTTGTCCCAAACTGGAAGCATCCCAAAAGTCCTTCCACCAGTGAATGGATTAACAAACTGAATGTGATACATACATAATAATAAAATTCTACTCAGCAATAGAAAGGAATAAACTATTTTACACACAAAAACTTGGGTGAATATCAAAGGCATTGTGCTGAGCAGCACAAGAAGTCAGTTTCACAAGGTTACATACTGTCCGATTCCACTTATGTGACATTCTCAAAATTATAAAATTAAAGATACAGAAAACAAAACAATGTTGTTTAGAGTGAGAGGGTATGACTTAAAGGGGCAGCATGAGGAAGTTATGGGGGTGATGAAACAGTTCAGTATCTTTATTGTGGTGGTGGTTATACAAATCTATATATGGTTTAAAATTTATAGAATTGTATACCAAAGAAAAAAGTCTGCTTTAATGTATGATAATTTAAAAAGGAAGATAATAAAAATTTTAAAGTGGCCAAACATTTGACTAAATAAACAGCTTATTTTAAAGTGACTCATGAGATCTCACTGGTGTGACTCAATTGATTAGGTGTCATTCCTCAAAGAAAAAGGTCACCAGCTCAATTCCTGGTCAGGGCACATGCCTGGGTTGCAGGTTCTGTCCCTGGTAGGGGTGCGTGCGAGAAGCAACTGATTGATGTTTCTCTCTCACGTTGATGTTTCTCTCCCTTTCTTTCTCCCTCCCTTCCCTTCTCTCTAAAAATAAATAAAATCTTTTAAAACACAAAAAATAAAGTGACTCATAAAAGAAAATGAAATGTTAAATCAAACTACCAGCATAACAAAAGCAAAAATGCTGGTGCCATAGGTAAAGTTTAGATTGGTTACTAACTTCTGTCATTTTCTCAGCCATTACTATAGAAATTATACTATAAAATATTGCTTATGCAAGAAAAAAGATGCTGCGGTGGTTAGGTGGCAAATTTCATGGATCTGGGGGCAGATGGAGGATCATTAGACATGCCACAAATAATGTTCTGCAATATCAGTGCCTCTGGAATAACATTACTAATTAAGACATTTAAAGCTTCATCGCTAATTTAGCACAGGTTAGAACAGTGGGATACAAGCCATTCCCAGAGAGGATAAATAGTATTTTCAATTTTCATAACCAGTGCCTAAGATGTCACTGCAGAACAATAACTGGTTCACCGTTTGTGGGCAGGCACCACAGGGAGATGGGTTTCTCTGGGGTGAGCCTATCCAGGGCCTTATAAGCTAAGGTACTTCTGTTAATGAAGCCCTGTGGTAATGAACACTCTAATATTACCTCCAGATGGTGGTGGTGATGAATAATAACTCTAATCCCTCTTCATCCAATTAAAGAGTTCCTAGTCAGGTTTTGCAAACCAACATGATATTATTTTACTTTGCCATTCAAGGGCATATCTTTCCACTTAGTCTCTCAAAGTCCATTTTTTAATAGCTTGTTGAAATGTGATCCCTTTTGATGAGAGAACTGAGATAAAGGAAACACTGACCATACATCTCAAAGTCCATCATATGTTCTTTCCAATGTACTTGAAGCACTACAAATATCAAGAGAAGAAAATAAATGTATTATTTTGATATCTACCTTACTACAAAAGAGGATGGGAAGTGTAATCTAGTAATGTTCCCAAGAAGAAGAATTGATAGATTTGGTGAACAACCAGCCAGTCTTTGCCACAAGCAAATTGGTGATGGTGGAGGATGGATTGGAAAGAGAACAATTGAACAACTTTCCCTAGAGGGTGTTCATTAAGTGAACAGTGTCAGCCAAGAATGAAGACTATGAGGCAGAGCAATGAGACTGATCTCATATTTGCTTATTAGTTGAGCTTTCCAGGAAGCAGATGCTAAGACAGAGTTGAAGTGAAGAAATGTATTGGCAATCTATCCTGTGAAAGATAGAAGAGGGAGAATGCCATGAAGATCTGACAGTCTTAGCCAATACAATAGGAAGCTCCAAAGCAAAGATTGCCCATTATAGGGGTTCCATATTGCACAGTCATGGCAAGGGCCTAGTACTCTCAGCACATTCAGTCATTGTCTGGGAACTACCAAGGAGACAGCAATTCAACAATACATGAATGATTTCCCGTTATGAAAAATCCGAAAACCAGTTAAAAGGCTCTTGTACCCCAGGCAAACCTGAAATCAACTACAGTGAAGCTGGTAGGAAATTTTGTGGCACCCACTCACCATAGTCTCTCCCTCCAGCACAGTGCCACATAATTGTGAGGAAGCTCCCAGCTTGTGGCTTCTCCCTGGGGAAGGAAAGAGAAGACTAGACTGTACATCCAACATTCTGACTTTTCAGGGTCTACCTGAACAACTGGCTTCTGTCTCATCTGTCTCAGAGAGCTGACAGGACCCAGCATACTTTAAATGTCTGGCATTGCTGAGAACAAAAAAGAGCTGATTAGCATGCTTCTGCTCCTGAGGACCTGCAGTACAATAGACAGAGGCTAATACAGCTTTGGCAGTCTCTCCCCCAGGGGGAAAGTGAAGACTGAAGTGTATGTCCAATGTTCCAGCTTTTCAGGGGGCCGCCAAGGGACTGGTTTCTGTCTCGAGCACAGATGGGACCTAGCATACTCTAGATGCTTGGCGGCTGCTGAGAACAAAAAAAGATCAGTGTAGCCTGTTGATACTCCAGAGGTCCCGTGGTACAGTAGACAGAGGCCAATATGGGTTGGCAGCTTCTCCTTCAGGTGGGAAAAAGAAGAGTAGAAGCATGTATCTCACATTCTGGCTTGTTGGGGTACTTCTCAAGGAACCAGTTTCTGTCTAGCACAACTTGAGCTGCTGACAGGACCTGGATGCCTTGGGACTGCTAGGGGGAAAAAACTAGTTGGCATGTTGCTGCTTCAGAAGACCCACAGTAGAGCAGACAGATACCAGAGTAAGCCAGAGGTTATAAGCTCCTGAATGAAAGAAACAAACAAATCCCTTTAATTATAAATTAAATGCATAAATCTAGAGAAGACATATCCACAGAAAAGGTTTGAGAGGCCCCCATAATCTCTTGCCAGGTTAATTAGTGAAGGCTTTTCCCTGTACAAAGCCAGTCTGTAAAGAATGGAAGAAGTGGCTATTTTTTTTTCAAAAATCAATGGATGTCCACACAAAGTTACAAGAAATATCAAGAAATAGGGGGAATGGCCCAATCAAAAGCACAAAATAAATGTCAAAAAACTGACCCTAAAAAATGAATTATCTGACAAATGACATAAAATAATCATCATAAAAATGCACAGTGAGCTCAGGAAAATGATGTACAAACAAAATTACTTCAACAAAGAGATAGAAAATATAAAAAAGAACCAAACATAATTTTGGAAATGCACAATGCAATAACTGAACTGAAAAATTCACTAGAGGGGTTCAACAACAGGTTTGATCAAGCAGAAAAAATCAGAAACTCAAGAGACAGTTCATTTTGAAATAACCTAATCAAAGAATCAAAATGAAAAAGGGTGAAGAAAGCCTAAGGGATTTATGAGACATCATTGAGCAGATCAGTATTGGCATGGTAGTCCCAAAAGGAAAACAGAAAGGAGCAGAAAGCTTATTTAAAAAAATAATGACTGAAAATTTCCCAAATCTGGGAGAGGAAATGGCATCCAGATTCAAGAATCCTAAGTGACACTTTATAATCAAATTGTCAAAAGTCAAAGGCAAAGAGAGAATTTTGAAAGTAGCAAGAGAAAAATAACTTATCACATTCAAGGGAACCCCCATACGAGTATAAGTGGATTTTTCAACAGAAATCTTGCAGGCCAGAAGGGATATATTCAAAGTGCTGAAAAAACTGTCAAGCAAGAATACTGTGTTCACCAAAACTGTCCAACAAAAATGAAGGAGAGAGAAAGATTTTGCCAGATAAACAAAAGCTGAAAGAGTTTATCACCACTAGGCCAGTCTTACAAGAAATACTAAAGGAAGTCCTGCAAGTTGAAATGAAAACACACTAAATAGCAACACAGAAGTATATGAAAGTATAAAGACCACTAATAAGGGTAAATATAGAAACAAATAGAGAATACTGTAACTATGTAATACTGTAACTATGGTGCATATGAGTATAACACCTTATTTATGGCATAGAAGTTACAAGACGAGTATAAAAATAACTATAATTATAAAAAAGTATTAATGGATACACAATATAAAAGATGTAATTTCTGACATTAGTAACATAAAGTGGACAGGGGAGAAGCAGAAGTGGAGCATTTTTATATGTGATTGAAGTTATTAGCTTAAAATAGATTGTTATAACTATGTTTCATGTAAGTCTCTTGGTAACCCCAAAGAAAATACCTACAGAAGATACACAAAAGAAAGTAAGAAAAGAATCAAAACATGTCACCACAAAATAAAATCAATGAAACACAAAGGAAGACAGCAAGAAAAAAAGAGGGACAAAAGAGACAAATAGTAAACCAGAGGTGTCCAACCTTTTGGTGTCTCTGGGCTACACTGGAAGTAGAGTTTTCTTGAGCCACACATTAAATACATCGCAACACATAATCACAGAAAAATCTCATAATATTTTAAGTAGGTTTATGATTTTGTGTTTGGCCACATTCATAGCCATCCTGAGCCATGTGCAGCCTGCAGGTTGCAAGTTGGACACCCTTGTGAGTAAACAGTGATAAAAATGGCAGTAGTGAGTCTTTCCATATCAATAATTACTTTATATGTAACTGCATTAAACTCCCCCAAGCAAAAAACATGCAGTGGCTGAATGGATAAAAAAGACAAGATCCTATATGCTGTCTACAGGACTCACTTTAGATTTAAGGATACACATAGGCTGAAAATGAAAGCATGGGAAAATTATTCCTTGCAAATGGTAACCAAAAGAGAGCAGAGGTGGCTACATTTATATCAGACAAAATAGACTTTAAGTAAAAAAAAACTGTCACAAGCAACAAAGAAAGATATTACATTATAATAAAAGGGTCAACTCACCAGGAAGATATAACAATAATAAATATGCACACATCCAAGTCAGAGCACCTAAATATATGAAGCAAACATTGATTGACCTGAAGAGAATGGCAACACGAAAATAGTAGATTTTAATGACTTGCTTTCAGTAATGGATAGAACACCCAGACAGACAATTAACAAGGGAGTGGGATTTGAACAACAGTATACATCAAATTGACCTAATGGACATGTACAGAACATTCCACCCAACAGCAGCAGAATACATATTCTTCTCAAGCACACAGTCTATCAGCATCATCATTTTACCAATAGAAATCTTATCTCCTCTTGTGTCCCTTTACATTCTCCAATTTATAATTGTCTTAAATATTTCCTTTATATACATTTATAATTGTATACGGTAATGTCATAATTTTTGCTTCAAATATCAAACATAATCTATAAAACTCAAAAGGAGAAGAAAATCTTATATTTACTCCTATTTTTGCTCTTTCCTTTGTTCTTCCTTCCTTCCTGATATTCCAAGATTCCTTCTTTTATCATTTGCTTTATGTTTAGGGAACTTCTTTTAGCCATTCTTTTAGGGTTGATCTGCAGGCAACAAATTCTCTTTGTTTTCCTTCATCTGAGATTGTCTTGTTTTTTCCCCCTTCACTCCTTAAGTATATTTTCATTGCATATAGAAATCAGAGTTGACAGTTTGTTCTTTTCCTTCAGCCACAAAAATGCTGTGCCACTTCTTTCTGGCCTCCACAGTTTATGATGAAAAATCCATGGTAATTTTAAGATTTCCCCTATAGATAATGTGTCACTTCTCTCTGGCTCCTTTCAAGAATTTTTCTGTCTTTAGCTTTCCAGTGTTTCACTATGACATGTCTTTTTTTTTAATTAATTTTTTTATTTTAGATTATTCAGTACAGTTTCTATCCTTTATTCCCATTCCAGCCCACCCACCCATTCCTCCCCTCCTCCCTCCCCTTTCCAACACCCCTAGTTTTGTCCATGTGTCCTCTATATTTGTTCCTGTAAACCCTTCCCTTCTCCCCTGAAATTCCCTCCCCTCTCCCCTCTGGGCCCTGACAACCTGTCCTCTATTTC
>CM052552.1:47678431-47701924 GCA_028533065.1 Trachops cirrhosus
CGTGCAATATCTGAGATTTTCATGCCTATGTTCTCCTCCAGGACTTTAATGGTGTCACAGTTTATATTTAAGTCTTCTATCCACCTTGAATTTATTTTTGTGTATGGTGTAAGTTGGTGTTCGAGTTTCAATTTTTTGCATGTAGCTGTCCAGTTCTCCCAGCACCATTTGTTGAAGAGGCTATTGTTACTCCATTTTATGTTGCTGCCCCCTTTGTCAAATATTAATTGACCATAGAGGTTTGGGTTTATTTCTGGGCTCTCTGTTCTGTTCCATTGGTCGATGTTCCTGTTTCTACGCCAATACCAGGCTGTTTTCATTACAGTGGCTTTGTAATACAGTTTGGTATCTGGTATTGTGATCCCTCCTACTTTAATCTTCTTTTTCAAAATTGCAGGGAAGAGGGCTTTTCATTACTGATGAGTGGAAGTGGACATCCAGAATCTCCCAAATAATCTCTATTGGCACCGAAGAGTGGGGCCTTGTTATCACCAACTAGGGAAGAATGTCCTGGCTCTCCACTTGGCCTTCTCTAAAAACCCCTGGTAGAGGCTTGGAGCCCCTCCTCACAGCTTGGTAAAGGCTGGCACTTCTAGGTTACCAACTTCTCTAGTATCCAGAAGGATAGATGAAGCAAAAAGAAAACCTGGGGAACTCACTGCCAAGTCATTCCTCAGGTCTCAGGTCTTTAGACAATCTGCCTTCTGTCTACCTTTCAGAATATTCTTATGTTTGTTTTATATATAATACCCAGGGTTTTTAGCTGTACTTAGTGGGAACAATAAAGAAAAGTACTTCGACTCTCTTTCCAGAAGTAGAAGTCAAAATAAGTAAATTTGTATGTATTTTGTTTCCCTTCCTAGACAATGAGCATCATGTTAGCAAGGATCATTCTTGCCTTGTTCATGGCTTTATCCTCAGCCCTTAACACAGTATCTGGCACATAATTGATGGACTATAAATATTTGAAAATTGAATAAACATTTAACCAGGAAAAGACAAACTTTGAGGAGGCCCAATAGTTGACTTCATATATCCAAGAGGTTGTTTTATAGAAGGGCTCAATTTGTTTTGTTGCAATCCCTACCAAAAATAGAGTTAGAACTAGGAGTAGAAAGTACAGAGTAATAGGTTTTGGTCAACAGAAGGGTCTGTTCTCTAACAATTCAATGAGGTAGCAAGTTTCCAGCCACTGGAAATGTTCAAGCAGAAGTTGGATGACCAGTTACTCTCCAAGATTACACTGGAGGAGATTCCTCCATCATGTGGAAGTTGAATAAGCTGACCTCTATGCCAGTGCTTCTCAAATATTCATGTACCTAGTATTTACCTGAGGCTCTTATAAAATTGTGAATTATGATTCAGTAGGTCTGGGATGGGACCTGAGATTCAGCATTCCTAACAAGCTTCTAGGTGATATTGATGGTCCACAGACCACACTCTGAGGAAGAAGTTTCTCTGACCTTCTTCCCAATAAACATTCATATCAAACAAATTAAATAACTGGTTTTCTGTGTAAAAGAAATATTAACATCTGAGCTCAGCCCATAGGTGTCTGTCTCTCTAGTTAGCTGAGACTTGAAAGAAAATATGAGTGCCCTGAAATGCAGCATTGTCACCAGCAGAAAACCTTGCCATGTGTACTTCTCAACATTATGTCTTAATTCTATAGTTTGGGTGCCAAGGCCTTTCCTAAACTGTATTCCCTGACATGCCAGGCAATTTTGGAGCCCTGTAGCCTGCACTTTGGGAAATTTACAAGGCCCATTAATTTCCTAATGACTACAGGAATACTGAAGTGAGGAAATCTGCTTAATTTTGTTTAGCCTAAGCATATTTAACCCCAAAATCTCACAACACCTATTAACATCTCAAGGCCAGTATAGTCCACATGACCCAGATAGGAAGTGCTATTCACAGAGGCTAGGAAGTGGTATTCACAGAGAACTTTGTTACTTTTTTTCTCTCATAATATATTGTAAAACATATATTATTATGCTAGTGTTCAAAGCAGGTGTGCCTTCTCAGGAACACAATTAAATCTGTAACTGTGAATATGAGACCTCTTGTCTTTGTTTAGACTCTTCCAGAAGGAGACCCCAAGACAAGGATTTGGGCACAAATTTTGGGGGTGAAGGAAGGTGATCTCAGGAAATACCAGGAGGGGAGTGGAAAAGTGAAATGGAGTAAAGAAGGAAGTCAAAAAGTGAGTTACTGAGTAGGTTACAGTTATGGGCAACAGAGATTCTGTCCCACTGGCGAACTCATAGTGTAGAGCACACCTTGGGGTTATCTAGTCACCTTCTCACAATGAAGAAAGGAAGCTAAGGTATTTATTTTAAATTCCTATGCTGCTCCTAAGGGTGTTAACTCTCTGGCATTTCCTGCCTGCCCTACCCTGCCCATAGCTGAGAGAAAGTGCACAGGCTGAGTCACAGGTGCTTGCCAGAGGAAGCCTTAGACTTGGGAGAGGGAGTGCCAAGGATCTGTAAGGGGGGCACTGACAATGTCTCTGCCACATGTCTGAATGCTAAACTCTAGTCTCTTCTTGACTCTAGTGTAGTTAAATATACAGAGTGGGGCAAAAGTAGGTTTACAGTTATGAATATGCAAAACAGTTTATTCTTGTATTATTATTTATTTATAATTGTATTATGTATTACTATTATTATTAACCTACTTTTGCCCACCCCTGTACAATCCTATTAGTAAAATAGCATCCTATTTTACTAATATATATTATGTCAAAGAAGCCACCTTGGATGACTAGGTTCGATGTAGTAAAATGGAGCAGATGGGATGGACTGACACTTCAAATTGCTCCCTCACTCCCTGGAATGGCACAGATGCTTGTGGGATAGACTCAGCTGTAGGGACATGGGGCACAGACCCAGCTTGTAGGATGAGAACAGTCCGATATAGCAGACAGCCCATGGCCTCTGACAGCTATGGCAAGGCATGGCTGACTGTGTGATCTAACCAGCATTAGGATGGCCAACCTTAGATAGACAAAATGTCCCTAAAGGTGCTCAGAACACGTGATGAGAATTCAAGCATAGGTGATGCTTAGAGAGCCAAGAGGAGAGATGAGGAGCAAGTAGCAGAGTCATCTGTCTCCAGTAGTTGGGGCCAATCACTGGGAAGGGGTTTGGGCATAACTCTGGACTCTGTGAGGGAGCCTACCAAGACTAAGTCAGTGCACCCAACCTTAGAGGGTTTTAAGAAACAGAGAGGTACCCAAGGCAGAGCCTTCAATACAGAGAACAAACCTACCAGAAGAGAAGCAAAGTATAACTGTGGCTTCCAGTTAGAGACTAAAAGCCCAAGGTCAAGATGACACATACAGCAAGGGTGCCGTTTCTGGATCTCAGCATATAGGCCTAGGGCTCCTGAGATAGTCCAGCTTAAAGCCAGAATTTGCCCTTGAGTTTGGGGAAGCCTGAGCCAACAGATGGACATCAAGCCAACATAGCAGTAGGGAATGAAGTTCTCTGAGACCAGGAGTCAGGGAAGGCTGACCCCCTACTCTGACATCTACAGCCCGGTGGTCAGGGGTTCTTGACAACCAACCTACTCATCCATCCCAATGCTTTCTTCATGGCCTCACACATTCCCTCACTGAGCATCACCCTAAGCCTTTGGAGCACTTAAAAAATGGCAATCAGGATCCTGCCCACTGACCTTGCCAGGAGACTGACTTCTGGGATAGAAAATCATAGAAGCCGGTCATTCCTGTGACAACATCCAGAGCTTCTGTCCTCTATAATTCACAGAGATAGAATTTGCAGGTAATTTGAAAGGTCTCCATTTTTTTTAATAATTAAAATCATCTCTCCTCAAATTCCTTTGCTTGCATACTGTTAATGGCCCCTTCTCTCTGTTTCCCTTCAGGTGACACTGAACATGTCTATTTTGGTCAGTTTCCTGATCAGTGTGCTTTCTTTCCTCTTTCTGTTCTCTCCTTATTCATCTTTTCCTTTCTGCTCATTTCTTTGCTGTTAGTTTTTTTTTTTTTTACCCTGAATTTGACCCTGGCCAGCTGTCCTCAAGTCCCCACCCCCACCCACAACAAGATTCAGAACTTTTCATTTATATTGACCATATTGCCAGCAGTTTATTCCTTGTAGCACTTCCCTTACTCTTGTTTTGTGTTTTGTTCCATTTCAAATCCTTTATTACCCAGCATTCCGTGACAAATGTTCAAGACATAACCGCATATTTTTATAAAATTTCTCTCTTTTAGTTCTTCTACCCTTTCTCCCTTTGCCCCTGGCTTCCTGAAAGTCTGCTTCAAGGATCCATTTTATATCTCTGTTTATACCATTAATAAATACTCATTTACTGTTTTGAATAAATGGTGCTTTCCAGCTAATGGAAAACTTGTTTCTCCTTTGCAAACACTTGTTTCTCCATAGAAAACACTTGTTTCTCCATAGAAAACACTGTATTATAAGAGTCAGATAAACCTCTCTGATACTTTTATTGAAATATTTCTGCATTCTCATCACAGAATTCCAAATATGTGGCATCACACATGTTTGAAGCTAGGATTCTGACAAGATGCCCTCAATCACCCAAAGCTTCTTTATGAGTTTTTCCATCAAATGTGACTTCAGTTATTAAGATGTCCCTGCTGATTAGACTCGCCAGCAGCCTCCTAAATACTCGACTGAGGAAACCTGATATTGTTGGGAGAGGCTGTTCAGAGGAGATTACTTTGCAGTGGTAAAAGTCAGAGGCCTGATGTCTGCAGAATTTTGTCCACTTCTCAGAAGTCCTCTGACTATGAGATGTGAGGAAGTCACCCTAAATCTCATTGTCTCTTTCCAGTTGCAATACCCCATTACATAAGTTCTATGAGAAAATTATTATAAAAAATTAACAAAATGCTTTGAATTTTTTGTATATTTCACCACATTAGATCTAGCAAACTTCTGTCCCTGGTCTTAGTCACTCTGGGGCAAAGTCCATTAGGAGTGGTAAGGCTAGTGAGAGGGCAGCCTGGGGCAGGAGGGTGGGGGATTGTGGCGGGGAAGGGATACCAGTCCTTGTTGACCTGCTCGGGGCAGGATTGAGGCTCCTACAAACCCCTCCCTCCCAGGCCTGTCCCAGGCATCCAGGCATATTTCCCTAGCTTCCCATTATTTTGTACATCTGAAAGTTCTTGTTTTTTTCAGAGGATATATATTTCTTATTGCTCAAATTAATAATAGGGCTGCTGGATTAGAACAATGATAGAGAGGCAATACAATGTGGTGCTTAAGAGTACAGATTTGGAAGCCAGATGCCCTGGGTTTGATACTTGGCTCTGCCATGTGATAGCTTTGTGACCCCAGGCGGGTTACTTCTCTGTAACTCAGGTTTCCTTGTCTATAAGTTGAGAATAATGTTATAAATATTAAGCAAGTTAATATTTGTAAATAGTCTACTTGGAACAGTGTCTGGCACATAGTGAGCATGTTAAATAATAAATGGTCCCAATTCTAATGTTTTTTTGTGTTATAGAGTCTTTTTTGAAAATAACTGGGTAAGATATGACAAAAGACTTGTTGGAAAGACAGTGTTCATGTAGCAATGTGGAAAGTAAAATGTAAACATAGCAAAAAAATATCATTTAGGGTGTGCCAAGAAGACCATCAAAAATGACCTTGCTGGCAATATTTCACACTGTGAAATGATAACTCACTAGTGGTTGTGCTGTTTATAACTGAAAGGAAGGAAGGATAAGATGGAGCGAGGTAAAAAGTGGAGGGAAAGAAGAAAGAGAAGAAAGTGCTTTGAGTTTTTAATTTCTTTTTTATAAATATAGATACAAAACCCAAGAGAGTTCCTGTAGAAATTTGGAAAGTGTGACATTGTATTTTCCCAATATGGCTGCATCAATATATGTATACCATCCCACACATTGGCATCCCTCCCACTGAGGATTGTGGTCTGTGTTCCCTTCCCTGGAATCTGGGTGGAGGCTCATGACTGATACCACCAATGGAGTATGGCGGAAATGATGCTGATGTGACTTCTAAGCCTAAGTCATAAAAAGAACACAGCTTCCACTTCCTATCTCTCTCTCTCTCTCTCTCTCTCTCTCTCTCTCTCTCTCTATCTCTGTCTCTGTCTCTCTTGATACTTGCTCTTGGAATTCAGCTACCATGCTATATGGGCCATATGAGGAGGTGACATATAGGTGCTTTAACAGCCATCAAATCATCAGCCACTAGATATGTGAGTGACCATTCAGATACCTCTAATTCCCAGTCATTGAGTCTTCCCAGCTCAGGCCTAGACATTGTGGAACAAAGACAAGCTGTCTCTTCTATACCCTTTCTGAATCCCTGACCCACTGGTTTCAACCATAAGAGATAAATGATTATTGTTGTTTTAAGCCACTAAATTTTAGACTAATTTGTTATGCAATAATAAAATAATACAGGAAGTCTAAAAGAAGGTAAGAGTATGATTTCTCAAAAAGGAAGACATCAGAATTTTCCCATGGGAAGTCCTATACCAGTTTATTTTTAAATCCTTCCCCCTTTAGCAAGCAAACTCATTGTTCTAAAATCTTGTCAAATGAACTGTGCTTGACCAAAGTCAAAATGGGAATCTCTGAACAGATGCCATAGTTGGGAGTCTTGAAAGCCCCTCAGAGATTCAGGGCTCAGTGACCCAGGCTGCCACCAAGGACTGTGTTAAGGAAGGGCTAAAGATTTTCAACTTGAGAGTAATTTTGAAGTGGCACAACCACTTTCTGTTCCGTTGGCTACAAGTGAATATGATAAATGTAAGATAATATAATTTAAAAATAATTAAAACACTAATCAACCCTTCATTTATCCCTAATTAAATATACAAGTAATCCATATTTCATTTTAGACAAATTATAAAGTAAAAACAAAGAAAAACCCAACATAATTCCACCACCCAGAGATATTCCACCACTCACACTGTCTTGTTATATTTAAAGAAATATTGTATAGATATTCACCTACATATATCTGGGTGTGACCATATGAAACACTCAGTTCTGTATCCCACTTTTCTCACTTAACAACATATCCATGCATCTTTCCATGTCAATACATATAGCTCTATTTTACTATTTTAATGGTCATATAATAACACATTGATTGAATATACCACAATTAATTTAGTCAATTTCCTATTATTGAGAATTTTGTCATTTCTATTTGGTTTCTTTTTAAATAAATATTGTATATATTTAAGATGTACAACATGATGTTTTGAAATAACATAATGAAATGACTTAATACATCATAGTAAAATGATTACTACAGCCAAGCTAATTAACAGATCCATCTCCTCATATAATTTCCATTTGTGTGTGTGCACATGTGTGTGGTAATAGAACCTGCAATGAATTCTCTTAGCAAATTTCTAGTATACAATACAGTGTTATTAACTGTAGTCATCGTGCTGTACACTAGATCTCTAGAACTTATTCAATCTATGAAACTGCAACTTTACACCCTTAAGCCAACAGCTTCCCATTTCCCTCACCTCCCCACCCCTGGTGACCACCATTCTATTCTCTCCTATACTTATAAGTAAGATCTTGAAATATTTTTCTTTTGGTATCTGGCTTATTTCACTTAGCATGATGTTTTCCAGGTTCATATTTTTTGCAATTCTTAAAATTTATTTGTTTTTTTAATAGATGTAACTTTATTTCTTTCTAAGGAAGATAATTTTAGGATGTTTTTGTTACTTTTACCATTATGACAAAAGTAAAATGTGTAAGAAAAAGAAAAGTTATTTTGTAAGAATTTAATGCTAGCAGGGACATTGCTTAAACAGGGACATTGTTCTTCACAAACATCCTTGGCAGTGTCCTGGTTGTGCCTACCTCTGAAAGCCATCTGCTTACCTCTTAGATAACTATTGTAGGTAAGCCCCAGGCAGTATTTCAAGGAAAACTGAAATATCTGCCATGGAATGAAACACTATTTCGATCTACCAAGCAAAGTAATTCTAAAAGGTTGATGGATGAGAGGTCAAAAATGTCAAGTGCTCCAAAAATTAAATAGTTCACTCATAAATCATTCAACTCAGGCAAGAGCAAAAATAATAGTGCCTGTGTTAACAATCACCAGAAAGAAAGGACACACTCCAGCTGCAGTGACAACATTGCTTTCTACAGTACTCCCTAACAGCAGCATGTTTGGGAGCATACAGAGGACCAAATAGAAATATCTATCTTAATGGGTGGAACCCCATGACATATTTCCAAAGAATAATCAAAGAGAGCAGCTATTCAGAGAGGAAAACACAACAAAACCAAAAACCAGAACGGCATTTTTCAATAGAAAAATTCTTGACATACCTATAAAACTATAAGAGCACTGAGCATAGCAGTCACCTTTGGCTGAAATAGACAAAGTAATTGCAAGGGCATGGGGGTGGGATTTTTTCCCTCCTGACGTACACAAAATGGTAAACAGGCTCAAGGTAAGTAGATGTCAGCTTCGTCATCCAGATATGAATCACTGTGTACGTGTACCAAAAGCTGCCGGAGGCTACTTACTTCAAAATCCAAAATGTCACATAATCTTTTGTCTAGTCTTTTTTTTTCTTTGGGAACTAGTGTTTCGATTGAAAAATAATAGCCGTTACTGGTATATTCCTCTAAAATCGTGTGTGTATATATATATATATTTGTATATATATTTGATTTATTTGTTTCCTCCACAAATGACAGCACATTTTATATATTCGTATACATAGGTGCCATTCTGAACCTGGTCTCTTTTTGCCAAAAATATATTTTAAAGATATTTGTTTGTTAGCTTATAAACATACACCTCAGTTGAAGGGACTGGATAATATTGTATTGATTGGATGTCCCATAATTTATTCAACTAGTCATTAACAGTAAAATTGTTTTTACAATTAAAATTAATGCAAGGACCCTCTTTCTGGGGTTATATCTGTACATGTGTATGGATATATCTTTGGATAATTTTGCAGTACTGAATTGTTGGTCAAAATCTGTGTTCCTAATTTTGATAGACCTCACCAAATTGTCCTTTAAGGACATCAGTTTGTCCCTTGAAAAGAGTTTAATGCACCACCAAAATTTTGAGGGTGTCTGTTTACACATACCCTAACTACACTGTATTTGGTCTTTGGTGAACCTGATAGGCAAAATGGCACTTAATTTTTGTTTTAATTTTACAATTATAAACATTAATATCTATTCATATTTCTAGTACCATTTGTATTTCTTTAAATGTGACTGTGGATTTTTTCTCTTTTATTGATTTGTCAAAGTTCATTATATTCTATATTTCATCAAATCTAAGACATCATTAATTGTAACAAGGACCAAAAGTCTCTCCATTAAATTTAAAAAAACTGCTTTTTATCACCTATAATTTTTAATTTGAATATATTAAAATAGTCCTATTACACTTATGTAGGCAGATATTTTTGTCATGTTTCACTCTCTAACATATAGACAGGAAATAAAGCAAACCAAATGTCTCTAATTATCAGACTCTTTAGAATCATTGCAACCAACTCCTCCATGTTCGTAGTTTTCCATGTGATGGTGTCTTCTGTGCAATCAAGAGGACTGACTGGTATTGAAGCTCTTCTTAAAAACACTTCCTCAAAGACTAAAAGCCACCAAGGCTGGGCTATTAAGCTGACATTGAAACAGTCAGTGGGGAGGAAAAAAATGGCTTATATCAACTTTTTAACCTTTCTCTACCAGTGGGAAACTGAACAAAATCCCATACAAAGACACAAAAATTACAAATAATATATCACCAAAAATGAAATTTAATGCCATGCCAAGCTTGAAACTAAGAAAATATCTAGATACCAGAAATAAATAGGGAATTCAAAGTAAGAAAGATAATTGAAGTAAATATAGAATTGTTCATAGAAATATTGGGCATTCCGCCCACCTGTGAATTTACTGGAAATGGTGCCTCATGGCAATGTGGGAAAGGTGGTTAGAACTGATCCACCTTAATGAAAGTGAATATCTTCTCTAAGACCAAGGTTCATAAGTTTAGTACCTATGTTTTCTTCTATGTATTTTATTGTTTTAGATCTAATATTTAGGTCTTTGATCCATTTTGAATTAATTTTTGCAGGTTTATTTGTATCACAAATGGTAGAGTCTCCTTTTTAAAGGCTGAATAATATTCCATTGTAGACACACACACATACGTATATATCTCACATCTTCTTTATCCATTCATCCATCAATGGGCCCTTAAGTTGTTTTCATATCTTGGATATTATGAATAATGCTGCAAAAAACATGGGAATGCAGATATCTCTATGAGAAACTGACTTCATTACCTTTGGATATATACCCAGTAGTGTGATTACTAGATCATACAGTAGTTCTATTTTTAATTTTTTGAGGAACCTCCATACTGTTTTCCATAATGTTTGCACCAGTTTACATTCCCAACTATAGTGCATGAGTGTTCCCTTTTCTCAACATCCTCTAAAACACTTATCAATTGTCTTTTTGATAATAGCCATTCTAACAGGTGTGAGGTGAGATTTCACTGTGGTTTTGATTTGCATTTTCTGATGTGTAGTGGTGCTGAGCTTTTCATGTACCTGTTGGCTCTTCCTATGCTTCCTTTAGAAAAATGTCTATTCAGGAGGTCCTTTACCTATTTTTTAACCAGGTGTTTTTTGTTTGTTTTTTTTTGCTATTGAATTATATGAGTTCTTTATATTTTTTGGTTTGGTTTATGGCCACTTGTAGTTATTCAGGAATTGCCTGGTCCTGTCCTTTGCCTTTTTTATTAATGCATATACAGTTTTTAATTGATTTGTATGAAGTATTTACGTGGTAAAGATATTAACCCATTGTCTATCATGGATACTGTAATTACTTTTATTATTTGTATTTATCTGTTAATATTATTATTGGTGGTGGTATTGAGGGTTTTTATTTCTCTGAGTTTTCTAAATAGAAAATATCTTCACACCTAGTGACAATTTTTAAAAAGTGCCTAACATTATATACATCATATATGCAAAAAGATCTGTGGAAAGGTTGCGCTGGTGATCATCTTGTACTTTTCTGTACTTCCAGATTTACTGAAATGAGTTACTAACTTGTACAATCTTAAAAAATGTTCTAAAGAATTTGTTTTCCTTTATTTATGCAGAAAAATTTGTATGGTCTATGTGAATGGAATGCCCTAAGCAAGAAATAGGATGGGAGGGGAGAAAAGTGAAGGGTAAAGTTGAAAATGAAAATGGAAATCAGACCAGCAAGAACTTTGGATTCCATGCATGGGTTGCAATCTGCAGTTGAAAGCTTTTAGATAGGAAATTGCTCTGATAAGATCTGTATTTCAGAAGGAAAGCTCTGTTTACAATGGAAAGATAAATTAGATTTTGGAATTAAGAGGCCATTGGTGACAGTATCAGTTGTTTATTCCTATATGAATGCCACGTAACAAAGAACCTCAGTAATATACAACAGAACTTATTGCTCACATTTCTGGGGTCAGCTGGAGGCCAGTGAGGCAACCCTGCTGGTCTTGCTGAGGCTCATTCACTTATCTGGGAGTGGTTACCTACTGGCTGATCTAGACTGGCCTTGGCTTGTTTCAATCTGTCTTCATAGATGTTTGTATAGCTAACAGGCTTGGAAAATAGAGAGGACGTCTCCCTCCAGAGCAAAAGGCAAGCATTCTAACCATCTATTCTAAAAAGATTCGAGTTCCCTAACCTTAGAATTTTTCTCCTGCAGTGCCATCCACAGTGTGTATAGGTATCCATCTGAACCTATCCACATCATCCTCACCATACTTGGGGGGTGGGCAAAGGGAACTGATGCGAATACACTCATGCTTGTGTTGCTTGCTGTGCCATGAGTAATGAAATTCTTTGCCTTCGACCCAGAAATCACATGTCTCCTACCAGCATCCAGGAAACTGTGGCAAGAAAATGGGGTAAATATCTCAGACCCTTCACAGTTTTTTAAAATTTTTTCAGTTTTATTGAGATATAACTGACATAACTGTACTTAAACTGTATAAGTTTAAGGTGTGCAGCATAGTGCTGCACAAACATAGTGCCCCACTTGACAAACACATATTGCAAAATGATTACCACACTAAGTTTAATTAACATCTATCACCTCATATAGATACAAAAAAATTTTTTCCTTGTGATGAGAACTTTTAAGATTGACTCTTAGCAACTTTTAAATATACCATACAGTAGTGTTAATTATAATCATCATGTTGTACATTACAGCCCCAGTACTTATTTATTTATTTTTTTAAACTGGGGACCTGGCCTATAACCCAGGCATGTGCCCTGACTGGGAATCGAACCAGTGACCTTTCAGTTCACAGGCAGGTATTCAATCCACTGAGCCACACCAGCCAGGGCCTTATTTATTTTGTAACTAAAAGTATGTACCTTTTGACCACCTTGATTTATTCCCTCATCCCCCACCCCCACACCTATCCCCAACCCTTGCCTCTGATAACTACAAATATGATCTCTTTCTATGAGTTTGTTTTTTATTGTTGTTTTTAGGTTTCTCATATAAGTGAGGTCATAAAATATTTGCCTTTTTCTGTCTGATGTATTTCACTTAGCATAATGCCCTTAAGGTCCATCCATGTTGTCACAAATGGCAGAATTTCCTTCTTTTTATGGCTGAATACTATTCCATTTGTGTATGTGTGTGTATACATGTATATGTGTATATATGTATATACACATATGTGTGTGTACACACATGTCACATATATACGTGTGTGTGTGTGTACACACACATGCATGCATACAGACCCTTCATAGTTCTTGACATTAGTCACTTCTCCTTCTCAACCATTGGATCTATAAGGACCCCTCACAACCATATTCCCAGTTCTGGGCACAGGACTTATGTTTAATTGGCACTTCAGATATGTTTGTCAAATAAATTAAATAGTCTTTTCTATTTACTCTTTAGTTTCAATACATAGACTTGAAAATAGTATTTTATGTCACATGGTCATCAATCTCTTGTCATTGCTACTCCAAATAAGCTTTTTCCCTCTAGTACTTGTTAAGACAGTGGTATCATAATATTGGAGTGCTTGGATATATCATAATTTTCAAAGCACTTTGGGATGGTGCCTGATGCAGAACTTCCTTATATCCAACACAGTTATATGTGGGCTCTAATGGATGTTGTTTCCACTTTTCTGAAATTCACTATGTATGAGCTTTGATTTCCTTATAAAAAATTTTCCTGTAAACTTCAGCAAAGAAACTTGTAATGCTTCCTTGTACATTCATTGGCTGCATTCCCAACTATTTGTCCAACTGAGTGGGTAAGCCCAGAAGGAAGATAGGGGAAATTAAAATAGGAAATCAACTTACTCAAAAGGAGAGAAATGGATAAACGTTAGGACAACTTGTCCATTCAACTGTATTGTGCAAGTTTTCTGCAGCTGTCTGCTCAGCTGATGAAGTCTAGGTTAAAGTTCAAAAGGGAAAGTTCCACATGCAATATTTTTCAATTTTTAAAAATGTCAAAATATTCAAAACTCAAACATTTTCATACATTAAAATTCTTGTGATGAATCTTAATAAAGCATATATGCAGGATAGAAAAAAATCAGCTCAGATTTAAACATCATCAATGTTTAAACTGTATCAATGTTAAAACCTGAGACCTGGCACACTGATAGAGCCTGTCTCCCTCCTGCTGACTCTGGCGACAATCTCTGGGCTAAATGTGAGTCATAACTTGTGACACTGCAGACAGCATCTGTGAGGTGGGGTGTTTCACTTCTCACTTTGGCTCATGTTTGCTTGTACTGATTGGAAAGTAGGGACTTAAGAAAAAAGCAATTGTGGGAAAAGGGTTTTCCTAATTTCATTCAACAGGCTCTGGACTAAGAAATATTTAAAGACTTTAAAAAATGGAACAAATGAGACAATTTGAGCTTCAGTAAGTATGAAAATGCAATGGACACCAATGGAATGGAAAATGCAATGGACACAAATGCAATGAAAAATGCAAATGCCACAGAACTGTATACTTAAAAATGGTTAAAATGGTAAACTTTTGGATTTAAACCCATAAAGTATGTTTAAATTTTTAAATTCATAGTGAGATTTTAAAACTAACCACCATGGAGGAGGTAAGGCAACCAATTCATCATCTGAAAACAAATAGAGGGAAAGAATGAAATATATATTCTGCTTTTCCTATATAAACTATATCACTTGATAACCAAATAGTATATCATGAAAGCATCTCTTTATAAAATTATCCCAACTAGTAAATGGAAATAAAAAATTAATAGAATTAGATTATCACTATTTTGCAATGCTCAATAAATTAATTGATTTGAGCAATGAGAACCAACAGCTGCTAATACTACAAAAAGAGACAAAACCATACATTATGTATCTTTTGAGGAAGAACTTAGCACTGCAAAAGAAATCCAACCTCAGTCTGGTCAAACCTCTGAATCTGACTATTTTCAAGAAAAACTGGGACAGACTACATGTAAAATGCAGCATGAGTGTGCCATCAGCACAATTTAAATTATAGGAAAATCTATTGGTCAAATTGTCCATATTCTTTAACAGGTAAATTATAAGGAAAAGAAAGGGATGAAGTGGGAACCTGTAGATTAAAAGAGAGTTAAAAGATGAGTCAATAATTTTTTAATGAGCAAGGCTCAGCTGGAGTGTCTAAGAATACACACATATAATGAAGCCATAAAGAAGTGTGAGGAATTTATTACTATAAAAATCAGGATCATGGACATGGAGGGACTTCTGGAGTAGCTGACAAAGTGCACTTTTTCACTTGGATGATAGTTATGAAGGTGTGGCCTTATAATAATTCACTATTATCTATATTTGTTTTGTGTAAATTTCTGTGTTTTGTTTTATTATAGAAATATATTTAAGTGGGACATTCAGAATGAACTGTATTAGTATGAGTCACCTAGGGCTGCCATGTGGACATGGCCAGCTGGTAAGAACAAAAGGTGATGAGAGAAGTGGTGAGCCCCCAAAGGCCATCTAATGGCTAAGAATTTGCCCAGCTACTTGTGGGTGGGAAGTAACTGCATTATACCATAACTTTGGGCAAAGGCAGAGTTTTGAATTCCTGGCAGAAATGGATGGGAAAGGGTTCAGAAGTTGTTTTGACCAAACCGTATTTTAGTTTCTGGAGAAATTTAGTTTTTTGGGCATCATAGTTCAGACCAGCAAATTGCCCTCAAAAACTTGGAACTGCACCTTCAATCCTGTGCTTTTTGAGGGCTGTGAGTGAGAAAGTACTACCTTCATTACAGAGAAATGCTATAGTATCCTTATTAGCAATGCACAGTACACTTACAGATGTATCCAAGGCAGTTCTTTGTCCACCAGAAAATCTGGAAAAGGTAAAAATCTTATTACATAAATGATACCAAGAAGCCCAGAAGTCCCCAAAAAGAAGGCAGCATAAAATATCAGAGCAAGAGAAACAGTATGTTCTACCAAAGACTGTATTTAACAATGTGATACCAATAAACACCTATTTGAATCCTAAAATCTGTAAATCTGACAGTACCAATTGCTGATAAGGATGTTGAACAACAGGAATTCTCATTCCCTGCTGTCAGTATGCTCATTGCCACTGGCCTATCATCATTTCTAGGCGCTCTCTGCTAATGGAGCAAGGAAATAAATATATGTGTGTATATTTACATATTTATAAATATTTATAAAAAAAGATGGTACAGCCTCTTAGGAAGACCATTTAGTAGTTTCTTACAGAGCTAAATGTGGTCTTACTATACAATACAGCAGTTTTGCTCCTAGACATTTACCCTACTGATTTGAAAGTTATGTCCATACAAAAACATGCACATTAATGTTTATAGCAACTTTACTTAAAATCGCCAAACACTGGAACAACCAAAAGGTCCTTTGATAGGTGAATGGATAGTCAATGATAAAAAGGAATGTGCTATCAAACCATGCAAAAATATGGAATGATCTTAAATGCCTGTTGCTAAATGAAAAGAGGCAGTCTGAAAAGGCAACATACTGTATGATTCCATTTATATGATATTCTTCAAAAGGAAAAACTAGAGAGACTATAAACAGATCAGTGCCTTTCAGGAAGAGAGGGGATTGAATAAGTGAAGCACAAGGGCAATGAAACTATTCTGTATGATACTATTAATGGGGGGTATATGATAATATGCATTTTTCAAAACCCATAGAACTTTACAAAATAAAGAGTAAATCTTAATGTATGAAAAAAAATTAAGTCATTTAGGAGGCAATGGATCCCAAGATAGAATATTGACTGTGACAAAAGAATCTGACTGCATCACAAATGTATGAAATAACTTCACTGAAGGTGGTGGGGTAGAAAATGTTTACCTAAATAACTTCGGAAATGGGTGGATACTGTAGGACTAAATACAAAAGGAACTGTGCGTAAGCACTACACTCTGGTTGCTAAAGTGTTTCCCCATGGGGGTACAGGTTAGTAATTCTAATGCTGCTGTACATGTATACTGGAAGTGAGCAATTAAGTAAATAAATGGCAGATCATAGAAACCATGTGTCTCACTGGTAGAGCAGGAGGTTACAGATATGCAAGAGGAGAAGAGTAGAATGATCCATATGGTGCTGGATTAGAGTTGGACCTTTCTCCATAGAGATGGAAATATCATGTTTAACTTAATAGAGGTAAGTGGATACATGTGGAAATATTTATAAATATGTAAATATACACACATATATTTATTTCCTTGCTCCATTAGCAGAGAGCGCCTAGAAATGATGATAGGCCAGTGGCAATGAGCATACTGAGTACCTAGATCTTGTTTTCTAATACCATTTTCTAATTTAAAAAGGAACTTAGGATCCTTAGAGAAATGGTTGATTCAAAGCTGGGGCAGGGAATATACAAAATGAGCCTAGAGCATCTTGTAGTGCCAGAGGTAAGGAAGTGCTAAACACACTCAGTAGGGCCTGTGTCAAAAGGACACAGGAGTCAAATGAATGAACTCCCAGAGGCCAAATCTGGAACATTTCGAGAAGCAAAATAAATAAAGTAGTATTGTATTATAACCCAAATATCTATGAATCCATACTGATATAAATGATGGAGTAAATAAATAAATAGGGAAAAAGAAACAAATGATCCCATGCAGAAGAATTCCAAATAATTTATGTAGATACTCTGCTCTTAAGGAGGTGGAATATAACTCCCCACTCCTTAAATGTAGATTGTGCATAGTAATGTCCTTCCAAAGAGGACAGTATGAAAGGGGGAAAAAGGACTAGCTTTGTGGTGGAGAAACCTAACACTATTTCAGTCAGGTGATCAAGGCCAACATCAATAGTAATAAATCATGTTGATAGTATGTACCCTGGATATGATATGATGAGAATGGCACTTTACCTCTGTGGTCTTCCTCCAAAAACACATGACCCTAGTGTAATCATGAGAAAAACACCAGACAGATCCCAAGTAAAGAACATTTTACAAATTACCTGACCAGTACTCCTCAAACTGTCAAGGTCAGCAAAAGCAAGGAAAGTCTGAGAAAAGTCCTGTCACAGCCAAGGGGAGCATAGGGAGACATCACAACTAAATGTAATGTGGGATCCTGGATCTACTCTGGGACAGAAAATGAACATAGGGAAAAACTAAGAAAATATGAATAAAGTATGAACTTTAGTTAATAATAAAGAATTAATATTGATTCATTAATTGTGACAAATATACCATGGCAGTATAAAAGGGGTATATGGGAACCATTAGTGCTATCTTCACAACTTTTCTTTAAAACTGAAACTATTCTAAAATAAAAGGTTTATTTAAGTTGTAAAGATTGTATTATATACTTTAGAGATTAAGTATCAATTCATTAATCAATAATGATTAATTCAAGTATTTAATAAGCACTTGTTTCATATCAGCAACTTTGTTGACATTTGTAAGGGATCCTTTTATAAGTTAAAATTTATATCAGCCCTCAAGGAGCTTAGATTCTAATAGGAAAACACAGACCCTAAATATTTCATAGGTTTGCTAAGTGATTTTCCTTTAATGCAATGATGCAAGTTTTCTTTCTGCTGACTCCAATAATTCCCATTATGCTACAGAAAGCATTATAAACAGACTTGCCCATGAAGCTCTTCATGTTTTAAGACAGAAACTCATTCAGTGTCACAGTTTTCTTCATCTGCAAAATAAGTTCATATCTTAGAATGTCAGAGCTAGAAAGGCTCTTATAGCAGACACTGTGGATGCCCTGCTCTTATTCCCTCAACCTCACTGCATCAGTGTGTGTAAGCCTAACTTTCAACTTCTGTCACCTGCATTTCTCCTCAGGGCTTTCTCTGGCCCCCAGAGCCTACTTTGCTAGCCAAGAGGCAGGTGGAAGTACCAGAAAATACCACTGCTCCATGTGGGGAAGGAAGACATTTTTTTATACCCTTCAAGGTTCTTTCAGCTGGTCTAGTAATTAAATGTACATGATACAGATTAACAAGAGAAAATAAACAAATTTAATTTACATATGTATGTGTAGGAACTCCACAATACCAGAGAGGTTCAGAGACAGGGAAAATGAGGTATATCTGGCATTCTGGGCTAAAGATAAGATAAGGTGCCTTGGGGCTTCAGAAGGGAGGCAGGTGATAAAAAAGGCAGATGTTGAGTAATAGATGTTTCCCAAGTCCTATTGACAGGTAAAAAAGTTGATCTCTGATAATCTCTTATTCTGGGGAAAGTCCCTAATTTAAAATCTTTAAATTCTTCTAGGTAGTTAGGGGGCAGGGGAGAGAAGTTTCTCTTGAGCCCACAGGGTTTCCGTTGCATTTAGCTCAAAAATAATCCTCATAACACAGAGGCACGTCTTGGGATGACTCATTCTGAACACCTACACCCAAGAGCCTCAACCAATGACTGACTGGAGGTGGTGTTTCGATAGGAAAGCTCCCTGCCCCTAAGGTGGAATAACTCTGTGATGTGTGTCCACACTGCCCACTGTAAAACCCCAGCAGGATTAAACCCCAGTTGCCCGCAGTGGTTATTTACTTGATAGCGCACCCTTTATTGACTGCCTTCACTTCTTCATTCTTTTTTTAAAGATTTTACTTATTTATTTTTAGAGAGGGGAAGGGAGGGAGAAAGAGAGGGAAACATCAATGTGTGGTTGCCTCTCATGCACCCCCTACTGGGGACCTGGCCCACAACCTGGGCATGTGTCCTAACTGGGAATCAAATCAGCAACCCTTTGGTTCACAGGCCAGCTCTGAATCCACTGAGCCACACCAGCCAGGGCCACTTCCCTATTCTTTTATTAGTGTTCCTTCACCTCCTAAATAAACTACTTACTCGAATCCTTATCTCAGGGTCTCCTTCTAGAATACACACACACACACACACACGCACACACACACACACAAAATAGCTTTCGAATCCATTTAGTCAAGGGAGAAAAATGTGCAGAGAAGTGAAGTGACATACCCCAGCTACCACAGATAATTAGTAGCCAAGTTGGGTGATTGATTGACTCACACAAAGTAAATGCTCAGTAAACTATTGGTTAAAGAATAAAGAATGGAGGTGTATAACCCATGTTTCCTGCCTACTGCTTTGGTGCCCTTTCCACTTAAGCAATTTACCCTTGGTTATTAAAAAGTTCACAACTTTTGGGGCTACAATTTAGTAGATAAACACATAGATTAAGATGCTAACAGTCAGTCATCACACTGGAATTTATTCCTTATGGAAGGCTGGACCCTTTCAGGGGGTTAGGGTCTAGCTGGGAGTGGAGAAGTTGGAAATTAAATATGAGTTAATATCAGACGTGAGGGGATGTGGGTAGGTCATCAAGCCGAGTGACACAAACAGGAGCCTAGGGTGGAAACAGACTGAAGAGTCACCAAATTCAAGCAAGAAAACTGGCTTGTGAGAGGTCGTGGGAGCTTATAGTGTTGGCAAGAAGCAAGGTAGCAGAAAATAGGAAGCATCCTGAATGGCCTTGGACAAAGTGCTGTGGATAGCCATCTTACGCAAGGGAACCCTATGGAAGATCCTCCATCCTTAGCCCTCAGGATGACCTCTGTTGTCTTAAAGTGGCAGTACTTAGAGTATTACAAGTAATTCACAAACTGACAATTATTGAGATTTACAGATTGTAGCACAGATGGCTAGTTGCCTACCTACTGTTCATTCTCTCCTTCCTCATCACTAACAGAAACACTATATTGTTGGGGGCAGCACCATGCTCAGCTTTAAAACAATGCTTTTCCAGCTTTTCCTGTATATGTTTGTGGCCAGTAAGGTAAAAGCAAAAGTCATTGTGTGAGGCTTCTAAGAAAGCTTTGTAAAGGGAACTGACTAACATGAGTAATTTATCCTTTTGCTCTTGCCCTTTCCTCCTGCCTACTGCTTAGAATGTGAAATAATGGCTGAGTTGGAGCAGGCTTCATGGACTGTGAAGCAATCTTGATGATGGGACCCAGAAAGAAGGGGCCTGGGTCTTAGATGCATGTAGAGCTGTCATATCAGCCCTGGATGCCTACCCCTGAAGTCCTTTTATAGGAAAAAAATAATAAACCCCCATCATGTTCAAGTCACTAATTTACATGCTATAGAACCTAATCCTAACTGATATGTTGACCAAGAATCATAAATGAAGTATAATATTTTGGGGAAGTTTTAAACTTTATTTATGAACTACCCTAAAGAAAAATGCTGGAAATGTTAGGTTTCCTGAGGTAATGATTAAGTCACTTGAATCTGAAATCACTGCCTGAAGAACTTTAACTCAGCCAATGATTGTATCTTTTGGCAAAGGAAATTTCATGTGAGCAGATTGGTAGTGCTAGGTTATCTGCAGCTGTTCCTTTGCTGTACTGTGTCTTTGGTAGTGGAGCACACAGACCATCTGGAAAAGCTTGAATTTGATGTTGTTTTCTGTGATATTGTGATTTATAAATATATACATACCTATATATATATATTTGGTTATTCAGATGGCCAAACTATATTTCTCATATGTATTTGTCCTTCATTCATAGTTCCTAGTTCACAGCTCCCCAAACTCTTAGAATTTCCTGACCATTAAGGGTGATGGGAGCATCTTTTGTTATGGTATTTGGCCTCTTATCCTCAGTTCCTGAAAAAAAACCCACATCAGAGCCATAAAGGTGAAATGGGTATTGTTATTCATAACAATCCCCTTTCTACCACAACTGGATTTATGTAATGAAGGTGACTTTTGGAAAACACCAAAGGACAAATGAACCTTGAAAACAATATGCTAAGGGAAAGAAGCCAGACAAAGGCCACATGTGCAATTCCATTTATGTGAAATGTCCACGATAGGAAAATCCATAGAAACAGAAAATAGATATGTGGTTGTCTAGGTTATGGGAGTCTTAGGGGAAATGGGGAGTGACTGCTAATAGGTATAAGGTTTTTTTTTGGCGTGATAAAGATGTTCTAAAATTATAATACGGTAAAAATTGCACGACTCTATGAATATACTAAAAACCATTGAATTGTGCACTTCAAATGGGTGAATTGTGTGGTATGCGAATTATATCTCCATGAAACTGTTAAAAATGAGAAATTAAAAACTAAATAATAAATGTAATGGATTGAAATACATCAAATATGCTAAAGTCCATAGGCTCATAGTGAGTTTTTTAAAAACGTTCTTTGGTCACCTTTAAAAAATAAGATGAGGAATCAAGCACTTATTCCACCTTTTGTATATGAACTGTAGTTCAGGGTATCCAAATATATAGTGGACAAGAGAAAATTCTTTCTTATAGAAAAATTCTCACTAATGAAATAGAAGAAATGACAGAAATAGAATCTCACAAATTTGTAAGACAATGAAATAATGGATCAAGGCAATGTTTTTCAGTAGGCGAAAGACTGATGGGAACTTAATTTTTTTTTTAAATTTTTCAATTACAGTTGTCATATAATATAGCATTATATTAGTTTCAGATGTACAGCATAGTGGTTAGACATTTATATAACGTACAAAGTGTTCCTCTGAAACCAGAAAAGACTGACACTCTTGCTGCCTGTCACATACCGAACCCAATAAGCCAAGACAGGTATTGAATCTTTATGGGCACTTTATTCAGATGGTCGGTGATCTGAGGACATGGAAGGTTCATACCCTAATGCACCGTCTTACATTTTCTTCCAAGCCAACATTTTTATAAACAGAGAACAAAGTGAGGTGAGGGGATTTGAAATTCAGGGAAAATTCGATTTAAAAAAACTGCAGTATTCTTGCCCTGGGCAGTTAGCTGTTCCCTAGGGGAAGGCAGTTGTCTTGTCTCTCCCTGGAACACAATGGCACAGATGCCTCCACTTGTCCCCAGGCGGTAATCTTTAGCAGTGCCCCAGGAGGTTGGCTGTCTCTCTCCTGAGCCAGGAAGGGCCTTATCCATAGTTTGTGAAACAATAGCTTTAATATATGCATTACTTACTAGGCTTATAACTATTTACCTTAAACTAAAATTTTCCAACTCTTGAGTCCCCTATCACCTCTTGATAAGTCTTGCACCTACCTGATACCATATATAGTTATTACAATATTATTGACTATATTCTCTAAACTGTACTTTATATCCCTATGACTATTCTGTAACTGCCTATTTGTATTTCTTAATCTCTTTAACTTTTTCACCCAACCTTCCCTATCCCCCTCCCATCTGGTAACCATCAGTTTGTTCCTGTATCTATGAGTTTGTTGCTGTTTTGTTTGTTCATTTATTTTGTTTTATAGATTCCACATATAAGTGAAATCATATGCTATTTGTTTTTCTCTCTCTTATTTCACTTAGCATAATACACTCTAGGTCCATACATCTTGTTGCAAATGGTAAGATTTCATTTTTATGGCCAAGTAGTATTCCATTGTATATGTGTACCAAGACTTCTTTATCAATTTGTGTTTTGATTGGAGCACTTAATCCATTTACATTTAAAGTAACTATTGATAGATATGTAGTTATTGCCATTGTATTGTTTTCTGATTATTTTTATAGTTCTCTGTTCCTTTTTTCCCCTTTATCATAGGTATTTTATTTTTTTATTTTTTTTATTTTTTAATTTTAGATTATTCAGTACAGTTTCTATCCTTTATTCCCATTCCAGCCCACCCACCCATTCCTCCCCTCCTCCCTCCCCTTTCCAACACCCCTAGTTTTGTCCATGTGTCCTCTATATTTGTTCCTGTAAACCCTTCCCTTCTCCCCTGAAATTCCCTCCCCTCTCCCCTCTGGTCACTGACATCCCGTCCTCCATTTCAGTGTCCTTTGTTATATTTTGCTTGTTTCTTTGTTTTGTTGTTTAGGTTCCTGTTAAAGGCAAGATCATATGGTATTTGTCTTTCATTGCCTGGCTTATTTCGCTTAGCATAATGCTTTCCAACTCCATCCATGCTGTTGCAAAGGGTATGAGCCCCTTCTTTCTTTCAGCTG
>CM052552.1:47702424-47719842 GCA_028533065.1 Trachops cirrhosus
TTTCTTGTCTTCTTCGAGTGGAGTCATGTAAGTTCTTTATATATTTTGGAGATTAAAGCCTTGTCTGAGGTATCATTGGCGAATATGTTTTCCCATACAGTTGGTTCTCTTTTTATTTTAATAAGTTCTCTGTTCCTTTCTCGTTCTCTTGCTCCCTTCTCTTATATCTTGATAACTTCTGTAGTGTTGTGTTTGGATTCCTTTCCCTTTATTTTCTGTATATCTCTTGTAGATTTTGGGTTTGTGGTTACAAGGTACTTCATGTACACCAAGCTATGTATATAGCAGTCTATTTTAAGTTGATGTTTGCTTGAGTTCAAACACATTCTAAAATCACTACCATTTTTACTTCTGCCACATTTATGTTTTTGTCATTATTTTTTACTTCTTGTATATGTATGTGTGTATCCATAAATTTACTATGTAATTATACATGATCTTCCTACTTTTGCCTTTTAACTTATGTGCTAGCTTTCGTGTTGGTTGAATTACTGCTTTTATTATGTGTTTGCCTCTGTCAGTGAGATTTTTCTTTGTGATATTTTCTTACTCATATTTTTAATTTTCTTCTTATTCTTAAATCCCTTTAACATTTCTTGTAATACTGGTTTGGTGGTGATGAACTCCTTCAGCTTTTACTTGTCTGGGAAGTTCTTTATCTCTTTTGATTCTAAATGACAACCTTATTGGGTAGAGTAATCTTGATTGTAGATCCTTGTTTTTCATCACTTTGAATGTTTTGTGCCACTCCCTTCTGGCTACAAAGTTTCTGTTGAGAAATCACCTGAAAGTCTTATAGGAGCTCCCTTATAGGTAATTAACTGCTTTTCTCTTTCTGCTTGATGGGAACTTTAAAAGAGGAACTAATAACATCTGAATCCAATGATTAATCTTAGTATCACTAAAAACGGACAACCAGACATTACAGGCCTCCTGATATGATGCAATAGGAAGTATGCCATACCACTTACAAGGTATTCTTGCCAATAGAATCAAATCTCAATTTGATCAAGCCTCTAAATCTAACTACCAATTTATAGAAAATACAGCATTTAGGAAATATATTAAACCACAATAGAAAGGTGTATGCAGTCAGCCAAATACTGACTGTGGGAAATATTCCAGGGCAAATGTGTCAATTTTTTCCCCAACAAACAAGTAGCAAGAATATAAGAGGAAGGGACAGCTATCAAAAAGACTTAAAAGACATATCAATCACATGCAGTGAGGGACCTCATCTGGTTCCTAGTTTGAAGAAATTGTTAAAGTTGACAGTGACCAGAGGGGAGGGGGCTGGGGAGGGGGATAACAGGGGAAAGAAGGGGAAGGGTCATCAAGGAACATGTACAAAGGACCCATGGACATGGACAACAGGGTGGGGTTTGACTGAGGGAACAGAGGGTGGGTGGGACAAGGGAGAGCAACAGGGGGAAAAATTGGGACAACTGTAATTGAACAACAATAAAATAAAGTAAAATGAAACAAAATTGAAAAGAGAAAAATACAACCCTGGCCAGGTAGTTCAGTTGGCTAGAGTGTTGTCCTGATACTCCAAGGTTGCAGGTTTGATCCCTGGTCAGAGCATATAAAAGAATCAACCAATAAAAGCATAAATAAATACATAAATAAGTGGAACAACAAATTGATATCTCTCTCTAAAAAACGATAAATAAAAATGAAACAAATTTTAAAAAGAGAAAACCACAAGCCAAAAATGGCATCACTCATGCTAAAAGCCTGTGGTAGTAAACCTAGATTCCCTATACCTGATCTAATTGCAGTTTCAACCTCTCCCAGAAACATAATCTTAATCAACCAGTGTAGAATTTTCTGGTCAAGTAAAGTTAATCTGTCATATGGGCCCTCTTAATTTCCCATAGAAAGAAGAGGCAATCTGCATGATAAAAACTTTTCTTGTTCTCTTGGTCCCAAAGAAAAGTTGTCTGGGACCAAAAATAATCCTTTCTCTCCTTTGGTTAATAGCTCCCTTGCCCCACCCTTCTCCCTGTAAAAACTTTCCATTTGTACAAGCCCTCAGAGCCCTCTTCTAGTTGCGAGACGGGATACTGTCCAATTCATGTACCCCTTAATAAAAACAATTAGAACAAATTAATTTGGTTGAATTTTATTTTTGATTTTTTTTCAAGTGTTAAAAGACTTGCCCTGACTGATGTGGCTCAGGCAGTTGGGCATTGTCCCACAAAGCAAAAGGTCACTGGTTCGATTTCTGGTCAGTGCACATGTGTGGGGTACAGTTCAGTCCCAGTTGGGGGCGTGTTTGAGAGGCAACCGATCGATGTTTCTCTCCCTCTCTTTCTCCCTTCTCTCTCTAAAAATAAATAAATAAAATTTTTAAAAATTATTTTAAAAACTTTAAAGACTTTATTGCAAAAATACAAAATATTTGAATACACTTAAAATGGGCATAGATTCCCAGGAATGCTGCACGAATAACTGATTTTATTTTGTGAATTGTACCTAAGAATTAGTCTGGTTCTATGGGAAATGTGGGTTCAATTCAGCACCCACAAAGAGGATGTGGGCCTATCTTTTTCCTCTCACTGTCTTGTGTTTCAAAATAGGAAATCAGGGAACATTTGAGATTTTGCTCTCTGTCATATGTTGTCAGTTTGGCTCAAATGAAGTCTTGTAAACAATAATAAGAATTCAACACTTAGGATTTTGTTTTTTAACAAAACCAACTGTAAAAAAATAATTATGAGATAATGTGGAAGATTTTGAACACTGACTGGGTATAAATGGTATTAAGAAACTGTCAATACTTTGTAGTTGTGATAATGGTTATATTTGAAAAAATAATTTTTTTTATTTTTAGAGATACATAGTTAAATATTTCCAGATGAATAATGTCTGGGATCTGCTTTAAGATAATCTCATGGTGGGGTGAGAGAAGTAGTTGGGAATACAAATGAAATAAGATTGGCCATCTGATAGAAACATGGAACACATTGACAGCTGTAAGAGGAAAGGGGGGAGGTGGGGACTGGTTGAAAGAAGGTAAAGGGATTAGTCAAAGAATAGATTTATGCATGACCCATGGACGTGGACAATGGGCATGTCCATGTCCATGGCTCATGCACAATGGTGTGGGGACTGACTGTGGGAATAAGGGGTGGGGATGGGTGGAGATGGGCAATGGGGGAAATTGGAACAATGGTAGTAATATAAACAATAAAATATCTTTTGAAAAAGATTAGCCATCTGTTCATAATTGTTGAAGCCAGGTGATAGGTACATGGTGGTTCCTGTATTGTACTACTAATATATATGTTTGGAAATGTTCCAGAGTAAAAAGTGTTTTTTAAAATGTTCTTTGGAGCATTTTTTGAGCCCTGAGTATGTTTTTTTAAAAATACAGATCAATATTTTTTGCCTAGCAAAGTGCATGGGAATTCCCTGTTGATTAATCTGACTAAAGCAGATCATTTGGAGGGCAGAGAAGCATCCTTTGAAATCAGGCCTGAGTTTGAGTTCTGACCCCACTATTCACTCATTTTGTCAGTTACTTAAATTTTATGAAGCTCAGTTTTTTCATTGATCAAATACATAATACAGTGGCTCCTCTTTCCTGAGGTTGTTTGGGGGATTAAATAGAATACAGAATACAAAGCACTTGGCACAATACCTGGAAGTGTTCTATAACTCTTAAGGGCAGCTAATTCTTAATTGTTTCAGTTATCTATTGTGGGCTGATTTCACTCAACTGGGAGCTTCTTTTATTCTATCTCCTATCATCTGGGTCTATAGAGATTTGGTGGTTGAATTGGGCTGGAACAACCAAAATGGATCACACATATGCTAGGCAGTTGATGCCAACTGTTAGCTAGGAGCTCAGCTAGGGCTGTTGTTCACATTACCTACACATGGCCTCTCCGTGATACTAGGGCTTCTTACTTCATGGTAGCTGAGTTCGGAGAGGAAGTGCCCCAAGAGCAAAATGGAAGCTGCTAGTTCTCAGGGCCTGTAACCGAGTCAGTGTCACTTCTGCCACATTTCTATTGGTTAAAGAATCACAATACCTACACAGATACAATGGGACTGGAAATAAACTCCACCTCTTAGTGAGGAGAGTGGCAAAGAATTTGTAGCGATCTTTAATTCACCACATTAGTTTCCCCAATACTTGGTGCATAGATAAAGATAGAGATTTCAAAGAAATATACCAAAAAAGTACCCAGTTATATGTCTTTGGACCACCCTAGCTGACTAAGCCAGGGTCTGGGGAATCAGAGCCTAGCCCCTGACCCAGAGGCTGGATGGGAGGAGAAACCAGGGCAGAACTAAATGTTCACTGCAAAAACACCTTGGCATGAGTCAGTGGTTCTCAAAAATAATTTATGAGAACAAATTAGATCAACTATTTTTAATTATTTGGTTATTATTTTGACATATTGTAATACAATACAATTTGTCACATGAAATTCTCACATGCAATAATTCTTGAGACTTGAGAAACTATTAGTATTCTTTTCCAAGGTATTATTTCCCTAATTCTTTACTTTTAAGATATAATACCTTTCCACATACCTTCTCTTACCCTTTAACCAACAGTTATGGACTCTCACATTTTGTCTGACATTATCTAAAACAGTCTGGGAGAGTTGGGTTTGTTGTTGTCCTTGTTGCTATTTCAGAGAGCTATAAAGCACAAAATTAGTGGCAAGTTTGGGCAATGCGAGTCTTACATAAAGACAGACATTTGCTTCTAAATGGAGCATTTACAGTAAATAAATGATTGATAAAGATACCCAGTCATGTTTATAAACAAGAAAGTGTAGAATCCAGCTATGGTGAACACTGTTTATTTTCCACTGAAAGAGGGTGTAAACTGCTAATCACAGGCGTGACATGGTTTAATTTCTACACAAGACCCCTTCCTGGTTTTGTATTAAAAAATGATGGCAGTTCTGCTAACTAAATTTCTTTGCATAGAATTCTTAAGTGCTATTAAGTTTGTTATAACATTGGTTATCAAAAACAAACAAACTTAAAAAGGCCCTTTAGAAAAACCATAGGTGCTTCTAATCTTAGATTCCTTTTGCTGTTGAAAAGATCCCAGCTGACAGCTGTGATATATATGCATGGAGAAAGAAGTAAACACTGGCTCTGGCTCTTTGACCATGACCTGGAAGTTATGTCAGAAGAGTCTGGCATGCTATCAGTTGGCCATAAAGCAAAAATAGGAGGGGGATGCAGGAGAAAAAACAGCCACATATTTCTGGTTCTGGCCCTTTCTGAAATTCTGAACACATCAGAGCATACAACCAGAGACTCAGGATCATCATGGTGATGAAAGAGTGTTTGAAAGCATTTCCTTAGAAATGAACTGTTGTGTCTAAGCTAAGACCTTACTGACATATTTGAGAAGATTTCTGACTTGTTTGAGACTCTTTCTGACTTTTTTAAGCCCTTCCTCACTTCTTTCAGACATTGAGGAATTAGATGCCCTTCCTGATTTGTATGGAACCTTTCCTAACTTGTTTGAGACCCTTCCTGACATGCTGGAAATAGTTCTGACTTGATTGAGATACTTCCTGAGGTACTTGAGACCCATCCTGATGTTTTTGAAACCCTTCCTGATGTATTTAAGATTAGTCCTGAGGACTTTGACATGCTTCCTAACATGTTTGAAACTTTTCCTTTCTGTATGGAAGGAAATACCCTTCTAGACATATTTAAAACTCTGCCTGACAACTTGGAGACCATGTTTGAGACTCTTCCTATCCTATCTGAGACTCATTCTAACATCTTGAGAGACTCCTTGATTTGACACCCTTCCTGACTTTTTGAGACTCATCCTGACTTGTTTGAAACTCTTTCGGACATTTTTGAGACCCTTCCAGATGTATTTTAAACTGTGCCTGAGCAATTTGAGACCCTTTATCTCTGCTGAAACCTTCACTGATGTCTTTAAAGCTCTTCCTAAAGATTTTGAGGCACTTACAGAATTGTTTGAGAAGATTCTTGATGTATTTGAGACCTGTCCTCTCTGTGACATGTTTTGATATTTTGAGTTTATTCTTAACATGTTTCCTACCCCTCCTGATGTAGTTTGGATTCTTCCTGATGTATTTGATACCCTTACTGACTTTTAAGATGATTTTTAACATGGTGACACTCTTATAGCTGAGACACTTCTTTTCTGTTTGATACCCTTACTTAGTAATTACTCTTCTTAACTACTTTGAGAACCTTCCTGACTTGTTTGAGATATTTCCTCATGTATTTGAGACGCTTTCTCTCTGTTCCAACACTTCCTGACAAATTTAAGACTCATCCATATGTGTTTGAGGCCCTTCAGGCTGTGTTTAAGAACCTTCCTTGTGTATTAAGACTCCTGAAAAATTTAAGAGTCTTCATGACTTGTTTCAGACTCTTCATGGCTTATTTGAGAACTTCTGTGACACGCCTGAGACACTTCTCTACTTGAGACCTTTACCGAAATCTTTGATACCCTTCTGGATGTATTCGAGACCCTTTATTTTTGTTTGATTCCATTATTGACAAAATTAAAGCTTTTCCTGACTACTTTGAATCCTTGTGGTCCGATCTCAGACTCTTCTTCTCTGGACTATTTCTGAGAAGTTTAGGACCCTTGCTGTCATGTTTGAGACTCTTTCTCACATTTTTTTAGCACCTTCCTGATGTATTTAAATCCCTCCCTGACATGTTTTAGAGTATCCATGACTTCTTTGTGACTCTTCCTGACATATTAGGAACCTCTTTTTTTTTTACTTGTTTGAGACCCTTCTCAACTTACTTGAAACCTTTCCTCACAAGTTTGAGACCATTCCAGAGATATTTAGATCTCTTTCTCTGTCTGAGACAGGAAGGTTCTCAAATATGACACATTTTCTATTCTTCCTGATATGTTGGATAATCTTCCTGATGTAACTTTGAGACATTTCCTGAGTATTTGAGACCATTCATGACATATTTGAGATTTTTCCTGTGTCTTTGTAATTATTCCTGACAGATTTGAGAACCTTCCTTTCCTATTTGAGATTCTTCCTGACATATTTGAGATTCTTCATAACATTTTCAGAATTCTTTGACATTTATAAGATTTTTTCTGACTTACTTTACACCCTTCCCAACTCTAATGACTTATTTATCTTTCCTTACCACTTTGACAAACTTCCAGATCTGTTTGTGATACTTCCTCATGTATATGAAACTTTTCCTCCTCCCTGTTCTGGATCTTTCCTGACAAGCTCCAGTCCTTTCCTATTATGTTTGAGACCCCTCTTGATGTATTTGAGACTTTTCTAATGTATCTGAGAAACTTCCTTATATATTTAAGATTCTTCCTGGCAGGCTTGAGAGCCTTCAAAACTTTTTGAGACTGCAACATATATTATCAACCTTTTATTACTTCCCTGAGACAATTCTCCACTTGTTTATAAACCTTACTGACAAATTTTAAAGTTCTTCCTTACTATTATGAGAACCTTCCAGTCTGGTTTGAAAGGATTCACGATGTATTTCAGATCTTTCCTTTCTCTTTCGGAGGAAGGAAAGATGTTTATCATTACAAAGTTTAGGCTCTTCCTGTTTAAAACTTTTTAAAAATGGTTTTATTTATTTATTTGTTTGGAGAGAGAGGATGGAAGGAGAAATGAGGGAGAGAAACATCGATACGTGAGAGATACATTGATCGGTTGCCTCTCACATATTGCCAACTGGGGACCTGGCCTGCAACCCAGGCATGTGCCCTGACTGGGAATCAAACCAGTGACCTTTTGGTTCTCCAGTTGGCACTCAATCCACTGAGCCACACCAGCCAGGACCGTTTCAGACCTTTTTTATGATGTTGAGGTACTGTCTGATGTGTTTGAAACTCTTTCTGACTTGCATGAGACTCTTCATGACTTGTGTGAAGCCCTTCGTGATATGTTTGAGACCTCTATGTATTTATTTGAAACTCTTCCTGACAAGTTTCTGACTATTAGACTGTTGCGCTGAGTTCGAGATACTTTCTGACGTATTTGAAACTCTTCCTAACTACTCTGAAACTGTTTCTGACTTGTTTGTGATGATTTATGATGAGATTGAGACATTTTCTCTCTAGCTGTAACCCCTTCTGACATGTCTGAGACTCTACAACAGATTTGAGAGTGCTCCTAATGTATTTGAGAACCTTTCTAATTTGCCTGCCTGTTTAGGATGACTAGAGACATATTTTAAACTGGGCCTGATTAATTTGAGACCCTGCCTTACTGTTTCAGATCCTTCCTGACTTGTTTGAGTCTCCTACTGTGTTAGATATTCCTCCCAACTATTTGATTCTCTTCTTGATTGGGTAAGATGACTCCTGATATATTTGAGGCCCTTCCTAACTATTTAAGATCCTTTCTCATATTTTAAAGACCCTACTTACTTTCTGAGACCCTTTTAAACAGATTTGAGACTTTTCCTGATTATTTGATACCTTTCCTTGAGGTTTGAGACCCTTTGTGATGTATTTAAGATGTTTACCTCAGTTTGGAGCCCTTACTAGCATATTTTGAAATCTTCCTATGTTATGATTATTACCAACTTGTCTGAGATGATCTCTGATGTATTTGAGACACTTCCTCTCTCTTTAAGAGCACTCATAATATGTTTGCAACACTCCCTGATGTATTGGAACCCTTCCTATATGATTGAGACCCTTTTTGTTTTATCTATGACCCTTCCTAAAGGAATTAAAACCCTTCCTTGCCATATGATCCAGCAATATCACTCCCAGGTATTTACTCCAAGAGAAATGAAAATTGTTTACACAAAACTTGTGATCAAATGTCCATACTGGCATTAATTATATGATAGCCAAAAGGTTGAAACAACCCAAATATTCATCAACTGATGAATGGGTAAATAAAATGTGATATACCCATACAATGGAATATTATTCAGCCATAAAAGGAATGAATTACTGATACATACTACAGCATGGATTGATCTTGAAAAACATTTTACTAAGGGAAAGATACCAGACAAAAAGACCACATGTTATGAGATTCCATTTATGTGAAATGTTACAATTGGCAAATCCATAGAGGCAGAAAGTAGATTAGTTATTGCCACTGGCTGGTGGTGGGAAGGAATGATGAATCATATCAAATAAAATACACTATAAGCCCTGGCCAGGTAGCTCAGTTGGTTAGAGTAGTATCCCCATACACCACAGTTACAGGTTCAATCCCCGGTCAGGGCACATACAAGAAGTGACTAATGAATGCATAAATAAGTGGAACAACGAATCAATGTTTCTCTCTCTCTCAAATCAATCAATAAATAAAAAAATTCAAACAGACTGTAAAACAAAAATGTAACTAGAAATAAAAAGGTATGTTTTATAATGATAAAAGGGTTAATACATCTAGAATATATAACAACTGTTAACATATATGCACCTAAAAAAACCAAAATACATGAAGCAGAAATTGACAAACATTAAGGAAGAAATAGACAAGTCAACAATAATAGCTGAAGTCCTTAATAGCCCCCATTCAATAATGGATAAAACAGCCCTGGCTGGTGTGGCTCAGTGGATTGAGCACCAGCCTACAAACCAAAGGGTTGCTTGGTCGATTCCCAGTCAGGGCACATGCCTGGGTTGCAGGCCAAGTCCCTGGTGTGGGGCATGTAAGAGACAACCACACACTGATGTTTCTCTCCCTCTCTTTCTCCCTCTCTTCCCCTCTCTCTAAAAATAAATAAATAAAATCTTTTTTAAATGTTTAAAAAGACAAAGAAAATATAATTTAAAAAAATGGATAAGACAATTAGGCACAAAGTCTAACTGGAAGAAGACCTACAAGGAAATAAAAGATTTGAACAGCACTATAAACCAGTTAGACTAAACAGATACCCATAGAAGACTCCCCCCAACAATAGCAGAATATAAATTCTTCTCAAGTGCACATGAAACATTCTCCAAATTAGGCCATATGTTAGGCCATAAAACAAACCTCAATTTAAAAAGATGGAATTTTTTTTTAAAAAAAGGACTGTAATAATAGAAAGTATGTTCTCTAACCACAGTAAAATAATATTAGAAATCAGTAAGTGAAAGAAATTTGGAAAACTCACAAATAAGAGAAAATTAAACAATATGCTCCTAAATAACTAATGCATCAAAGAGTAAATCAAAAAGTAAATTAGAGAATACTTTCAGTTGAATGAAAATCAAAGTACAGCATACCAAAACTTATGACATGTTTGGCAACATTCCTGATGAATTTTTTTCCTACCTGACTTTTTGAGACCTTTTCTGACATAGTAGAGACTTTCTGTATGTGTGAGACCCATTCTGTGGGTAGACATGTACTGTATAATGACATTTCAGTCAACAACAGACTGCATATACAATGAGGGTCCCTTAAGATTATAATGGAGCTGAAAATTCATATCACTTAATGACTTTGTAGCCATGCTAACTTTGTAGCACAATGCATTACACAAATACACTGCTTACCATTGTGTTACAGTTGCCTACAGTATTCAGTATAGTAACATACTGTACAGGTTTGTCGCCTAAGAACTGTAGGGGAACTGCTGCCTTCATCATGAAGCTCTGTGAGTTTTCACAATTCAAACTCATGCTTTGCCAGCATTTTTACTTTACTAACAAAAACATCATTGAATTGATAAATAGATTGGCAAATCTTTTCTATGTCTTTTCTAATGCTGTCTGGAGTCAATTTATTGACCACTTCTTTCAAGTCATTTGTCTGCACCTCTGTTAATGACTTCCATTGTCTTTTTCCAGATTTGGCAGTCCACTTGGTGCTGAGTATAAGAGTTTTTCCAAATCTGTTGAATTTTTTAATAAAACCAACACAGAATAAATGAAACAAATAACGCCCAGTAGTCTTAACATTGACAATGGCTTCCATCATGGGCCACCATTTTTTGACCATCGAGCACATTTTGTCACAGGGTATGATCATGCCATGGAACTTAGTAAAGCAGTTTTTGCTCTTAACATCCTCAGTAGTTAGCTTAGATTTTCTAAATACATCTTCATCATTCTGCAAATCAGCAAGGCTCACTTCAAAAACATGACCCCTGAAGCCATCAGGTGCAATTTTGGTTCCTTGAGTTCTTGTGACAAGTGTTTTTCCAATATTTCTTATATTGAACACAGCTGGTGCGTCCACATGACACCAATCTTTCTTAGAAATTGGACCTACCCCTTTCTTCTTGGTTCCCTTTTTGTTGCCTTTGGTAAGGCACTTGTTCTTGCCAAACCTCACTGTGCTGCTCAGAGCCCTTCTTTTTTGAGACTCTTTTTGACTTCATCCTGACATGTTTGTGACCCTTCCCTACCTATTTGTGATTCTTCCTGACTTATTTGACACCCACTTACTGACAAATGTGTGTCTTTCTGACCTGTTTGAGGCCCATCCTTATATACATAAGGACATTGAGACTTTTTCTGACACCTTTAAGACCCTTTCTGTTTTGTTTGAGACTCTTTCTGATGACATTGAAAGCCTTCCTGACTTTTTTGAGACCCTTTCTGATATGTTTGCAATGCTTTTTAGTGTGTAGTTAAGATTCCTAGTGGTGAATTGGTTGCTGATGCAGTCTTAAGAGGAGGTGAAAAGACCATTAACCTCAGACTTACAAGGACCTTTCTTCAAGCATCTAGTCAAGAAATGTCTGTGACCATATATCAAGAAAAATACATCAGTGCTCTTTCCAACCCTCAACTGCAGATGGAAAATGGAGAATTGTGTTGATCATTTTCTTAGTCTTTTAATCAAAAATTCTGCTTAAGTGTTAGTGTTTTTCACTAGAATATAATTTTAGTTGTTGTCTCAGGTAGCCAAAATAATAATGATTTATGTGATAGAAAGCAATTCATTTCTCCCTCATGTTAACATATGAGCATATGTAGTCCAGGACTGCTTTGTCAGCACCATGGTGATTCCCAGGCTCCTCTGTCTTACAGAATTGCCATGCCTGGGTAAAGCTTTGTGTACATGGTCCAAGATGGCTCATTAGCACATCCCTCTTCCAGCCAACAAGAAAGAGGAAGAGCAATGGAGCAGCAAACACTGCCCTTTTAAGATCATGGCCTACAAGTTGCACATATCAGTTCTACTCATGTATGGTTGACCAGATCGCAGCCACATGACCATACCTAGCTATAAAGGAAGCTGGGCAAGGTAGTCTCTCTTCTAGGAAACCATTTTACCTTCTTAACTTCAGGGTTTCTATTACTACAAAAACAGTAGACAAAAAGAGTATTGGGGGAAATTAGCAATCTATTCACAGCCTCCATTTTGAAACTTGGAAACTTTTTATTTAGACAAGAAAAAAAATCTCCCCTCTGGCAAGAGAAATAAACAGAATTTTCTCCTCTTTTATCTCCTTTAGCTTAGTATCTCCCACAGAAGAATAGTTTTTAATTCTAAGCAATGAAAGCCCAAAAGGGAAAGAAAAGGTTGCTGAAAACTGATTTATTTGTAATAAAAAATGCCTTGGGCTATTACACTGGTATCTAAAGACCAACCTGAACTTTGTAACTGAGCACTTGTGCATGCAAAAGTACAAAACATTTTGAGATGCAGGATAGTGTCAGATCATCTAGGCAATAAATGACTTATACATTTTAGATACCTGGAAATCACATGGGTCAGGAACAAATAATATACCAAACCTCAGTGAGAAAAATTATCCAAACATTGTATCTGTGAATTCAATATAAAGCCTAATAATGATTTGGAGAATTGGATTAAGATGCAAGAAAGGCCCCTAGTGCTTATGTAAAACTAAATGAACATTATCTTGATTTTTTTTAATCATCTTGATTTTAAAAAGAATGATCAAATTAAGTTTAAATCACTACAGTCCGCTCATGGGGGCCAATTAGAATTGAACTACATAGTCAATGCCCTGTCTTTGGGTAAGACTTTGAGGTAAGGCTCTCTTTTCAAATCCTGAATAAGTAGTGACTTTACACACTGGGCCCCAAGGTTGTGAAATATGGTCGTTGTTCTACTATTTTTGAAAGAGTTTGCTGAGGAGTCTGATTCCAGGGCACTTGAAGAAAGAACGTGGCAGAAAGAGAATTGTGGGGCTGGTTGTAGTTAGAGGTCAGAGGGTGAGTCAGAGTACCAGTGCGCCCCAGATCCTGTGGGTGGGGCATGGGCAGGGGCCGAGTCAAACTGGTCATTGCCGTGAAGCCACAACAGAAATGTGTTCCAGGGTGGAGCCAGGAGCCTGAAGCCTAGAAATTAACTAGGTTAAAAGCTGTCAAGGTAACTTGACCATTGACCTTCATCAAGTACTTGTCAGTGACCTTGGTCAGCTTTTAAAGACCCAGTAATCTACGTGCCAACCCCTCTGTGTACAGTGCATTAAAGGCCTCACAGATGCTCTCTGGGATGGATTTTAATGAGTTGGTTGGGTTTTTTTTTAATCTTATTGGGAAATGGGGGATGATGTGCAGTCCCTCTGAATTTGAATATATGTGGACACAAATATGTCTTTGAGCACTTTGAATTTTATTTCGTATTTATTGAGAGAGTTCTTTTGGAGTCATGTAGACATCTGTTTTTATCATATATCACCTTTGGATATACATAAAAAAGAAATATTATATGACAGGACAAATTGGTGAAAGTACCCTGAGACTTCTTCACCTTCAAAACCTGACTTTACTGAATCAACTGTTTTAAATTGAGGTATTAGTATACATGCATTATAGTATGTGAAATGCACCACTCCTAAAGCTGACTTTCACATATATGGTATCTCTTATATAGGCAAACAAACAAACTTGTAAAAGCAGAGAATAGAATGGTGGTTACCAGGGCCTGGAGGAAGAAGGAGGTAGAAGAATGGGAGAGATGTCTAAGGGTAAAAACTAGTAGATAAATAAGTTCTAGAGATCTAAAATACAGTACAGTGATTATAGACAACAAAACTGTATTATAAACATTAAACTTGCTAAAAGTTAGATCTTAATTGTTCCCAACACTAGAAGAAACAATAATAATGTGATGCAATAGAGGTTTTAGCTAACACTACAATGGCAATCATATTGCAATATAAATGTATAAATCTATATATTGTACACCTTAAATAGATGTATATATAATATATACAGGGTCCAACAGAAGTAAGGCCTGCTGGAGTGTGGTTGGTAGGGTAATAATATGGGTGTAATAATTTATAGTTTTAATTCAAACATTTCACCTAAAATGTCATATGGAGTGTTTGAGAGTGATATTGTTATGTTTCAGAATTATGTGCTTATGATTTTGTAATAAAAGATTTTATGATTAAAAAGTGGCATTATATGTGCTAGATCCTGTATATTATATATATGTTCTGATAACCAAAGATTATACAGCACCTGGAACTCTGATATGTCATTGGTGAGGGTATAAATTGATACCACCACTTTGGAAAAGCGTTTTATTATACCTAATAAAGTTAAACCTATGCCTATTTTAAGACCCAGAAATACCCAAGAGAAATACATGTATAAGAATATTCACAGCAGCACTGTACTAGTCAACATTAGAAACAACCCAAATGTCCATCTACAGGAGAATGGATAAATACATTGCTGGTATATTCATACAATAGAATAATACACGGCCACGAAAAAAGAACAAATTTCTGACACAAAATAATATGGATGAATATCAAAGATATGATGATGAGTGAAAGAAGCCAAACACAAAGGAGTACAGACTGTATGATTCCATTTATATCAAGTTCATGAACAGGCAAAAGGAATCGATTGTGATAGAAGTCAAAATAATTACCTTTGGGGAAAGGGGCTCTTTTTAACAAACAAATAAATAATGTTCATTGTAAAACAAATAATGCTGCCTGGACCTCTCTTCCCCCACATATCTGCATAACTAACTCTCTCACCTTTAAGTCTGTTCAGTGTCACCTTGTCAGGGAGGCTTACCCTGACCACCCTATTATAAATTGCAATCCACACTCTTCAACTCCTGATCCTTTTCATACTCCTTTTTTACTTGTTCTATTTATTATACCTCTCACCTTCTAAAATACTCTAGAATTTACTTATTAATATATTTTTCGCTTACTACCTGTGTTTCCTAATTTAAATGTAAGGTCAGTTTTGCAAAGGGGCTTAGTGGGACACAAGGTTAGGAGTGTTTCAGTCATGGTTCTCTAGGGAAACAGAACCAATAGGACACCAATAGGATGGATGGATGGATGGATGGATAGATAGATAGATAGATAGATAGATAGATAGATAGATAGATAATAAGGAATTGCCTTACATGATTAAGGAGGCTGGCAAGTTCAAAATCTTCTGGGTGAGCTGGCAGGAGACTCAGGAGAGCCAATGATGCAGTTCCAATCCAAAAGCCAATAGGTTAGAGATCCAGCAGAGCCAATGGTACAGTTCTAGTCTGAAGGCTATCTACTGTAGAGCCAGGAATACCAATGTTGCAATGAAGTCTGAAAGCAGTCTGCTAGAGAATTCTCTCTTGCTCTGGGGAGGCTGATCTTTTTGTTCTATCAAGGCCTTCAACTAATTGGATGAGGCCCACCCATACTTACAGGACAATCTGCTTTACTCAAAGTCTATCAATTTCAATGTTAATCTCATTCAGAAACAACCTCACAGAAACAACCAGAATAATGTTTAATCAAATATCTTTGCACTTCCATAGCCCAGCCAGGTTGACACATACAGTTAACCATTATAGCAGAGGTGTCAAACTCATTTTCACCGAGGACCACATAAGCCTCGTGGTTGCCTTCAAAGGGCCGAATGTAATTTCAGTTCCTTAACAGTTAAGGAGTAGTTACATTTATATGGTCCTAAAATTATTTTGGCCCTTTGAAGGCAACCAAGAGGCTGATGTGGCCCCTGGTAAAAATGAGTTTGACATCACTGCATTATAGGAAGGTAAGGGCTAGGAAAGACTTTGAATGCCAATGTTTAGGCTTTGAAAACCAATAAAGATTTAGAGGCCAGAGGATTGGAATGAGGTAGCCTAGAGGCAGCAAGATAATTTAGGAGACTACTGTGATTATCCAGGCAGGATAATAACAGGGAAAGCAAGATAATAACAGTGAGCCAGGAGGGGAGGAAACAGAGATAAGCAGTATGGAACTGATAAGACTTGGCAATTGACCAGTCCTGGGGGATGAGGAAAAAAGTATGCAAGAAATGACTTTGTAAGTTTCAAACCTAGGAGGATGGTGAAGCCACTGAAAAATGGAGGGAACAGGAGAGGGAAGTTGCCTTCCTCCCTAGGTACTCCTCTGGTTGAGGGGCTTGGGGCATGTTCAGGTTATCAATTGATGTGAGCAAACCACCCAAATATGGTGACCTAACAAATACTTTATTTTGTCCACAAATCTGAGGATGACTGGACTTACATAGCAGTTCTCACTCTGCATCATAAGCATTACATTAGCTTTGTGTTGGTAACAGGAAATTAATTCTTCATAAGGAACTATTAAACAAATGATAAACTAACAGTGATCAAATCTTTTCTGACACTGATTAATTCTAGATCCTACCTCATTGCCCTAAAAGAGAGGGAGAAAATTATCTACTGTTTGCACCTCTCCTGTGCCCAAAAAGTGTCCTGAGTTAGAGTATGAAATGGCTAACATGCTTTATAAGTAGAACTTGGTTGAATTACCCATCTAGCTTTTTAATTAATTTTATATTTTTCTTTGATTTTAGTTCTGTGTGTGTGACATCTTCTTTTAGTTCAGAATCACATCAAAATTACAGTTAAACTACACAACAACCATCATTCAGAGCTGCCTGAAATTGAGCTGACTGGAAGACCTACAACTAGTGAATTTTTTAAAAGAAGCCACATTAAGACGGGAAGAGACACAGAATGGGCTGGTCCCACCCCCACATGTGATAGATAAAAATTGGGAAGGATATCTCTGCTATGGAGGTCCCTCCTGAGGAGCAAGGGAGCCCAGCCCCACACCAGGTCCCCCAGCCCAGGGTTCCAGTGCCAGGAAAGAAGTTCCCATAACATCTGTCTGGATATAAAAACCAGCAGGGATTGAGGCTGAGGGAGACAGAGGCTTCTGGAGTCCCAGGTAGTTCCTCTTTTTTTTTATCCTCACCTGAGGACACTCTCTTTGTTGCCTTTAGAGAGATGGAGAAGCATTGATCAGCCACCGTACACACCAGACCAGGGATCATAAGTGCTCAGACCAGGGATCATATGTGCTCAGACTGGGGATCAAACCCACAACTTAGGTATGTGCCCTGAGCAGAAATTGAATCTGTAACCCTTCTGTCTCAGGATAAGGCTCCAACCAACTGAGCTACACCAGCGAGGACTCAGACAGTTCCTCTTAAAGGGCCTCTGCACGAACTAACATGGACTCACTCCCTCTGACCTCCAGCAGCTTGAAAGGCAC
>CM052552.1:47720342-47731060 GCA_028533065.1 Trachops cirrhosus
GTCATTCTGACTGGTGTGAAGTGGTATCTCATTGTGGTTTTAATTTGCATCTCTCTGATAGCTAGTGATATTGAGCATCTTTTCATGTATCTCTGGATCCTCTGCGTGTCCTCCTTGGAGAAATGCCTATTCAAGGCCTCCCTGTGTTTGTTTCTATATATTAGGTAGAGCTGGTTTGACTCCGTGTCTTGATAGTGTGGCCTAATATAGTAGGTGTCCTGTAGGGTCCAGTGGCACAGCCTCCCCTATCACCCAAGCTGGGTACTTGAGGTGAACCCTTCGTGTAGGCTGAGTACACCCTTCTCTTGTAGTTGAGGCTTGGTTGCTGTTGGCAGATCAATGGGTGGGATTTACCCAGGCCAGTCAGCTGCAAGGACTGGCTATGACTACGGACCACTAACCTCCACCCTCCATGGAGGATCACTGTGCAGAGGCAGGGTGGTGGTGCTCCAACGTTGTCTGTCGCTGTCCACTGGGTGCACAGGCCCTGGGGCTTCCCGGGTGGTACAGGCCAAGGTTAGCCCCCACCTGTGTTTTTCCCAGGGCCACTCTGCCTGAGCTATAAAGCAATCTGAGATGGCTGCTGCTTGTGCTGGGCTTGGAGATTCCCAGGTAAAGCCAAGCTGTGAATCTAGGCTGCCTGCTGCTAGTGCCAAGACTGGGGCTCACTGAGGCCAGCTGTTACTTGTTTGAGAGGATTTAGTAGTTGTGCAGTATGAGCTAATGTTACAGAACAGACCCAAGGGGGGTACAATATACTATTACCTAAAGGACCCCCCACTGGGTTCGCTATGCCCACTGCCAGAGGAAAGACGTCTCTCAATGCCAGAGATTTGTGAAAAGGAAAGGAAATGTTTATTTAAAGCTATACAGACTTAAAATAGTGACCCAATGTCTTCATTAAAATATTAAAGTCTTTTAGGATACCCACAGGTGCACACAAGCCTTCTCCCTCTGCCCTAATCTGGGGTACCGTATCTCAGGAAAAGAAGCAGAAGTCCACGATTCAGGTTCCCGGCACCATCAGCTGTGTTGCTGCCACGATCTCCAGTTAACCCAAAGCCATGTGGCACCTTCTCATGGCCCACCAGCACGAGTCCTTTCACACCTTTTCTTCCAGGCAAAGTCTCTCCTGCTTCCTAAGCCACGTGGCAAAAGGGAGCACCCCAAAACCATGTGGTCCTCACTCTCACCAAAGCTGCGTGGTTCTTCCTCACCAAAGCTGCGGAGGTCCCCACTCTGCCAAAGCCGAATGATTCTCCCTCACCAAAGCTGCCAAGTCTGGGTTTAAATCACCACGCCAATCTTCCTCTGCACCCCCATTTCCAACTCCTCCTACAATCAGTTGCACCTGCCAGTATTCCTGTATTCTTCCAAGTTTACTGGGCTGCCATCATAAGTCTGCGCAGGTGTGGCCCCATGTCACGGAGCCAATCTTCTCCAAGCTCTCATGCAGGCCCTCTAACCAGGGGGAGCTGCCCCCCATTTACATCTTGGATGGAAGTCACTTCCATCCCCCTGGATCAAAGCATGGCCACAGCTATTTAACATATCTATGAAACCAGTTAAAGGTTATAGATATGTTAAATGACCATGCCAGAGGTTAGCTGCAAAGCTGTGGCTGTACAAAACAGCTCTGCATGTTCCTGCTCCATGTGTTCCTTCCCCCAACTCACACCTTGGGGGGAGGACATCCTATATATCTTTCTAATATTTCCTGGACACCTTGAGTTCTGGACCCTATTCCAAATCCTTTTTTGGGGTTCCCCTCTTGGCTGTACCTTGTTACACTAAGACCGGACATTCATATGGAAAAGCAGCTTGGGTGGGCCTGTAAATTGGGTGGGGTGGAGTCTCTCAGGATCTCCAAGGCAAACAGTGTTAGCCAGCTTGATGGAGTCTCAGATATGGCACCAACTTGCCAGCTCTGCGGGGGAGGCTAAATGGCCTTTGTTCACCTTGATGCCAGACACTTCAGTTCCTCCCTTTGTGTTACTCCACTGGTGCCTTTCAAGCTGCTACCCTGGTGCTGGAGCTCAGAGGGACTGAGTCTGAGTAGGTGATTCTGTGTGTGGGTTCTTTAAGAGAAACTGTTTGGGCTTTCAGAGGTTTCTTCCACCGACTCACTTCCAACTGGTTTTTGCTACCAGAAGTTGTGGGGACTTATCTTCCTGGCACTGGAACACTGGGCTGTGGGGCCTGGTGTGGGTCTGGGACTCCTCGCTCCTGAGATATCCCTCCCAAATTTTTATGTGCCACATGTGGATGAGGGACCAGCCTATTCAGAATTTGTGCCCTTCCTACCAGTCTGGATGGATGTGGTTTCTTTAATTCCGTAGTTGTCAGACTTCCATTCAACTCGATTTCTGATGGTTCTGAGCAATGGTTCTTCTATATTTTAGTTGTAATTTTGATGCAGTTGTGTAAAGAGGTGAGCCATGTTTACCTATACTGCCATCTTAATATGCCCCTAGCTTCTTACAGTCTTGCCTTAATAAGTAACTTTAAAGATCAGCTATATCATGAACTTTTTAAGTCAACATCCATTGTTGATATTATGGTTGTGTGTGAATCCTAACAAGAAACAGATGGCACACTCAAATTGGGTGATTTGAAGAGAGTTTAATAAGGAACCATTTGTAAACGTGGGCAGGGTATAGGGAAACCACTAGAAACAGAGCCAGTGAAACTGGGGCTCCATTACCATTCGTAGGCCCCAAAGTACCCGGACACCTAGAGCTGTATAGACAGAGCCACCCAATAACAACTGTTAACTGTTGTGAAGGCATGCAGCCAGCCTGAAATGATCATGCATGGAAGACAGCTAGAAACTACATATCCCAAATGGTCCTTCTACCTCCCTCTGATTCCCTGCTGGGGCTCTCCATAGGCAGAACCCATGAGAGGGCACAGGAGCCTGTAGGCAGAATCTAGAGTTCTGTCTCCTGGGTACAAAAGCTGGTAGAGAAGGGTAAGTGGATCCAGAAGGCAAAGAGAAAATAGCACATGTGACTCGTATTCATAGCTGAGCACATTTCATGTTCTTCCCTTTCTTGAATAAGTCTTATTTGCCTTGGAGTTAATAATTGGCTCTTTTTCTTAAAAATTTTTTTTTGTTTCTTATGCTTTAAATCTAGTATTTATTATTACTAAAGTTATTCAAACTCCTAAATAGTCAATCATTTCTACAAGGCTAATAATGAAAAAAGAACAGTCCTCTAAAGCCCACTGCCTGTTTTCTACTCCCCAAAGGCAACCATTTGCTTCTCTCTTAAATGTTTCTTTCAGTATTTCCCTTCATATCACTAAATAACATGCTTATAGTGACAACTCTTGCATTGTGCAGTGTAGGTATTATCTATCGATGGCTCAATTTGAAAAATGAAGATTTTTTCTTTCACTGTTTCCCCTCTCTTTGCTTACCACATACAGTCACACTTTCCATTCCCCAAGCCCCCCAATATAGATATATCATAATTTGGCTACACCAATATTCATTCTTTATATTACTATGATTATGCAAATGTAATTCATGGCTAAGCTGTGTAGTACCCCATGATTACTTTTCCTTGCTTGCTCAACTTTTTCTTTTCCCTGGAATTAAATTTTAAATTAAATTCTCCTGGTTTTCTCATTTGTGTAGTTTCCTATATACTTATTGAGGCAAGACTGTAAGAAGCTAGGAAAATTCCTGAGCAAGTGGAATGGAGAAACTGAGATAGGAAAATCAAACAAGGCCAAACAGTTTGAGCAACTTGCAGCCAGCTGGTTAATCGCAAGAACTTACCTCCCCTAACCAAGGACACTTGAGAGTGAATGGTTGTACCTCTTCTCCCCAACCAGAGAATACATAGTTTAAATCTCCCTGGCCTGGGAAATAAAGAGCAAAGACCCAGTTAAGGTCATTTGTGCCAAGGACAAATGAAGTTAGGGAAATAAATAACAAAAAGCCCCATTAAAAGCTGACAGACTCAAGATCAAAGTAAAACAGTCTAGCAGACCAAAGAATATCCCCAAACTCCCTCTGTGCTCATTCTGATGCATCAGCATATTAAAATGCAACTAGAAAACTAATGAACGGTCTGCGAAAATCCTCCCCTAAGATTCTCAGCTGCAGAAAGAATATAAAAAACCCTCAGCACAAAGACACAGTGAGAGCTCACCTTAGAGCAGGCCCATGCCTCTTCCCGGGTATGAACTTTTATTTACTCCCAAGGAGACTTGCAGCTGGGGGACTAGTGGGCAGCGGCAGCTTGAGCCAGGCTTAACCCATGATTCTGTCTCCAGGGCCCCCCTTTCTCTGACTTCCAGGTGAGCTTACAGCATCCCCACCTTGGCTTACTCCTTTCCCATGACTTTTCTAGGGAGCCAAAGCAGCCCTGCCTAGGTTCTCTCTGGTTACTTCTTCTATCCTAAGTCCTTCCTTTGTTTCACTGTCCCCAGCCTTAATAAATGTACTCTCAAAAATCACCTGGGCTCATGTTGTGGTATCTTTCCTACACAAAGTCAAGAACCCACACACTACAAGCCAGCCTGTGGCAGACCCACTACCGGCCAGTGCCCGTAATAATAAATTCATCTCCCAAATCTCCCTTTATGGTCTAAATCTTTCAAATTGTTCAAATTCATTGAAAATTCTATCAATTTCATGTTCTTGAAGAATTATTACCTGACCTACTCCAATTTATATCTCTTGCTCTCTATTCCTGAGGTTCAGCTTCTGTCTTGGAGTTTCCTTTCACTATAATTCTGGGAACTTCTTTCTGTCACCTCTCTCTTGAGTTATATTCCCTATTTCTTGGTTTCTATGTCTTTCTCTTTCTTGGTTCTATCTCTTGTTTTGATGCAACAGTTCCAGTAGCTTCTGAGAATTGGGTAGAAGGGAGATAAATTTTTTGAGATTTTGCATATCTGAAAATGTTTAAAGTATCCTCACATTAATTGATTGTTTTGAAGGTATAGAATTCTAGACTGGAATTCATTTTCCTTGGCAATTTGAATGCTTCATTGTATTCTGGGTTCCAAGTATTGCTGTTGATAGGTTCAGACCCATTCTGATATATAACCCTATGTAATTAATTTTTTTCTGAAAAAGTAAGAATTTTGACACATAATGAGAAGTCCAAAAGTAGGGAAGTTTCAGGATTGGTCAGTTCATCAAAGGCTTAGGTACTTTCCAGTTTATGCTCTCCCAACAGCACTTTGTTGTCTATAGGTTGTCTCCCCTCATGGTCATAATATAGCTGCCCCAGTTCCAGGCATCACATCCAGACATTACACTATGTAGTGGCAGAAGAGTCATCTTTTTCTTTTGTGTCTTGTTTAAACTTTTTAAAATTTATTTTTAGAGAGGGGGAAGGGAGGGAGAAAGAGAGGGAGAGAAACATCAATGTGTGGTTGCCTCTCACATGGCCCCCACTAGGGGACCTGGCCCGCAACCCAGGCATGTGCCCTGACGGGGAATCAAACCAGCAACCCTTTGATTTACAGCCTGTGCTCAATCCACTGAGCAACACCAGCCAGGGCTCTTTTGTGTCTTTTTAAAAGTGAGAAAACCTTTCCCAGAAATTCCCTCACTGACTTCTCTTCTCATATCTTTGGCCAGAGCTGTGTCACAGCCTGTGTTTAATTCAATCGCTGATAAAAGGGAATAGGATCACTCTGATTGACTTGGACAATCATGCTGGAGATAATGTCCCTTTTTGTGAGGAATGGATATCTGAACAAAATTAGGATTCTGTTAGTAGGTAAGGCGTGGGATGTCTGTTGGCTAGGCAACCAACAGTCTGTTATAGCATGATATCTGGCACATAGTAAGCATTTAATATATATATTAACTTGTGGTTAACTCTTTTTTAAATATATTTTATTGATTATGCTATTACAGTTGTCCCATTTTCTCCCCTTTATTCGCCGCCACCCTGCACCCTTCCTCCCACCCACATTCCCTCTCTCCCTTAGTTCATGTCCATGGGTCATACACGTAAGTTCTTAGGCTTCTCCACTTCCTATACTATTCTTAACCTCCCCATGTCTACTTTGTACCTACCATTTATGCTTCTTATTCCCTGTACCTTTAACCCCATTCTAACCCCTCCCTCTCCCTGCTGATAGCCCTCCATGTGATCTCCATTTCTGTGATTCTGTTCCTGTTCTAGTTGTTTGCTTAGTTCATTTTTGTTTTTATTTTTTTTTAGGTTTGGTTGTTGATAGTTATGAGTTTGTTGTCATTTTACTGTTCATATTTTTGATCTTATTCTTTTTCTTAGATAAGTCCCTTTAACATTTCATATAATAAGGGCTTGGTGATGATAAACTCCTTTAATTTGACCTTATCTGGGAAGCCAAAGCAAGGACCTACCTCCAAGATTACTCTATCCAGCAAGGCTATCATTTAGAATGGAAGGGCAGATGAAGTGTTTCCCAGAAGAAAGCACTTTCAGTAGAGGTCATTTGGGAGAAGATGGCTGAGGTCTTGATATTTAGTAAGCCTTTGCTTAAACCCTATTTTCAATACACGCATGGGGTCCCACTCTCAACATGCTTAAGGTCCCTAGTCCAAATACCTTCTACCCCCCAGAGAATACACCTCAGTATGCAGGTGGTGTGGAAGGAATGATAGGGGACTTAAGAGTTGGAAAATTTTAGTTTAAGTGATAGCTAATAAGCTTAGGAATCAATGCATGTAAAAGCTTTTGTTTCAGGAACTGAAGGTATGACCCACCCTAACTCCAGGAGACCATAAACAGTCCCACCTGTTCCTCAGGAGCACTGCAAGCAATTCAAGATGATATCTGAGCCACTGTACTCCAGGGTGAGATGACCACTGCCCAGGACACAGCTAAAGACCACCACCCAGGTTGAGAATGCTGAGGTTGTTTTTTTTAAATCCAATTAAGTTTTCCTTGAATTCCAAACCCCTTACCTAAACTTTGTTCTCCTTATAAAAAGGGCCATTTTAAAATGGAATTTAAGATGGTCTGTTAGGGTATGAACCTGCTGTCTTCTCGGATCGCTGGCCATCTGAATAAAGGGCCCATAAAGATTCAATCGCTGTCATTGCTTATTGGGTTTGGTAGTGACAGGCAGCCCGAACTCTGGTGTCTTTTCCAGTTTCAGGAACAGTAGTTGTCTTGCTGAGGTTGAAGATTTGGGTTTCAACTTGCTCTAATACCAGTACTGCCAGTTCTTATGTTATTGTCTCCCAGCTCTAAGCCCACCTCTTCTGTACTCATCTTTGCAACACTGCCGCTGGGACTCTGAAAAAAAAAACCCACAGTAATTTTGCCAGCTGCTCCCTATTAGGCTCTGCCCATAGAGGGCAACAGAGGGAAACTGGAAGGCTGGGGAAATAAGAAGGGCAAGCTACTTCCTGTTTTCTTCCTAATGTTGTAAGCAGTACCTAGCAGTGCTTGGACCACAGCAGCAGGTCCTTCCTCCAGCAACAATTCAAGTTAGGTTGCGGGTTTTTCTGACACTCACAGAACCAGCCTCATCATGCCCCCGCACCAGCCACACCAGCCACACCAGCCCTAGCTGAGCAGCAACTCCTCAGAGGTCTGGGTCTAAGCCTCATGGGTCCCTCCTCTAAGCTTCTAGGTTCTAATAACTCTGTCATTTTTCCTTTTTCTTCCAGCCCTGGGAGTGATATCTTGGAGTTCTCTTTTTACCCTTTTAGTTACCTAGTTAACAGCTTTATACTTAGTTAACAGTTCTTTATTATTAAATTCCTTCTGTTGAAATAATTGGTGTGGTTTATGTCTCCTGACTAGATCCTGATACACCCACTTTCAATGACACCTCTTCTTTTTTTCCAGCCCCACTGATATCCCACATTTGGAGATATGGGTTGCCTCCAAATCCTGAGTCTTTCTGGAGTTTCACACCAGCAATTAGCTTGCATCTTGGCATCCCTAACCTCTTGAGAAACTTAAGAGTCAGCCTCTTCTGGTCTGCTGGGTCAGTAACTGATCATCCATCTGTTTTCTTCTAAAATTTTGTTGTTTTCTCTGCCAATCTCTTTGTTCCATAGAGTTTTGCTTTTTAAAAAAAATCCTGTTTATTGTCATAATGAAATTTGAGGGAGCAAACTCATTATTTTTAAAAATAAGAACAAGAGACTAATTTTTAAATGGAATGACAACAAATTTGGAGAAAATATTTCCACAAGAAGTCAGGGTGGTTGTTTCCTCTGGGGAAGGAGAGTGGAGCAGGATCCAGGAAGAGGCGAATGGGGAACTTCTTTTACTCTTTTGAAATCCTATATATGAGTTTCAATCATTCTGTGTGTGATAAATTTCACAATTTTTGAACAGGTAAACATCAGCATATAACTGCTATCAGGTAGTATGTATTCAGCTGCAAAGAATAGAAACTTGACCAGGTGCAGTCAAACATGAGTATATTTTTCTCTCATTATAAAGTTTAGGGGAAGGCAGTCAAGGACTAGTACAATGTCTCCACGGTTGAATCATGGAGGCTCCTGTTAGCTTTGGGTAAGATCATTCTTGGCTTTTGTCTTTATGTTGCTTAGATGGCTATTTCATCTCTGAGTATCACATCCATATTCCAGGAAGAATGGAGAAGGACAAAGGGCAAAAAGCCAAAGAGACAAGCTAACTGAGTTGGCCCCCCTTTAAAAAGCATTCCTTGTATACCTGAAACTAATATTATACTATATGTCAGTTATATCTCAATTTAAAATAAATAATAAAGTTAAAACAAGGGTGAAACCAGACCCTCATATATTTAAATCATGATTAAAATTTATTTATGATAAAATAAAATGTAAAAACTAAAATCTGTGGAAAACGGTATGAGAAAAAATGAGACCAGGTTGTGCTTAATTAAAGAAGTTTACATTTATGGATAACTAAAATGGTTTTACAGACCCCTGGCACTATTTCCAAAATGTCCTTGCTCTCAGGTTATTTACTGTAAATTATAGAATAAAATGTATGTAATTGTCTCACGAACTATGCTTGGCCCTGTGTGTCTTGGTTCTGTGTTGTAAATACAGAAGAGCAAAGGCACTATTATGAACAATATTAAGTCACAATATTGAGGCAGAATTTGATGTTACCTATTTATTGTCAGATTTTAAAAATTAAGTCATAAGCACTTACAAAATTTGCATATGTAAGTCTGCCTAAATGTATGCTCATGAAAACTGGATAATGGAGTTCCAAGTAGTCCAGTTTTTTCTTATAAGCCCAGATTATGTAGTGCATACCCTCTCTCATATTACTAGGAGGCAAATACAAAACTTTACATAAATATTTTGGTGCTCCTTTGAAATGTAAACAATAAAAATAAAAGCTTTCCTGAATGGTCCAAGCAGCAACTTTGCTCACTTCTCAATATCTAAGACTCTGTCACAGGCCACCCCAAACAAAGAAATCTGGAAAAGTGATATTTTTACCTGGGCTCATTGTCACCCTGAACAAAACCAGGGCCGTGTGAGGAAGGATGGTTTGTGAGGAGAATTGTTTGGAGCGGGCTATTGCCATGCTATGAGTCCTCCTCCCTTGCCTAGGAGGGAGAGGAGATGCAGTCTGGGTACAGTGGATTGTATATAGCCAACTAACAGCATCTGCCACAGTTGCCATAAGGACTAAAACAGACAACATTTATAGAGCCCCTAGCACAGTGTCTGGCACAGAGTGATCACCCAATAAGTCCAAACCTCTTTAAAAACTATTTATCCCTAGATATCTGGCCCATTAAAGAGGAAAACAACCCTGATCAGTGTGGCTCAGTTGGCTGGGTGTCATCCCAGAAAGTGAAAGGTCGCTGGTTCGATTTCTGGTCAGGGCACATGCCTGGGTTGCAGGTTCCTGCCCCAGTCGGAGTGTGTACCAGAGGCAACTGACCAATGTTTCTCTCTCACATTGATGTTTCTCTCCCTCTCTTTCTCCCTCCCTTCCCCCTCTCTAAAAATAAATAACATCTTTAAAGAGTAAAACAAAAAATGAACAAGAAAGTCTACCATAATTTCAGTAATACTAAATATAAGAAACATTGCTGATCTTTAATGCTTAGTGTTGTGGGTTTTTTTCTTAGTTCATGATTGCACATAGAAAGATATAAAACTTCTTCCATGGAGAAAGTCGAATTCATAAAAGATACATGCAGCTCAGTATGTGAGGGGAAACATAATGCATGTACCTTACTTTGCTGTAGCATACTTACAGCTTTCTTTTAGCTCCATCTCCAATCTGGAAAAGGGAATTCCCTCCATCTTTCCATCCTTTTTTTGGCCACCTACTAACTCTATTTATAGTACCTTATTTGTCTTTTTCTGCACTAGAACCCTGTGTTCTCTCTCCTCTGATTGGTATTTATTTGGCTAATAAATGAGTATTAATAATGTTATAAAGAACAATATGGCACTAAAATGTTTACTGGGTTAATTAGAATGCTTTTGATTGCAAGGAGAGAATACTTGCCTAAAACTGGCTTGAAAATAATGGCATTTCTTAACTCATATAGTATGTCTAGAAGTAGGTAATTCCAGAGTTGTCTAATGCAGTGGCAGGACATTATCAAGGATTTAGGTGGTTTTTTTTTTTTGTTTCCCTATCTTTAGTATGTTGGATTTTATCTTCACAGTTTTGCCTCTGGATCACAATATGGCTGCAGCTTCAAGCATCATATCCTTACAAAATTGCATGGTGGGGACAAAAAAGGGGAAATATTTCCTGTCTTGTGTTCCAAGA
>CM052552.1:47731160-47771774 GCA_028533065.1 Trachops cirrhosus
TACTTATCTTTCTCTGACTAGCTTATTTCACTCAGCATAATACTCTCCAGGTCCATCCATGTTGTGGCAAAAGGTAAGATTTCCTTCTTTTTATTGCTAAGTAGTATTCCATTGTGAAAATGTAACACAGCTTTTTTTATCCACTTATCTACTGATGTCCTTTCAGATTTCAATGGCCAATTTTGGATCATATACCCATCCCTAGACCTACCAGACAAAAGGAACGAAATTGTCCTAATTGCCTGGGAGTGAGGGGGAATACTTTCCCTGAGCACATGGCTGTAGAAGGTGAGTCTAGAAGGAGAAATGGATTTGGGTGGGTAACAGTGTCTGCTATATTTGGTAATTCTGAACTACTTCAAAAACAAAACAGTGCAGGAAATGCTTGAAAAGAGGTAAAGGTGGGGAGAATCCCTTGGCTGGTTTTCCTGATTCCTTCATGGAATAATTTCCAACTTCTGACATGGAAAGCCTTTTGTGCGGTTTTATGGTAAGTTCTTTCAACTTACCTCCCTTATTCTAGACACCTGGTTACTGGGTACTACAACTTGGGCTGTAGCCTACTTTTGCAGTTTGGGTTAAACTGTTCATTCCAAATACTAAACAGACTAAAGTGTTACAGAGGAATAAATTCTAACCTGACTTGACAAGGGGCCATGTTTTATCATCTTACTCTGCCCAATGTGTCACCACAGTCCTTATTAGCTTTGCAGAACCTCTCTTTTGTTAATGCAGCCCCTTCCCATCTACTCTTCTTTATACCAGAGGACGTTGTACGAAGGAGAAGAAAACCAGTGCCCTTTAAAATTCTTGTGCTAGGGCCCTGGCTGGTGTGGTTCAGTGGATTGAGTGCCGGCCTGTGGACCAAAGGGTTTCCAGTTGATTTTCAATCAGGGCATATGCCTGGGTTTCGGGCCAGGCCCCCAGTAGGGGGCATGCAAGAGGCAACTACACATTGATGCTTCTCTCCCTCTCTTTCTCTCTCCCTTCTCCTCTGTCTAAAAATAAGTAAATAAATCTTGTTTAAAAAATTAAAAAAATTCTCGTGATAGGTATTTCACATGGCCATTTTATTTGACTCTTATAAGAACCATCAGTACTAGATAATGTCATTTAAGTCCAGAGATGAAATAACCTCTCAATCAAGTGTTACATTTGCGACTCAAACCTAAGCCTGTCTCTTTCAAAGCTCACATCCCAGACCAGCAGATAGAAATTTTTGTGACTCTTTACTCTTTGTTTTGGTACATTCTTACCTCAGTCTTTCCTCATTGGGAGGAAGGAGAATAAATTTGGAATCAGAACACCTGGCTTGGCGCCTCAGTGTCCTCATGAAGTTATACCTCTGTAACCTCAGGCAGGGCAGGTCACCTCACCAAATCTACTATTTGACTTAGAGTTCGGTTATTTCATCACTGTGGACCTTGGATGATAATATCTACTTCTTATGGTTATGAAAATCAGATAAAATAGACACATGAAATACCTAGCACAGGCTTTAAAAGAATATATGCTCTCACTTGTTAACATGTGAGTAATGAAAATATCCACCTTGTAGGGTCGCTGTGAAAATTAAGCAAAGTAATAGATCTGAATTCTCTTTATAAACTCCAAGTACTACGTGAATGTGGTAAGTCATTATTGTGGATGGATTTACTATTTACCAACAGAAAACGGGAGCTTCCTGATGCTGTTTTGCACCAATATAAGAGATATCATATTCCAAAATGAGTGTGGGCTGGTGCACAAAAACAGACTTTATAAGACATGCTCAAAGACTCTCAAATACCCTCAACAATTTAAATTACAAAGGCATCAAGAGAGGGAAGGAGGATTTGTTAAGAGGATTCTTTGGAGAAGACTATTGCCATGCTATGAGTATCCATCACATCCCAGGCCCCTAGCCTGGGATGGAGGGAGAGGAAGAACTGCTCTCTAACCCCTAGACTCATGAGAGGGGGCATTAAAGGGACCCCTTTAAAGAGGTTGTGATGTGTTCCTTGCAGCTGGGGAGGCAGGACTGGAGCCTGAGTTCAGACAGCCTGTGGCAGCGGGAGAGAGGGGCTTCTCAGGAATCAGCCAGGACTCCCGTATGTGGGAGCCATGGGAGGCAGAGTCAGGCTGGGGCCTTCTTTTGTTAACCTTTTGGGAAATATAAGATATATACTAAAGTGTGCAAAATAGTAGGTTTACAGCTTGATGAATATTCATCATATTGTTGTATGTAGTTGTAGATATTTTATTCTAACTGTTGTATAGCATTCCATTGTGTGAATATTCCACAATTTATTTATCTATTCTACAGTTGCTAGGCACTTGACTAGCTTCCAATTTGGGGCTATTATAAATAGCTATGGATATTCTAGTACATCTTGTAATAAACATATGTACACATTTCTCATGCAGATATACCTAAAAGTGGGGTTTCGGGGTCATTAAGGTGGTATCTGTGAAATCTGGAGCAGTTTAAAGTCTTGCCCAAGAAAACTTCTTGAACAGAGTGTGAATTCAACAATGAGAGTCTAGGTAGAGTGTCCCCGCCCCCACCCCCACTTCTCACCTCAGTCCCAGAGCTAGGGACCAAAAGGAAGGTGGCAATTAGAGAAACAGTTAATGGTCTGAATCATACTGAGTTGATGAACTGCAGTCACAGGGACCCAGCAAGCCCTGGCTCATATGGCCTGCAAACCAAAAGGTCACAGGTTCAATTCCTAGCCAGGGCACATGCCTGGGTTGCAGCCCAGGTTCCCCAGTTGGGGGCATGCAAGAGGCAACCAACTCATGTATCTCTTGCACATTGATGTTTCTCTCCTTTCTCCCTCCCTTCCCCTCTCTCTAAAAAGTAAATAAATAAAATCTTGTTTTAAAAAAGGGTCCCAGCAAGGGTGCTTCCCAAGAGCCCCATGGAGGAAGCCTTGGAAATTCCTGTGCTCAGGAATACAGCCCGGCCTATAGAAACATTTGCATCTGTACTGGTCATATCTCAACATGGGTGTTGTGACAGGATGGCACTGAAGAGGCCAGCATTTGGGCTCCAGGTCTGTCCTGGTTTTCATCTGAGCAATTCTATTCCCTGTCTGTGTAACCTTGGGAAGGTTATTTTCCATTTCTAGGCCTCACTTTTCTCATCTTTCTGATGTGTGGCTCCTTTTTGCTCTGAATGAACTTCTAAGAATTACCTGAGTTTTAAACTCCTTGAAAACAGGATGTCTTCTTTCTCCCATATTCCTAGAGAGCACCTGAAGCTTTACACACCTATGGGCACAAAGGTCACTGGATGACAAAAAGCTTGCAATTTCATTTTCTAAAGAAAAACCTGCTTTTATGGGTCTGGTGATGCACATAATGAGTATTAAATTGGCACGTTAAAATTAACAACATGGTATGTGCCTATCCAAATACAGATGTTACATTGCACACTGACTTTATGGAAAAATCCATTTCCATTCTTGTCACATAACTGATCTTCTCTAGAGGAACAGAGCAAAAACTGTCTGTGCATTGTAAATTTATTGACTCACTATTTTATCCAAGGACATTGGGTAATTAGAAGATTCTAACAGAGACCCAAAGAATTCTCTTCATCTGGGAACATTTTTTATCACTTGCTACTGCCTTGTTCCTAATGCTTAGCATTTAAAGGTTATATTTTTTAAAAAAGACTCCAGACATTATGTAGTCACTGTCTGGAAAAGCATTATATTTCAACAGGATATTATCACTCAGGCAGAGAAATCATTTTTACTGGGTAGGAAATTATTCCATTGTGCAGTTATTATTCTAGCAATTAGAAATCACATCGTGTGGCATATTATGAGACTTTCTCATTGAAGTTTGTTATTATACTGTTTATATTTAAAATGTGAGGCTGCAGAGAGAAAGAGGATTTTTAAAAATTAATTAACTAATTAAATTTTAGAGAGAGGGGAAGAGAGGGACAGAGGGAGAGAAACAGGGATCAGTTGCCTCCCGCACGCCCCCTACTGGGGACCAAATCCACAACCTAGGCAGGTGCCCTGACAGGGAATGCAAGTGGCAACCTTTTGCTTTGCAGGATGACGCCCACCCACTGAGCCAAACCAGTCAGGGCGAGAAAGAAGCTTTTTCAGTAGAAGCATGAACACTCTAAAGAATTCAGGCAGCTGGGCAGGTGAACCATGATGTAATTTTGTTTCTTAGGAAATTGTTTTGGAGTTCCCCTGAAGTTTTCTGTCTTACTTCACTCACCAGCAGCCTTGGTTCCTTGTATTCATTACATTTAGCCAAGGAAAATTTAGCTTGGCCCCCCTAGGGTTTTATATGGAACTGACAACTTAAAAATTGGTATGGTTTCAAAAGTTTGTTGGAAACTCTGTTTAGAATACAGAACAAATTTCCTCAGTTTGTTATGAATGACTTTGGTTCCTAAACAGGCCACCATAGCCCATTTCACCCATAATGAAGTGAGACTGAAGTATTAATGATAATCAGGAAACCAGTTATTGAATAGAGTGTTATTTACCTGTGAAAAATCCACTCTAAGTTCCAACTTGGGAGAACAGAAATGCAGCTTGCCTTCTCTTTTCCCTACTCCACTCTGTAGTCAGAAGTGGGAGTTCCTACAGCTTGCGGGTTTGGAGTATGCATGGCAGGAAAAGGAGCTGGAAGATGTCCAGAAGACTGTGAGCACAGGCAGGGGCTTCCCAGCAGTGACAGAAAGAAGAAGGGAAAAGGAACAGGGGCGGGACCAGCAGTGACGCAGCAGTGGAGGTGGGAATATTTATAGCTTCAGCTACAATCCTGAGGAAAGTCCCTGGACTAAGGTATGATTTCGTTCATGGAACATTAGTAACTTGGGTGGTTATAATTGAGGGACTGTCCCAATCAATACACATCATGGAATATTTCAGATATACAAAAGGTATACAGAATGTTATAACAAACACCCAGCTTACAGTATAAAACATTTTGGATATAGCTGGAGCCCTCTGTGTACCTCATCTCACTCTTATTCTCTCTACCCCTATGACAACCACAAATTTGATGTTATAATTTCTGTGTGTATTTTTATATTTTTAGTACATATATGTCACATATATACATATTATATATCCTGTAAGTTATATCCTACTATAAATCATTAGGGATATGTATTTAAACTAAATGATTTAGATACTTTTGCATATTTTAACATTCTATAAATTGTAGCATACTCTATATACCCTTCTGCAACTTGCTTTTTCCTTCCAACATTTTGTTTTAAAAATTAGTGTATCCCTGACTGGTGTGGCCCAGTTGGCTGGGTGTCATCATGCAAAGTGAAAGGTCATGGGTTCAATTCCCAGTCAGGGCACATGCCTAGGTTGCAGGTTTGACCACTGGTCAGGGCATATGTGAGAATCAACGGATCAATGTTTCTCCCTCACATCAGTGTTTCTCTCCTTCTCTTTCTCCCTCCCTTCCCTTCTCTGTAAAAATAAATAAAATATTTTTAAAAATATGTCTATGTTGATAATGTGGCTCTGGGTCATCCATTTTAACTACTGTATAGTATTCCATCTTATAAATAGGCATGAGACCCAGCCATGCACTCATTCCTTTTTTCTGCCTGACATGGGATATTAGATTCTTAATTAATATCCAGAACAACACCCTTTCTAAGGGCCAAACTGTCAGGTCCTTCATCTAAGCCCTTCCTCCTGGGCCTAGGAGAAGCTTTGTTAGAATTGTCAGGCTGACTGGTAAGTATGGATTCAGAACATTATCTGACCTTCAGAGTTTGTCCTTGCCATGGGATAAGGACTGAAGAATTGCCTCCATTCCCTGGTGGCAGGATGACTCATGTACCTGAAATTCCCTACCCCTTTCCCCTGGATGGAGGCCAAGTCATGCTGTCAACATGCAATTAATTCACTCTTTAAAAGGGAAAAGGAATCCTCAGGATTTAATATAACAGAATCATACAATGCAAGAGCTAGAAGAGTAACTTGTCCCTTCCTCCTTTCCCAACACCTTAGTATAGGACAAGACATATTTGGGCATGAGCCAAACCAACCATCTGAGATTTCAATGCAGCAATTACTTGAGGTCTTTCTAAGAGGGATAGATGAGTGAGATTCAACAAGAAAAAGAAGCCAAGTGCTGGAATGGATGATAATCACCCTTGTTGATTAATAACTGGCATTTAGAGCCATCTCTCTCTCTCTCAGCTCAGCTCAATAGGTCAGAGAACCTCCTGGCAAAAGACTTTGTCCCAGGATTTCTGGCACTCCATTTCTGGCCCGTGTCAAGCATTCCTTAAGAATTGCCTGTCCAGTCTAGTGCTGGCGCCTGCCACATTGTTCTTTGCAGGACCTCTGAAGTAGGAAAAGAGCTTCTTTAAGTTCTAACCAATGGCTTTGACTGCATGGAGGCTGCTATTTCATCCCATTTGGCTGCTTTCCCCAACACCCCTGTATTCTACAGGAAGGACCTGAAAAAAAGGCTGAAAGGTTAGAGGTGACATGAATGCTAGAGATGCTGCAGCTCAACACCTGATTTGCCAAGTTAGGTGCCAAGTGCCTAGGATATGCCAGACTCTGTTCCAGGAATACAGTGATGACCAAAACCAGACAACCCAGACATAGCCTCTGCCCTCTTGAAAATCACATTATAGGGCTGAGTGGGTGGGGTGGCCAACATTAATCAAACAATCATTCAAATGTAAAATACACCATCCTATGAACCAGACTTAGGGAGGTCAGAGAGGGCTTCCTTAAAGAGGTGATGCTTGGGCTGAGGTGTAAACATGAGTGGTGTTAATAAGGCAAAGAGGGGAGAGAAAGAGAACACCAGGGGGATAAGATGGTACATAGCAAATAAAGAAGACCTTTTGGTCTTTTATAGCAAATAAAGAAAGCAGAAGTGAGGATGAAGCAGGGGGGCAGGGGCCGTACCACATGGAGCCCTGAAACTACGTTAAGTATTTTGGTTTTTATCCTAAAAGCAATGGAAAGCTATTGAGGGGCTTCAAATGGGGCATGGACATGATTGGAAATGAATTTTCAAAACGATCTTTTTGACTGTTGCATGGAGGGCCAACTGGAAAGGGGCTCACTGCGAGATTATTTTAGGTAATCTGAGAGATATTTAGGAGGTTAAATCAACATGACTTCGTGATAGTTTGAACACAGGAGTGACAGGGAGGTGGGTGTCAAGGAGAGTTCACAGGTTTCTTCAATGGGTGCTGTTGTTGAGTGAGATGGAGACCACTGAAAGAGGACCAGCTTTTTGACAGAGGATTGAGTATTGAGTTTCAGGTACCTTTATGATATCTAAGAGGAGACACCTAGCATACCCTAGCTGAATCTATATGGGTCTGGGGCTGAGAGGAGAGATCTGAGATCTGAGAGAGCTGGAGATTTATGTATCCTTGCATCATCTGCAAAAGAAGCCACTGATTCAGTCAGCGTTCCAAAAGAAAACAGACGGTACAATCAAATTAGGATAATTCAATGAGGATTAATAAAAGGACTATATTAGGTTTCTGCTGCATAACAAACAATACCATAACCTCAGTGGCTTAATGGAGCAAACATTTTATTTCTAGCTCAGTTCTATGGGTTGGTTGTAGTTCAGCTGATCTATGCTGGGCTCAGCTAGACCAGGCTGCCTCCAGACTTCAAGTCTCATTCATGCTGTTCCACGAACCTGGACCCCTCAGGGAGTGCTGCCATATCAAACACTCAGACTTAGCCTCTGCTGTTGGCTGGTCAGGCATCCAATAGAGGGCTTGGTGAGGAAAGCCTCTGTTGTGGCCGCTATGACACTGAATTCAGAAGATCATTGAAGAAGCACCAGGGTAGCTAGCTGGAAGAAGTTGCTGACTGACATCCAGGGATGGATCACCCAGTCCACCTAATTATTATTTTTTAAAGTTTTTTAAAAGATTTTATTTACTTATTTATTTTTTAGAAAGGGGGGAAGAGAAGGAGAAAGAGAGGAAGAGAAATATCAATGTGTGGTTGCCCCTCATGTGCCCCCAACTGGACACCTGGACGGCAACCCAGGCATGTGCCCTGACTGGGAATTGAACTGGCAACTCTGGTTTGCAGGCCCGTGCTCAATCCACTGAGCTACACCAGCCAGGGCCACCTAATTATTAGAGCTTCTTCTGCAGTAGCTGCCCTCTGGTGGATATTTACATGGATATGAATACTTTCATATTTTGGGCTTAGTCTCAGAGGTCCATTCACATACCTTTTCTAATCTTGTTCTTTCCAAGTCCCTGACCAATTGGATAACCCACTAGTCATTGCCTACAAGTGTGGATACAGTAGTCTGCCCATCTCAGTCCCAACAAAGTAAACAACTAAATGTTCTGCCTCCTAGGAGAATTTTGCTTCATCATCATTTCAGAATCGTGGCTGAATGGGGTATATAGTACAACAGTCATTCATATCTAGCTGGTGCCAGCACACCACGCAGACCCATTAGGGAAGTGGGCCCAGGCCCTTTCCTCCTCTGATAACAGATCATGGGGGATGGAGGCAATGAGGCCATAGATATAACTGAATGAGGGGCAGAGTAGCAGTAAAAAGTAGGTACCATGGGATTTGAGCCACCTGCTTGTGTAGTTTTCTCTTGCTTTTCTGACATGCTTAGGCCTGGTTTCATATATTTCACTTCTCTTTTATAATGGGAAACTGCTATGCACGTCCAGTTTTAGTTCTGGGAGATTAGCTAACACCCAGTTCATAATAATGGCCACCAATTATGAAGAACTTAACATATGCTACTGTGCTTTACATCCTTCTCACATTTTTCATAATTCACTCATTCAGTCTTCATCCTATAAGTGGTAGATGGGTACTGTCTTTATCTCTTTTTTAGAGGTGTGAAAAGAGGATCTCAGAGAAGTTGAAATACCTCGCCCAAGGTCACAGACCTAGTAAGAGGCACAGAGGCAAGACTCAAATACAGAGATTTCTGACTTCAGAGCTCATCTGATGATACATGATAGACAGATACATAGATAGGTAGATAGTTTTGATGAGGAAAAAAGTCCCTAGCCTTATCTTTTAGGGTGTTAACTAGAATCACAGACTTATTTAGAAGAGGCCTTAGGGCAGTGGTTAAGTTTGTTGCAAACTGAAACTAGGAATCCTCACATGGTTGTCCTGGCTTCCAGGGCACAGAGCCACCATGGAGAAGCCCAGCAGTTAGCCTGGCCATAGATCCTCTTTCAGCCCTTACTTCTTTGAGGAATTTCTAGGCCTCTTGAGGCAACCAACAGTACATGTTTCCAAGTCTTTTGAATGAGAATCACTGGGACAATTTTTATTGTAAAATTCAGAGTTGCATGTTGAGTGATTACCTGTTGAAATAATAATATTTTGGATATATAGTACTTGGTTAAGTAAAATATATTATTAATATTTATTTCATTTTTTAAAAAGCCCTGGCTGGTGTGGCTCTGAGTATTGAGCATCAGCCTGTGAATCAAAAGGTTGCTGGTTTGATTCCTGGTCAGGGCACATACCTGGGTTGTGGTCCAGGTACCCCATTGGGGGTGTGCAACAGGCACCATGGACATAATGAACTAAGTCAGCAGTTCTGAGGATAAGAACCTCAATGCCAGAGCAAGAGGGTAGGGGTGATTCCCAGAAAACCAGAGAGGTGAGGGGAATAGGAATACACTAAGCAGACAGGTGCATGAACTAATGGGCATCTACTCAGTGGGACTTCTGAAACCAGGCTGTACTAACACTGATGCCCACACATAATGCTGGCCATGACAACCAGGACAGGTGGTTCAAAGAAGCCAGCACAAGTGGTGCAACACTCTGGGCTGTGTTTATTATAGAATGAATTGTGTTATTCCCCATCCCCCTTTCCTAAATTCATTATGTCAAAGCCCTAAACCACAATGTGACTGTATTTGAAGATAGGGCCTTTAGTAAGGTAATTACGGTCAAATGAGGTCATAAGGGTGGGGCCTAATCCAACAGTACGGGTGCCTTTAGCTTTAGGAAAAGAAGAGGAGACATCAGAGAGCACCCTCTTTCTTCCCACTTGCACAGGCAAAAGGCCATAAGAAAGCATAGCAAGGAAGAGGCTTTCTACAAGCAAGGAAGAGAGGTCTCACTATAAATCAACACCAACAGCACCTTGATCTTGGACTTCCAGCCTCCAGAACTGTGAGAAAATAAACTTCTGTTGTCTAAGTCACCTAGTCTGTGGTATTTTGTTATGGTAGCCTGAGTGCACTAATATGGTGTTCTTATTAAATTCTAACTTAAGCTACAGTGTGATTTCTCTGAAATTAGTAAAAGGCTTTTGTGAAGTACACTTTTAGAAAAGAACATAGGATAAGATCTTTGAGATCTAGGGCTAGGCACAGAGTTCTTAGATCTGACACCAAAAGCATGAACCTCATCAAAATTAAAAACTTTTGTTCTCTGAAAATCTATATGAAGAGGATGAGAAGATAAGCTAAAGCCTAGGAGAAAATATTTGCAAACAACATATCTCACAAAGTACTACCATCTATAATATATTTTTTAAAAATCTCAAACCCCAAAATTAAGAAAACAAACAATCCAATTAGAAAATGGGCAAAAGACATGAAGAAACACTTCACTGAAGAAGTATACAGATGACAAATAGGCACATGAAAAGATGCTGAACATTATTAGCCATTAGGGAAATTCAAATTAAGACCACAATGACATACCACCATACAACATATCTGAACATTTACAAATTAAAAACACTTATAATACCAAATGCTGAAGAAGATACAGAGAGAGTGCCTCACTCATATATTGCTGGTGGGACTGTAAAATGATACAGGCACTCTGGAAAATAGTTTCTTAGTTTCTTTAAAAATTAAACATGCAATTACAGTAAACTCAACAATTGGACTCCTGAGCATTTACCTGTACATGAATGTCCATAGCAGCTTTATTTGTAATAGCTTAAAATGAGAATCAGCCCACCTGTTCTTCAATAGATGAATGGTTAAACAGATTGTGGTATTCCATACTATGGAATTCCATACTGTGTATTATTTCATACAGTGGAATACTACTTAACTAAAGAAACCATTAACAAGACGAAAAGAGATGCCACTGTATGGGAGAAAATATTCGCCACTGATAAATCTTATAAAAGTTTAATCTCCAAAATATACAAAGAACTAATACAACTGAATACCAGGAAGACAAACAATCCAATTTAAAAATGGGCAAAGAACCTAAATAGACACTTCTCCAAAGAGAACATACAGAGGGCCCAGAGAAATATACAAAATGCTAACTATCATTAATCATCAGAGAGATGCAAATTAAAACCACAATGAGATAATCACTTTACACCTGTCAGATTGGCTACCATCAACAATGTGTTGGCAAGGTGTGGAGAAAGGGAACCTTAGTGCACTGTAAAAAATTAAAAATGGAATTCTATTTTGACTCAGTGATTCTACTTCTGGGAATATAACCTAGGAATCCTGAAACACCAATACAAAAAAATACATACACCCCTATGTGCATAGCAGTGTTATTTACAATAGCCAAATCTGGAAACAGCCTAAGTGCCCATCAGTAGATGAGAGGATAAAAAAGCTGTGGTACATTTATACAGTGGAATACTACTCAGCAATAAAAAAGAAGGAACTCTTACCTTTTGCAACAACATGAATGGACTGGGAGAATATTATGCTAAGTGAAATAAGCCAGTCAGAGAAAGACAAGTACCAATATGGTTTCACTCATATGTGGCATCTAATGAACAAAATAAACTACGAACGAAATAGAAACAGAAGCACAGTTACATGGAACAGACTGACAGCTGTTGGGGGGTGCTGGATGAAAAAAGGTGAAGGGATTAGCCAAAGAACATATATGTACAACCATGGACATGGACAATGAGGAGGGGATTGCCTGAGGGAGTGGAGAGGGGCTGGATGGAGACATGCAAAGAGAGAAAAATTGGGGACAACTGTAATAGTATAAACAATAAAACAATAAGAAGAAATGAATTATTGACACACAAAACAACTTGGATGAATCTCTAGAGAATTATGCTAAAAAAACAGCTAATCCTAAAATGTTACATACTAAGTTATTCTATTAATGTATCATTTTTGAAATTACAAAGTTTTAGAAATGTAGAGCAAATTAATGGTTGCACGGGTTCAGGGGCAGAGGTGGAAGAGAGGTGAGTGTGTTATAAAGGGGCAAGAGGAAGGTCCTTGTGGTGATGGGACTGTTTAGTATCCTGACTGTGGTGGTGAATAGATGAGTCTATACAGGTAATAATATTGTATAGAAATTAACACACACATACACGAGTACAAGTGAAACGAGGGAAATCTGAATAACATTAGTAGATTGTATCAATATCAATATCTTAGTTGTGATATTATAATACAGTTTTCCAAAATATTACCACTGATGCAAACTGGGAAAAGTATACATGTGATCTCTCTGTGTTATTTCTTAACTGCATGTGAAGCTACACTCATCTCAATAAAAACTTCAAGTAAAAATATGTATTACTTATTGTGGGACAAAGCAAAATGTTTGAAAACTACCACAGTGTTGTATAAGTAACTCAAATTTCCATTCTCCACACAAAATTTTTATTGTTTCTTCCTCTGAGTTTCCACTGTAGTGCTTATCATTATTGTTTCATAATTGCTTGTAGCCTGTCTCCTGACACACTGAGCTAAGGAATGTAAGGGCCATGATTTATTTTCTGTAACCTTAGTGCTGGCTCCATTTAAGCCTTAATATGCTCTGGTTGAGTTAAATTATTCAGCTGTATATACACCATGGAGTTTTGCTCATAATAAATCTTCAATAAATTCTGTTTTTTATTTTTTTAAAGATTTTATTTATTTATTTTTAGAAAGAGGGGAAGGGAGGGAGAAAGAGCAAGAAAAACATCAATGTGTGGTTGCTTCTCGCGTGCCCCTCACTGGGGACCTGCCCCGAAACCCAGGCATGTGCCCTCACTGGGAATTGAACTGTCAACCCTTTGGTTCAAAGGCTGGCACTCAATCCACTGAGCCACACCAGCCAGGGCAAATTCTGTTGATTTGAACTAAGTTGCAGTGTAGTGCATCAGATGTCTTTTTGCTTTATTTCTCAGCAGAGATGGGGAGGACTCCTGATTCAAGCAGCATTCTTCTCATAAGGATGAAGGTAGTGACAGTGAGGGCATTTCTGGGGCATAGCTATCTTCCATTCTACAATACCATGAGTCATTTATTAGTTGACCATCATTTTAATAAGGGCTTTTCAGGGATAAGGGAGAATTAAGTGGTACATTTGATCCCAGAAATGTTAAAACGTAAGGTCACTGTGTCCCTTTGACTCGAAATATAATGGCAATGAAAGAAAAGTAACCTTACAGTCTGAAAACCTGTTTTTTTTTGTCCTGGGAGGCACAGATTGGTTTCCCAAATTGGATACTGTATTAGAAAACAAGAAAGGAAAGAATGAAAGAAAGAGAGAAAGGGGGGGAAGGAGGGAGGGAGGGAGGGAGGAAGGAAGGAAGGAAGGAAGGAAGGAAGGAAGGAAGGAAGGAAGGGGGAGGGAAGGAGAGAGGGAGAGAAAGAACATTTTTCTCAAGTGTAGGAGGTAACTATTGCAGAAAGGAGCATGTCTGAAGTGAGTGAGTTACACCATATGAACACCAAAAATCTGGAGTGTTTTCTTAGCTAATATTACCCACTAAACCAAAGGGTGGAAGATTATGCATTCCTGCTGGCTGATGCTGCTGACAGCATGCTGTTTGGACAGAATCCCGGAAACTGCTGGCAGACGCATAATTTCTCTTTAACTCCTTAACTGCTAGTACATTCATTCTACTTGTCTTTCCAAATTCAGGCCACCTTAAGGACTTTGTTAAAATCTTCAGGATAGTTCTCACTAGTTATGACTAAAATAAAATCACTTCCTTCTATGGGATGATTTGGTTGCTCCCCCAGTTTCTGGCCGCTTCAAAAAAAATTCACCTCATTGGTCAGGAACAAATACTTGGAATTCCTCTTTGGCAAAAGGAATTCTCCTTTTCAGCCTTCGCTTTTAAATGCAAATAATCTCAGAGTGAGGATACAATTTATTGTAATATAAGCCAGTCTGTCAGATATTAGCTATGAATTCTTGCTCACACAAATACAATACAAAATGGAAAAAAAAGTATGAATAAAAGACTGTATTAAGGACCATGGCCTCTAGATCCTGACAAAGAATCATTTTCTTTGGACACTCATATTCTGGCATTTGTGGAGAAAGGGTGAAGTGCTATAATTTTAAAGTAAAGTTCAAAGCACAGACTGTTTCAGGCACTGAACTCGGTACTAGAGATAAAAAGAAATAGTTTCTACCCTTGAGGACCTCATGATGAAGTGCAGGGAATAAAATATGGGAAGGACAATTATAATATAAATACTAAGTGCTGTAAAATAGCAGAATATGTCACCTCAAAATATACCATTGTGATATAAGGATAATTTTAAATTAAAGGCAATTGAGAAAAAGCAAATACAAGAAGAGCTCTCTGCCCTCCCCCATTTGCCTACAAGCAGGACATACATTTGTAATGGTGTGTCCCCACACCCGTCTACCAAGAAGGACAAGAGTTAATCACTGGAGACAACTCTAGATCCTTATTAGCCCAGAGACATTACCAAAGGAATCTACATAACAAACTTTACTAACTAGATCTTATCTTCCATTATTAGCTACCCCCATATATTTACCTTCCCACAATTTGCCACCTTAGAAACTCAAAGTCCTTTATCTTTGTTTTGTTAATTTTCTAAAAATTTGTTGTTTCTTTGTTAAAATGCCATATAAGCCCAAGTTCTAACTTCCCCTCTTTGAGTTACTCATCTCTGAGTGCTCCCATGTGTATGTGTAATGTATGTGCTAATAAACTTCTGCCAGCCCTAGCCAATGAACCTAAGATAGCTAGAGGGTAAGAAGATAGGTGGAAAAAAGTGAACCTTGACCTTTAGTTGGTATCACACACAAAAATTAACCTGAAATGGCTCAAAGACCTTAACAGTAGAGCTAAAGCTATAAAAACTTCAGGAAAAAGAATTAGAGAAAATCTCCTCAGTTTTAAGATAAACAAAGATTTCTTAGATAGGAAACAAAAAACACCAGGCACAATAAACAATCATTTGAGAAAATAGACTTAATCAAAATTAACACGTCTGCTTCTCAAAAGACAGTATTAAGAAAATAAAAAGACAACCAACAGAGTACCAGAAAATATTCATGGTTTATCTATCAAACAAAGGACTTGCATGCCGAATATATATATACAGCTGACCTTTGAACAACATGGAGGCTAGGTGTACCAATTACATGCACAGTTGAAAATCCAAGTATAACTTCTGACTCCCTAAAAACTTCACTATTAAAAACCTACTGTTGACTGGAACCCTTACCGATAACATTAACAGTTGATTAATACGTATTTTATATGTTATATGTATTATAGACTGTATTCTTACAATAAAGTAAAATAGGGAAAAGAAAATGTTAAGAAAATCATAAGGAAGAGAAAATAGAGTATTATGTATATTTATTTAAAAAATACAGTACTATATGTATTTATTGCATATAAGTGGACACATGCTGTTGAAACTCATGTTGTTCAAGGGTCAACTGTATAAAAATTCAACCCAATAATAAGAAACAATACAATTAATGAATCAGCAAAAGATCTGAAAAAAGACTTCACAAAAAAAGGCATACAAAATAGATGACATGAAAAGATAGTCAACATTAATAGTGATTAGGGAAATGCAAATCAAAACCACAATGAGATACCACTTTACATCTAATAAGATGTCTATAATAAAAAAGCCCTGGAATATAGTAAGTTTTGACAAGGATGCAGTAAAATTGGAACCTTAATATATTGTTGGTGCAGCCACTGTGGAATACAGTTTGATAGTTCCCTGAAAAGCTGAACACAGAATTACTATATGACCCAGAAATTCTATTCTTAGATATATAGCCAAAGGAATTGAAAACAGGGACTTAACATACTTGTATGCCAATGTTCACTGCAGCACTATTCACAATCACCTAAAGATGGTAACAATCCAAGCATCTACCAATGGATGAATGCATAAACAAAATGTGATATATCAATACAACGAAATACTATAGTCATAAAAAGTAATGACACATGCTACTACATGGATGAAATGTGAACACATTATGCAGAGTGATATGACCCAGATACAAAAGGATAAATATTGTATGATTCCACTTACATGAAATAGCAAGAATAGGCAAATTCATAGAGACATAAAGAAGATCAGAAAATGGGGAAAAGGGAGGATGGAGAGTTATTGCTTAACAGTTACAGAATTGCTGTTTGGGATGATGAAAACGTTTTGGAAAAAGTAGTGATGGTTGCACAACATTGTGAATGTAATTAATGCCACTGAATTGTATACTTAAAATGGTTAACATGTGAATTTTTCTTAAAGATTTTATTTATTTATTTTTAGAGAGAGGGGAAGGGAGGGAGAAAGAGAGGGAGAGAAATATCAATGTGTGGTTGCCTCTTGCATGCCCCCTACTGGGGACCTGGCCTGCAACCCAGGCATGTGCCCTGACTGGGAATTGAACTGGTGATCCTTTGGTTTGCAGGCCGGTGCTTAATCCACTGAGCCACACCAGCCAGGGCAGCATGTGAATTTTTATGTTGTTATATATTTACCATAATTTTAAAAATTTACTTATTTATTTACTTATCCTCATTTAAAGGTGCTTGATTCTGAAAGCTTCTTCAAGCAACCCGTGTCCCTCCTCATAGTCTTGGGACCAATCCACTTTATCCGCATGCAAATGACCATAGAATACTGGGTTTTAATATCATGATCCTTTTTATTTTAGAAGGCAGGCATTTTGAAGGACCTACTTTTATTTATTTTCACTTTTAAAAAATTTATTTCAAGTCCTAGAACTAAATTTGCCTCAGTAAATCATATTGGCATGGTCTTATTTCATATTCCTAGAATTCAATTGCTAATGTCTATCAGAGGTGACATTTATAATAACTGTTTGCTCAATAAACCTAAACCAGGCTCATTTTTTTTAAAATGACAAATTTTTGTAAAAGACTGAATGAAGAAAACTAATCTAAATGGTTTTTTTACTTTATGTAGTCTTTATTGGGAGACCATTCGCCATAGGTCTTTCACGTTTTTGTGCATTTTACAAGTAAGGCATTGACTGTCCTTTTTTCTGGACTATCTCTTTAAGAGTGTTTATAAAGTACACCCTTGAAGAGACAGTGTCTCCTTCCAAAAAAAAAAAAAACGGGCAGGCAAGCTTACTGTCCAGTATAATAAAGATAATGTTTGTGAAGCAAAGGGCAAGCATACTTACTATGCAGTATATTCTTTTAAAAAGTTTCTCTCTGAAGTGATGGGCAGGCATGTTTTCTGCCTGTTACGAAGAATCAGATTCTCTAAGCTCAGTTTCTCTTCTGAAATGCAACCCACTGCATGTGCAGGTGTCACCTGGTCCTCTTTAGGTTGCCCTGTGAGAATTTGTGAAGCAGGCATACGGACTTGGCTGGTAAGAGGACAACAAGCCCAGATCAATTCAGTTTATTTACATCAACAGAAAAAGACCATCATGCTATCAGCTGAGTCCTTTGTTCCACAGGATGACACCAAAACAAAGGAGACCAAATTACAGGCAGCATCAGTGGTAGGAGTCATTTCTATACTGCAGCTAAATAGCTTTATAGCTTGCAGCTCTGCCCTAAGGGAGAGGGGGCAAGGTGGAGTGTATCATACCTCACTGGTGATAAGAAACTGTCTCACTACAGCTTCCATCAGGATAAAGAGGCAAAGGAGAACTGGCCCTGAGGCAGGTCCTCCCAAGACTGCCTGGGGGATCAGAGTCTTTCACCAAGGCACTGGTCCCCCTAAAGTTGAGCCTTGCCTACGTGGCCTCTGGGACATATGCAACGTTGTTGGGGTAGTGGCACAGAGAAGTTCCCCTGCAGAACTGGGGCTCAAGAAACTGGTGCAAAAATTACCTGGCTACTGCTATTGCTACAGTAATAAACATTCCTTCTCTGACCCAGAAGTTCCATATTTTCCACCAGAATCCATGAAACTGTGGCAGCTAACTTGTTAACATATGAGTAGAGTCAAATCTCATACATTTCATAGCTCTTGAGAATTTTGGTGATAAGGATGAAATGCTGAAATATGGCTTTCTAGAAAAGGAAGAATGAGAATGTTTTGAGTAAATTAATAGGATTTGAGGGGAGTCCATGAGAAATGGGAATAAATATATTGACCAAATTGTCTGCTCAATGAGGTACTCTATGGTCCTCTACTTTAATGCTTGTTAATGAGGAGAAATTGGAGAGGTGGATACAGTCCGAATATTAGGAAGTAGGTTCAAAGATAGCTAGCTGCCCAAATGGTGCCCTAGTTATAGATAAATCTCTTGCAGGTGGGGGACTTCCTTACCAATTTGGTTAGCCTCAGGTATGGCCCACTGTAACAACCACAGTAAGATTTGTACAGGTGCATAAAAGATTCTGCTCTTTTTTCACATAACAGTTGCACAGATGTATGAAAGCAGGGGAATTTGTGACCACTATGGGAGAAACCAGGCAAAGCACTAGAAGTTTGGCTGGTTCATTTGGGAGATGAGAGAGTAGAGCTAATGATGCTTGTCAAGGGAGAAGCAATAGCTAGGCTGTCTTCTGTCTCAGCCCCTCCAGTGGTCTATCATGTCTGCCTTAGATCCACTAGGAGAAGATAGTAAAAGGTCTCAGAGTGTGTTGCAGTGGGTCCTAGTTCCTTTGAGGGAGCTTTGGGACTCCCAGGTAGATTTCCCAGAAACAGACAAACTACCACAGAAACCACAGACAAGGCATTGACTAGTCTTTAGTCTCTTACTGCCTTAGATTGGATTTACAAATCTGGTGATGGTGACCAATTGGAGAATAAGAAACTGACCCAATCAAATCTAGATGGGTTCTTAGTCAACCCTGCTCCTCAAAAAAACTCCTTTTATGTTAAAACCAGGTGAGAACATAAGAGATGTTATATTGGTGATGGTGCAGGACATGCCCTAAATTAAGGTGGAATCTTCAAAGATTACTGCTGTGCAAACCAAGCCCAAATCAGCCAGGGGGCATAAATACAGTAGCTCTAGACAGGATGTCATATGGTTATGACTAGTGAGTGAATGGGTCCCCAAAGCTTAAATCAATGGTGTCAGCTATAAGGACTTTGTTGCTCAGTGTAAAATGTTGGATGGGCTAAAAACATTGGGAGTTTGGCTGCACCATGAGCTGCTGCCACACTACTCAAACACCAAACCTTTTTTTTTTAACGGCACAGAGTCACTCTTTCCCACTATGCTCCCAATCTTTCTCACCTCCTCTACCCCAAACTTGGCCACTTTAAGAAGAGAGATGATTAAGTGGGGCCAAGGCTTCTGGTCAAGAGTAGGTAAATGCTGTACTCATCTCCCCCAGTGACTGCTTCAAAATTACAATTAAACTACAAAACAACCATCACTGAGAACCACCTAAAATCTAGCTGAACAGAAGTCTTACAACTAAGGATATAAAGAAGCAGACACACTGAGACTGGTGGGAGAGGTGGAGGTGCAAAATGGGCTTGTCCCACACCCACATGTGGTGGTTAAAAATCAGGAGGGACATCTCAGCACCAGAGATTCCTCCTGAGAGCAAGCGGTCCCAGCATCACACCAGGACTCCCAGCCCTGGGTCCCAGTGCCAGAAAGAGAAGTCCCCATAATTTCTGACTGTGAAAACCAGCAGAGATTATGGCTGAGTGAGACAGAGGGTTTTTGGAGTCCCAGGCATTCATTCCTCTTAAAGGGCCTGCATGAACTTACTCATTGACAGATTCATTCACTCTGAGCTCCAGCAGAGGGACAGTGGCTCAAAGGGTACCAGGGACATATGGGGAGGAACTGAAGCATCTGACTTCAGGGCAAGATCTGGCAGAGGAAGCTTTCTCCAAGACAGAGTGTTGGCAGGGCCATTGTTCCTTTGCTGAGCCCGCCCCCTACAAGCACAGGCTGGCACCATATGTGAGTTTCCATCAACTCAACTAACACTATTCTCCCCACCCTAGTGTTTCCCCAAGACCCCATCCTACCCAATCTGAGGGCCCAAGCTGCTTTCAGTGGCTTTTTGATACAAATGGCCTGTCTTGGTTCATCCTGCAGACTTTCCCCAAATCTCTCAAAGGTTCACAAACCCCAAGCAATCAGCATCTGGCCTCAATGTGCCCTGTACCTCTTGTTAAGTAGCCCAGCTCCAGAAAAAGCAGCATCTGGCTTTGGTTTGCAGCTTAGCCTTTCCCAGGCACCTCCAAGTCCAGCACAAGTGGCAACCATCTCCAAATCACTTTGTAGCTCATACTAGGTGGCCCAGGCAGGGCACAGGTAGCAGATGATCTTGGCCTGAATCTCCTGAGAGGCCCTAGAACCAACACACTGTTGGTCCAGTGGCCAACTTCAGACCATACCAGAGCATCACCCAATCACCTCTACAAACAACACATTCAAAGGGCAGATTTAGCAAGCACCAGAGCTCGGCTAAAGTGAATCCTAATATGTAGGGTCAGCCCCCACATAACAGGGCCTCCACTGTAGTCACAGCCAGTCCTTACAACCAATCAGCCTGAAGGTAAATCCCTCCAAATAGCAATCAAGGCTCAACTACAACAGGAGGGCACACATGACCCACACAAGGGACATACCTGAGGCACCCAGTTCAGGTGACCAGGGAGACTGTGCCACTGGGCCCCACAGGACACCTACTACATAAGGCAACTCTACCAAGACAGGCAGATATAACAGCTGTACTTAATATATAGACACAAACACAGGGAAGCAGCCAAAATGGGGAGACAAGGAAACAGGTCCCAAATGAAAGAGCAGGATAAATCTCCAGAAAAAGAACTAAATGAGATGGAGGCAAGCAATCTACCTGATACAGAGTTTAAAACAATGGATACAAAGATGCTCAAGGAACTAGTGAGAACTTCAACAGAATAAAAAAGGACATTGAAACCATAAAAAAAAATCAGTCAAAAATGAAGAATAAAATTCAGTGGAACCTTGGTTCTTGAACTTAACTCATTCCAGAAGGCTGTTCAAGAATCAAGTTGTTCGAGATGGGAGATGTTTAAGAACTAAGATTTGACTGTATCAGCATGAAAGGGTTGTCAGGTTGAGAACCGAAGTTTTGTTTGACAACTGAGATTTTTCTTGTGTGAACAACTTGGTCAAGAACCGAATTGCTCAAGATGAGAGATAGGCTCAAGAACCAAGGTTTCAGTGCAATTGAAATGAATACATTAGGAGGAAACAACAGTAGATTAGATGAAGCAGAGGATTGTATGAGTGATTTGAAAGATAAAACAGCAGAAAACACCAAATCAGAACAGCAAAATGAAAAATGAATTTTAAAAAATGAGGATAGTTGAATGAGCTTCTGGGAGAAAATGAAGCACAATAATGTCTGTATCATAGGGGTGCCAGAGAAGAAGAGAGTAAAGAATTGAAAACCTATTTAGCCCTGACCAGTACAGCTCAGTTGGCTGAGTATCATCAGCAAAGCAAAACATTGCTGGTTTGATATCCAGTCAGGGCACATGCCTGTGTTGTGGGTCTGGTCCCCAGTTGGGGGTGTGTGAGAAGCAACCAATCGATGTTTCTCTCACACATCTATCTTTCCCTCTCTTTCTCCCTCCTGTCTCCTCTCTCTAAAAATAAATAAACTCTTTAAAAAAAAACCAGGCAGATAATAAATAAAACTTTATTTGACATGTACATTTTTTAAAAAAGAAAGAAAGAAAAGAAAACCCATTTGAAGTAATAATGATAGAAAACTTCCCTAACTTGACAAAGGGAATAGATATATATGCTCAGGAACCACAGAAAATCCCAACCAAGATGAATCCAAAGAGGCCCACACCAAGACACATTATAATTAAAATGCCAAAGGTAAAGACAATGAGAGACTCTTAAAAGCAGCAAGAAAAAAGCAGTTAGTTACCTACAAGGGAGTTCCCATTTGACTTCTAGCTGATTTCTCAACAGAAACTTTACAGACTAGAAGGAATTGGCACAAAATATTCAGTGATGAAAAGTAAGGAGCTACAATGAAGATTACTCTACCCAGCAAAGCTATCATTTAGAATCAAAAGACAGATAAAGAGATGCCCACACCAAAGGATCAAAAATATAAACAATAAAATGGTAATAACTACATATCTGTCCAAAATTACTTTAAGTGTGAATAGAGTAAATGGTCCAATCAAAAGATATATGGTGGCTGAATAGATAACAAAATAAGACCCTTACATATGCTGTCTACAAGAGACTACTTCAGACTAAAAGACACTCACAGATTGAAAGTAAAGGGATAGAAAAAGATATTTCATGAAAACAAACAAACAAAAATGCTGGTGTAGCAATATTTATACCAGACAAAATAGACTTTCAACCAAAGGCTCTAACAAGAGACAAAGAAGGACCCAGCAATTCCACTTCTGGATATTTATCTAAAGAAACCGAAAACACTAATTTGAGAAGACATATACGTGCATATGTTCACTGCAGCATTATTCACAATAGCCAAGATATGGAAGCAATGTAAGTGTCCATCAATAGATGAATGAATAAAGAAGAAGTGGTGCATACATACAATGGAATATGACTCAGCCATAAACAAAAAAGAAATCTTTCCATCTGCAACAACATGGATGGACCTAGAGGGTACTGCACTGAGTGAAATAAGTCAGACAGAGAAGACAAATGCCATATGATATCCTTATATGTGGAATCTAAAAAAATAAATAAATGAACAAACAAAACAGAAACAAACTCATAGATACAGAGAATATTTTAGTGGTTTCCAGATGGAAGGGTGGGTGGGGGGATGGATGAAAAAGGGGAATGGATTAAGAAGTAAAAATTGGCAGTTACAAAATAGTCATGGGCATGTAAAGTATAGCACAGGGAATATAGTCAACAATATTGTAATAACTATGTATTGTATCTGATGGGTACCAGAATTATCTGGGTGACCACTTCGTAAGTTACATAAATGTCTAATCGCTATGTTGTACACCTAAAATGAATATTGTATGTCAATTGTAATTAAAAAATAAAAATTATTTAAAAAAAACATGGGGCCAAGGTTTTACTGACCCCAAGAAGGGTTGAAAACTATATGCACCCATCCAAGGGGAATTTGGGGAAAGTGGTGGATTGAAACTTTAATGGCTGTGTTTAATACAGATGTCCTATCCTACCTGGCCCTGGGAAGGAAAAGGCCCTCAGATCCAGGTAATGGTGATTAAGCAGGGCTGACAGTGGAGAAGGAAATCTAACTTATCAGTGGGACTCATTAGGCCAATATAATATAGTATTATTGCTTCTTCACTGAATGTTTAGTACGAATTGATGTGCTATACACCTGTCACATAAGTGCCAGAGAGGATTTTTGATATTGGGAAGAGCAGCATAGAAACACTAGTGGGAAGTTGTCTTGGTCAGTTCAGGCTGCTATAAAGAACACCATAAACTGGGTGTCTTATAAATAATAAATATTTATTTATCACAGTTCTGGAGGCTAGGAAGAAGCCCAAGATCAAGGCACTGAGATTCATTTTCTGGTCAGGACCTGCTTCCTGGTTCATAGATGATTGTCATTTTGCTATGTCCTCATGTGACAGAAGGGGAGAGAGAACTTTCCAGTGTTTCTTTTATAAGGGCACTAACATCATTCATAAAAGTTCCACCCTCATGACCTAATCACCTCCAGAAGGCCCCACCTCTTAGTACCATCACATTGGGGTTTAGGTTTCAATATATGACATTTCTTTGGGGGGGATACCAATGTTCACTCTATAGAAGAAGTGTAAATAGCTTCTTAATCCACTTCCTTGCCTCTTCTCTTGTGGTCCACCAGAAGCTAAAGAACACCAGGAAGAGAAAGAGAAGCCACAGCCTTGATTAAGGGCTTAATCAAGGTATCAGAGTTGGTAAGTAATGTGATATCTCAATACAATAGCCCTGAACGGCCAATTAAAAAAGACTAACAGGAGCTAAAGGCTTATAGCAGATTATTGCCAACTGATCTCAACTGTTACTCCCATAGCCCTGGCTGTTCCAGACCTTGTGACTGCAACTGAATCCATTAGACAGGCTGATGACACTTGGTATGCTATCTTAGACATTACTAACACCTCTGCGATCTTATGGACACTTGACAATCAAGATCAATTCGTATCCACATAGCAAGGCCTCCTGTATATGTTTATAGTAAACTCCCAAGGGCACTAAAGCTCCCCTGCCATTTGTTGAGTCAGGATTTAGCATGAGTTGCTCTACCCTTTGATTTTCAAAGCTTTCACTATATGGATGATGCTTTGTTGGCAAGTCAAAAACCTCAGTCTCAATGACCTCCATTGTGGTGCTATCACACCAGGGGAGTAGCCAGGAGGAGTAGCTGATAAACCCAACATAATTCAGCGACCTGCTCACCAAGCAAACTTCCTTGGGACTAAGTGTGTAGATTTATAACACTCAATTCCTTTAGTATTCATTGGAAAAGCTGCTATCTCTTTGGCCCTCCAAACTAAACAGGAACCCCAGCACCTTGTTGGACTCCTGGACACAGTTATGTGGTTCACTTGGCAATGTTACTTGGTCTTTTATATTAGCTAATCTGTTCATCATCATCCTTTGAATGGGGCTTATTCCAACAGACTCTGAAGCTGTCCTACAAGCTATGGTGTGCTCTCTACCTTTATGTCCCATAAATTTAATGATGAGATCATGATAAATTATTTTGCTGATTAGGCTCTCTGGCAAAGGGAGGCAGCCTCTGCCCAAAAGTGCCTTTTGAGGTTTTGGATTAATCACCTCCCTGATGTGGCTGCTAGAAACAACTCTTTGGAAAAGCAGCTATTAGCTTGCTGCTGGTTCAGTTCTTGTCAAAACTGAACACCTGAGCCATGCAGGCCTTGTGACTCTTTAACCTGATATCCCTTTTTGGGGATGGGTCAACTCAAACTCCATGACTCTATGACCTCAGGTGAGATATACCCAATAAGCTTCACTTGTCAAAAGGAAATGGTATATTCAAGAAAACAGCTGATCTGGCCCGAGCAGTATCTCAACTTTATGTGGAAAAGTGACAGCTATTCATCCGTTTCAGGGAATAATTTATTCCCCACTCTGTTGCCTGAAGCAAATCCACTGGCTCAATGGGACCCTTGATTCATAGAAGTTCTTCTAATGGCTAGGTGTTGTTCACTGATGGTTCTAACTGAAACCAAATGGTATACACTGGGATGCTGCAGCTATTCAACCTCACTACCAACTATGCAGAACCAAAAATGAACATGACTCCACTTAGTGGGCAGAATTCAAGGCCACTCTCATAGCTCTGACCAATACTCCTTTGACGAACCTTGTTATTTTTTAACTGACTTATTGGTTGTTGCCAATGGCCTATTTGCTTATTTTGTCACTTGGAAAACTATAAAGACACCCCTCTTGGGGGACGTATGCTGTGGAAACAGATTATGATCAAACCATCTGGGTCACTCATGGAAATGCCAATGGAAATGCCAATTCTCTGATTAGATCATCTGAAAATAAAGCTGCAAATCAAGCCTGCACTGCCCAGATTATTGACATTGCTGCTGAAATCAGACATGGTAACACATCCACCCTCACCATACTGGGCACAAAATAAAGAACTTTATGTTTCTGATGCAGAGGCTACCACTGCATGCCAGACTTATGACTCCTGTCAGACATAGAAGCATTTGTCTCACAATGAGAGAGTCCACATTACATGGGGCATTGACTCCACCTGTTCCTGGAAAATTGACCATATTGGACCTTTGAGTCCCTTTTAGGCCTATTCCTAGGGACTCACTGCTGTTGACATTTTTCCAGGTTACTGTCTTGCTGTTCCAGTCTGAGCAGCTGAGTCCAAACACAGCACTGAGGCCCTTGAAGCTAATTTGTCATGTGATCAGCTTCCCAGACCATTTGCACGCTGACAATAATGCCTCTTTTGTAGCAAAAAGCCACGCACAATGGGCTGATTGTTAGGATATTCAATAGTCTTTCCATTCACCTACCATCCACAGGCATCTGGTATTGTGGGGTTTGACCAGCCTCCTCAAAAGCTGACTTTCAAGAATTTCTGACTCTATTTCCCTCACCTCCTTCTGGTCTATACATCTTAGTAAGGCAGTGTGGTAACTAAATGCAGTCGCCCCTGAAAAGGGATCATTCCTTCTCAGCTACTTCCTGTGGAATGATCAGATCAAAAGAGATGGGGTCATTAGAGACCTATTTTGACAATAGGACTCCATCCTGACCATTTCTGGGCATGATGCTTCTTTCTTCCCCTAATGGCAATTCCAAGCCAATGACTGATATGCTCTCTGGGTGGCAGTTTAGCCCAAAAAGGGCCCAAAGGATTGAAACTTAATTCTAGTTCAGCTATCCAGATTCTCTTGTTGGACTGCCATGGTCTATAATGGTTCCAAGTTTCTTTTCTTTTTTTTTAAATCTACAATGATAGGTGTTAACTAAACTTACTATGATAGTCAATTCACAATATATATGTCAAGTCATTATTCTATACACCTTAAGCTTATACAGTGCTGTATGTCAACTGTATCTCAATAAAACTGAAACAAAAAGGAATTGATGAAATATGAAAGTAAGTTACTATCTACTTTGCTTCAAGTCACTTTCACATGCCAGTATCTATAATCAAAGTAATTTTCTAGATGTAATTCTTAGGCCTGCTTTATTCTTTACTTCCTTGTTGTTTCCATGCCCCTCATCTCTTAATGTCAGCTGACTTGTTGCCATCTGAAACAACAGATTTGATGGAAGTGATGGGGTGATGACCATAATCTGATCCATGCCTCATGCTTGATCCATTATTCATCTTAATGTTTAATAAAGAGGTCTTAATGAAATGGAGTTCACATGGAGGGTTAGGAACAGGGTAGTGGGAGGAGGAGAGAGGGGGAAAAGGTACGGAGAATAAGTAGCAATGAAGGTAGATAGAAAATAGACAGGGGGAGGGCAAGAATAGTACGGGAAATGTAGAAGCTAAAGAACTTATGACACATGGACATGAACTAAAGGGGGGAATGTGGGTGGGAGAGGGTGTGCAGGGTGGAGGGGAATGAAGTGGGGTAATGGGGCAACTGTAATAGCATAATCAATAAAATATATTTTAAAAAAGAGGTCTTAATGAGTCTTTAAATAAACACTGGATAAGAGATTTATCTTTTGGGTCCAGAAGCAATTGGATTTTCCAACCATGTATGGCTTTTAATGCTTTTTAATAAAACATTTTAAAGTATTTTTATTGACTTTTAATATATTTTATTGATTATGCTACTACTGTTGTCCCATTTTTTTCTCCCCTTTATTACCCTCTGTCTTCGCACCCTCTCTCCCACCAGCATTACCCTCCTTAGTTCATGTCCACAGATCATACATATAAGTTCTTTGGCTTCTATATTTCCTACACTATTCTTAACCTCCCCCTGTCTATTTTGTACCTACCATATATGCTTCTTATTTCCTGTACCTTTTCCCCCATTCTAACCCCTCCCCTTCCCCATTGATAACCCTCCATGTGATCTCCATTTCTGTGATTGTGTTCCTGTTCTAGTTGTTTGCTTAGTTTGATTTTGTTTTTGTTTTTAGGTTCAGTTGTTTATAGCCATGAGTTTGTTGTCATTTTACTGTTTATATTTTTGATAACCTTTTTCTGAGATAAGTCCCTTTAACATTTTATATAATATGCACTTGGTTGCCCTGGCTGGTGTAGCTCAGTGGATTGAGTGCGGGCCTCCGAACCAAAAAGATCGTGGTTTGATTCCCAGTCAGGGCACATGCCTGGGATGCAGGCCAGTTCCCAGCAGGGGACCACGAGAGGAAACCATACATTGATATTTCTCTCCCTCTCTCCTTCCCTTCACCTCTAAAAGATAAATAAATAAAAAAATCTAAAAAAAATGCTTTAAAAAAATAAGCACTTGGTGATGATGAACTCCTTTAACTTGACTTTATCTGGGAAGCACTTTATCTGAGCTCCCATTCTAAATGATAGCTTTGCTGGATAGAGTAATCTTGGATGTGGGTCCTTGCCTTTCATGACTTTGAATACTCCTTTCCAGCCCCTTCTTGCCTGCAAGGTTCTTTTGAGAAATCAGCTGATAGTCTTATGGGAACTTTGCAGGTAGCTGTCTCCTTTTCTCTTGCTCCTTTTAAGACTCTCTCCTTATCTTTAATCTTGAGTAATGTAATTATGATGTGCCTTGGTGTGTGCTTCCTTGGGTCCAACTTCTTTGGGACTCTCTGAGCTTCCTGGACTTCCTGGAAGTCTATTTCCTTCACCAGGTTGGGGAAGTTCTCTTTCAGTATTTTTTCAAATAAGTTTTCAAATTCTTCCTCTTTCTCTTCTCCTTCTGGCACACCTATGATTCGGATGTTGGAATGTTTAAAGTCATCCTGGAAGTTCGTAAGCCTCTCCTCATTTTTTTGAGTTCTTGTTTCTTCATTCTTCTCTGGTTGAATGTTTATTTCTTCCTTCTGCTCCAAATTGTTGATTTGAGTCCTGGTTTCCTTCCCTTCACTGTTGGTTTCCTGTACATTTTTCTTCATTTCACTTTGCACAGCCTTCGCTTTTTCCTCTATTTTGCAACCATACTCAGTCATTTCTGTGAGCATCCTGACCAGCAGTGTTTTGAACTCTGCATCTGATAGGTTGGCTATCTCTTCATAGCTTAGTTCTATTTTTGGAGCTTTGATCTGTTCTTTCATTTGGGCCATATTTCTTTGTCTGGCATGCCAGTTACATATCAGAAGGCAAAGCCTTAGGTATTTGCCAGGGCAGGGCAACCCACTTCACTGTGCTGGGGCACTGTCTGTGGGGAAGGGATCTGAGAGGGAACAACGCTGCTTACTTGGCTCTCTGCTGGCTTTCAGTCACTTCCCCCACTACCCACAAACAAATTGGGTAGTTCTGATGCTGATTCCCAGGTGGGTGGGCTTGTGCACGTTCTAGGACCCTGTGGGTCTCTCCAATGAACTGTCCTGTGAGGATGGGAGTTTCTCCCACCTTTGCAACCCCCACAGGATCTTACAGCTAGAGGTTATGAGGCTTTATTTCCCCATGCTAAAACCCTGGGTTGCACGGTCTGTCTCACTCCCCAGTTGTTCCTCCTGGTTTATCCACACACAAATGTGGGATCACCTGGTCCACTAGTTGCTACCTTGCCAGCCTGGTCCTCCATCTGCCACTTTGCCACACATCCTCTCAGCCCCAGCTGCCTGTCTCTGCTCCTCCTAACTGTCTGGATGTATGTTTTATCTTCTTTCTTTTTTAATGTTCCTTCTTTAATTCCTCGGTTGTTGGACTTCTATAGAGGTCAATTTTCTGGCAGTGCTGGTTGTTTTTTGTTTTTAAATTTGTTGTCCTTTTGGTTATGCAAGGAAGCAAAGCATATCTATCTACACCTCCATCTTGGCCCAAAGTTCTCTTTAATGATACATCAACATTTTTTTTAATTTATTGATTTGAGAGAAGGGGGAAGGGAGAAAGAGAGTAAAGAGGGAAAGGCAGAGAGACAGATAGACAGACAGACAGACAGATAGACATCATTGTGTTGTTCCACTTAGTTATGCATTCATTGGTTGCTTCTTGTATGTATCCTTACTGGAGATCTAACTTTCAGCCTTATCATAAAGGGACAACTCTAGCCAACTGAGCTACCTGGCTATGGCAAAACTTTTGATGCCTTTAATATAATGATTTTATCTATTTCCTTCAACCTCTGCTTGCAAACTGGCTGTTTCTTGCCTGAGTTCATCTTTTTCTTATAATACCTTGCTAAAGCAGAAAGGAGAAGCCACTACACATTAGTTTTCTGGCTTTTGCCCAAGAGCTGGTGGCTTGGTAGGCAGGAGGTCTGCCATCCAAGTTAACATAAGTAACAACTGTACCAGTGCTTTTAGAGTCCTCAGCTTTCTAGCTTGCACAATTTGTTTCTTCATCATATGCTATATGCTGCCTAGGCATTAAGTAGATGCTGAAAAATTTAGATTGGCTGGTATGACTCAATGGGTTGAACATGATCTAAACTGAAAGGTTGCTGGTTTGATTCCTGGTCAGAGTACATGCCTTGGTTGTGAGGCCAGGTCCCCAGTGGGGAGCATGCAAGAAGCAACTTATGGATGTTTCTCTCACACACTGATGTTTCTTTCCCTCTCTTTCTCCCTTCCCCTCTCTCTAAAAATATATAAATAAAATCTTTTCTTTTAAATTTAGGTTTTTGTTGTAGCAGTGTTCTACTTTCATGGTACCAATTCCTGTCTTAGTTAAGGAAGTCCTAGCTGTGACAGCAGTGAGGCCTCCCAAAATTTGCAGGCTTAAAACACAGTTTATTTCTCTTATGTCATATTCTGAGCAGAGGGTTCTAGGTCTCTACACAGATCTGCTGTCTTTAATAGATTTTCAAGGTCACTTTAGTCATTTCCATTTCATCCAGTGGGACAGGATAAGAAAGGATTATCTAGAGCCAGGAAATGTCTCTTAAGCAATAGACTTGTACTCATTACTTTGCTCAAATTCCAATGATTAGAGCTCGGTCCTATGGTCACATTTAGTTTCAAGGGAAATTAGCTGGGTACACATATATTGTGTATTGGTTTAATATGATTTCAAATCTACTTGTTTATGACTAACATGAAGTTGTTTTAATCTACTTGTTTATAACAAAGGGAAAAAAGTTGCTTTGATATAAGAATGAAGTCAGTCATACCAGGATGTCATCATTCTACATCTGTTGCAGTTGTTAAGTACTCAGCAGTCCAGCTGCTGAGGGGCCCTGCTAGGGGCTTATTACTAAGAACACGTGAAGAAGCAACCACGGCAAGGGGACATTTATACAACAAATACTGACAGTTTGTGAGGACTATTTGAGTGTTTTGATTTGTACGAGGTGACTCTTCAATTAACCTAAAAACTCTCTGAAGATGCTTGAGACATTTGCACCCACCATGGTCAAGGTGACACTGGTCAGTAGTGGTATTAAATTGTGCAGCAATTTCTGGAGTAATAACCCTTAGAGCAGCTCAGCCTGTTCACTAACACTGGAGTCTTCGTTCCCTAGCAACACCCTAGCAACAGCCTGGCAACAAGGGAATTCACTTTCCTCTGACAGCTGGAAATCAGCTCTAGGTTGGCCACATCATTCTGGAGTGCCTCTTTGTATAAAAAGGTACATCTCATATTAAATTTGTACTTTATTCCTTCATTTCCCCTTGCCTGGAACAATGGTGTGATTATTCTGTTATTTGTTTGGACTATGTTATTTTTTATTTGGTTTATTAAGAGATATTATCCTGTATGTGTTTGGCTTGTGAAATTATTATAATTCCCACAGTGAGCATGTGCTAAATAAATTGCTTTCAAAGATAGGCTCAGACTCTGAGTATGACTTTTGGTACCTCCCCAAAACAAAACAAAAACAAAACAATATATCTCAGTTACAATAATGGAAAAAATAGATTTTGGTGAAAAGCCAGCAATTTCCATCACAGGATATAATTTCCAACATGTTATTTAATTTGACATTTTAAACTAAAATGTACATCACTTTTTCAAATGCATCCAATGGACTCTAAATTCTTTAGTATTTTAGTATCCACCATTGTCTTGAATAGGTTCTAAAAAAAACAAACTTGAATAGGTTCTCTAATAGCTGGATGTACTGCATTGTTTCTTTCTCTTAGATGTCATAATTCCATTTTACTCTCCTTGCAAAATGTTATACTAATATAATATACTTTTAGGTTTTAAAAATGTTTTATTAATCATCCTACTACACTTTCCTGAAATAAAATATATGCATATATATAACTCAATAAAGCTGGAAAAATATATGTATATTTATGTATACCAATATACATATATTTAAATTTAAATGTTTCTGTGACCAAAAGGCTCTAGGTATTAAATAAGTGTTCTTCTAGATTAAGTTATCATTATAATAAGTAGTACCCAACTGATCAAAACAACATAAATTACAGATTCAAAAATTAATAATTAAACCTTTATTTAAAACACACCATCTATTAAGTTGGATTGGCTTTTTCTTAATAGTCTATGTATCCACTGATGACTAGTATTTATTGCAAAAATGAGACAAGTTCAATAGCAATTATATTCCCATTTTTAATTTTTATAGATGCAGACATTGAGAAAATTTATTCATATATATAGTAGTAATGGAAGAGTTTTATTATAGTAAGAATCAATCAATTCTTTGAACTCCTTGTCTCAAGGAGTATAGGGAACAGGAGACTATGCTCAGGGTACATTCAAGGTAGAAAATTTAATAGGAAACCCTTTTCCTATAATGCTGGGACCCTAGAGGAAGGGCCAACATGTTGCCCAACTACAGGGACCACCACCATTCACACTGTGGCCTACAGCATGTTCACTGAAAATGTGAATTTTCTGGAGTTACACAATATGGAGGCCCCACCCAAAGAATCTGTACCTTTAATATAAGGGTGAACCAGAAGTATACCTTAACCTCAGGAAACATTAAAGAAAATAGAATATCTTGGGGTTTTTTAAAAAAAAACCATAAAATTTTAATAGGAGATATTGAAGATCTAAATGAATTGAGAAATCTATCATGCTCATGGATTAGAAGACTAATATTGTAAAGATACCAGTTCTTACCCAAATGATCTATAAATTTGATGCAAACCCAATTAAAACCCCAAGAGATTTTTTGTAGAATCTGAGAAGCTGATCCCAAAATGTATATGAAAATGCAAATGGACAAGAATACTTAAATTACTCCTGAATAAACAAAGCAAGGAGAACTGCCTTGCCAGGTAAAAAGTCAATATAAAGGTACAGTAATTAAGGTAGTATGTTATTGTACTACAAAGAAACCAATGGAACACAACAGAAAGACTAGAACTAGGTCTACACAATCATGGACCTTTTATATAGAAGAGGCAGTACTCCATATCAGTGAGAAAGAATGCAGTTTACAATAAATGGTCTCAGACCATTGGATATTTGTGTGCAAAAAGAAAAAAAAAGAAATTGAACTCCTATCTTATGCCATACACAAAAACAAATTCCAGGTAGACTAAGGTACTGCCAAATAAATTTATGCATCTTTTTTTCTTTCATGACAAGCCACAGTGGGATATTTTTGGTTAGGTGGGGAAGCATTCAGATCCCTTCTCATTTATTTATTTCAAAGATGGCATGTGCCAAAGACAAGAAGGGCTGTCTTGGTCATGTACTTCTCCAATCCTTGTCATGGCTTCTATAACCTGAGGTTAAGGCTGGGGCATCAGGCAGGTTCAGGAAGAGGAAACCACCTCTGCTTGCAATGCCATGGCACCCATATCTAGTTCTGCTTTCCCTGTCCCAGCCTTAGCAAGAAAGAATTGGTTCCACAAAGCCATGACTATACGAGCAGCGTCAAGGAAGGCACTAACAGTTATCTGGAGACATCCAGACTAGATCAATCCGGTCAATAAATCTGTGTGGGATCAGATCTGGCTGTCTCCACAGCCCAGATTTACTCAATAAATGCCAATCTTCTCAATCTCAGAGATGGTAGAAAGAGATGATAGAAAGAGAAAAAAAACACTAAGGTCCAAATTCCTAAATGTTTTCAACTTATACTCTCAACAGGTTGGGATTGCTACCTGCTGTGTTTCCATCTGTCACTTTTCTTCCTGCCTCTTAATTGAAGAGATGAGCTTCTGAGGAAAGGGATGATGACTCACCTGGCATCCCAGGCTCCTATGTGAGGGAGGCATCACTGACTGTTGTCTGAACTAGGGAATTTTGCCTCTGTACCTGGCTCTGTTATTTCAAGGGAGTCAGGGCTGAGAGCAGCTAGACACTTCCTTCCTCAGACCCAGAGGTGGGACTGCTGTGAATTTCTGGTACAGAGATTAATTCCTCTCCTGCAGACTTTGTCCACTGCAGGGGTTGCAGTGAAATCAATCCTGTCCCAATCATCTATCCCAGATGTTGTCTGTTAACCTTTGGCTCCATGCTCACCTTCTTTGTTACCCCAGGGCTGGAAGCCTACAAAGCACATTTCCCGTACACATTCCTCAGCAAAAACCAGCTGAGTTCTGGTTGGGTTCTGAAAATAGGGGGCAGTCACGTCATATTAGAAGGCAGTGAGAAGGGAGAAGCCATTCTGTTTGTGGAGTAGCCATGGCAGCAGTGGTCCTGGTAGTATCAATAATAAGTATGGGCTAGTAAGCTTCAGTCTCTGGGTGGTAGCAGCTTCCCGATATCTTGCCAGTACAGTCTCCTCCTGGAATAGTAGCAGTTTCCTACTCTTTGAGTCACACCAATCTCTTTTACTCCTTTAACCCTTGCAACACCTTTGTAACCAATCCCCTGCATTAAAGCCCTCTCTGCTTGAAATATCTAGAGTAGTTTATATGTTCTTGGCTGGAAACTGACTAATATATTAGCCTTGGAACACTCTTATTCTCCCTAAAACCTCATTTAAAAAATGTGTATTCAACTAAATAAATGAACGTTAATTGAGCACTTATAAAATTCAGAGCAGAGTACTGTCTGGGATATAAAGATGCATAAGACTTCACCCCTAACAGTCTAGAAGAGATTATTAGAAATGTCCACAGATAACTAATGCAAGTCAGAGGAAGAAAAATGTCATAAGGACATATTTCTGAAACCACGAGATCCTTTCTAAACATAGAGTACAATAATAATATTAATAATAGCAAGATGCTAGGTGCCATTTCATTTGCCCAGAGGAAACCTGGAGAAAAGAAAAATAAATGCAGGAAGAGTGAAATTCAGATAGGTCTCAGCAAGAGTGGAAAGACACTGGACTCAGCAGTGTGTACCACAATGTTAACTTTGGACTTGTGGATTAAAGTCTCAGGAAGCTCTGTTTGCTTTTTATGGACTTCAGGTCCCCCTACCCCATGCTGCTCCCTGGCCTGGAGGGTGGTGCTAGCTGCCCACAAATCTATAGGCTACACTGAGTTGTCTATCCTCTAGCGTGGCTGGCTGGGAATTGTGGGAGAAGGGGGGCAGGGCCTCTTATTAGAATGCTCTGGGATGAAGGAAGAATGGAGCCTCTGTACTTTGGCCATTTTGTGACCCAGCTCTTGGAAACAAGTTATTTTTGTTTTCAATCTAGTGATCTATCATTTAGGTTGAGGAGGAAGAAGAAAGTAGACAAAATGTAAACGTAGGAAGATTTTTTGGACCCTGTGGATGTTACCAAGAAATCGAAGTGATTTAGTATAGAGCTGAGTCAGAGGGAATGGTAGGAAGCTAGAGGAATATTAATGGGATCTCTTCTTCCTAAGGCCTAGGAGGCTATACTCTGAGCAGGGCATCGACCTTCGCGGGTCACCTGAGGATCATCCAGGAAATCCCAGCCTTCATCAAGTGGGCATTTTCCCTTCATCCCATAGCCTCCTCCATTTGCCATCTGATATATGAAGTCTCCACAGATGTGGTGCATTTATATCTTGAGTTTTAGGACATCTTTCCCAGTTCCAATGTTAATGCAACTGCTCCTAGTCCTTTCCTCCCTAGTGCAAATAAAGAGTTTAAAAAGGTAGACTTCACTGGAAATAAAAAAAGAGATCAAGACACATAAAGATGTGGACTCATCTTCTCCTAGAGAAGATGGAGACAGAGTCGCCTTGGGAAAGTTTCCAGAAAGGGAGGTTGACAATCAAAGTCAACTCTACATTTTGGTCAGGACTGGCTCTGGCAGCTGACCTATGGGCCAGAAGTGCTCCGGTGCAATGACCTATGGGCCAGAAGTGCCACAGAGTTAATGCCCCCAGGAGCAGCCCCAGTGAATGAGGGATAAGAATTGGATTATAAATACTGCATGTGCTGTATCCACCTGCACTATTCTCTACCACCCTGTGAAACATGGCAGGTACATGCTGTGTCATGAATGATACATTCCTTTGCCTCTAATCCAGTAGTCTCCCCTCTTCTGCCAGCATCTATTAATCTGTGGCAGGCTGACTTGTTAGCTTGCAAGTAAGGCAAAACCTCAGACCTTTCACAGTTCTTGACACTTATTCATGTAATACTATATATGTATATAATCTCTATGCATGTATATCTTTTCTGGAATTTCTCCAGTAAGCATTTACTATTTTTAATATTTAAATGAGTGAATGATGCTGTACACTTCCTGACAATAACATACTCTTTGTTGGCTTCCTTCCCTTCCTGTCTCATGACCCGATTACCCCACTGGTATTTTCTAGATTCACCTCCCAAATAAACAATTGACACTCAAATTCTTGACTGAAGGTCTTCTTAGACAACATGACCTAAAACAGTTAGGTTCCATAGATGTTTTTTATTCAAACACCCTCAAAGTCTAACCTTAAAGTGAGATTAATGCAAGTTTTTACTAGATTTAGTGGACTGAGGGACAGAGTGGGGAGGCACAGGAAGGTAAAGTCTGAGGCTTTTTTATGCTTGCTGGGAAAGGGGTGCTCCTCATAAGCCTCATAACTGACTCTCTTAGCTCCTCCCATCTTTGGATGCCTTCACCCTTTCTTTCCATTGACTTAATTCCCAAATAACATATTTATTTAACGACTGTGAAATGGTTTACACCCCATGGATAATGGAGTGCAATGATTGATGTGGGATGTGGTATATTCTCCTGAACAATGAATTACAGTAATAAACACTCATCAAATACTGAATAGGAAACACCAAAAACTACTTAGTTTTAAAAAGCATTCTGGTAATAGGTGCAAATAAATAAAAGGCAGAGTCAAATTAAAATGCAAAGTAGCAACTACACAAATAACTATAAAGGAAGTATAAGCCAGCGGGGGTCTTAAAGATAGAAAGAATGGAATTTGATTTGAAATATTTTTCATATGCATAATAAAACATGTTATACATAATAAAGTATTCTGCAAAAGGTAATGAGTAGAACAGATTAAATTTTAAATAATGATGCTTCTAAAAGGCGGTTGGACCAAAAAAAGGCAGTTGGACCTTTTTAAAAAAATAAATTAAAATTAAAATCAACTACTGTTTTGGGATGACCTTTTAAATTTTAAAGATCTTTTCCCTCCTACCTGGAAAGTCCTCTTTCACTTCCTCAACCCTCTGTCTATTCAAACCCTCTGCAACTTTCAAAGAATCAGCTTAAGTGCCCCATGCTCCAGAGACACCTCATAGCATTTACTATCTTTACTACGCATTTTGTCATTTAATGATAATAACTACCAGTTAGGGAGCATTTATTATGTGCCAAGTCCTGAACTAAATCTTCTGGGGCAATCACCTCACTAAATACAAAAATTCTTAAGGTAGCTACTGTAATTATCTATATTTACATAAAAGAAAATGGAGACACTAATTAACTTTTTCAAGATCACAAAGTGGGTTGCAGAGTTAGGATTCAAACCTGGGTTTTTTTTTTCATTCTGGGACTCACTATAGTCATGTGTCACTTAACAACAGGGATACGTTGTGAGAAATGTGTTGTTATGTGATTTTGTCATTGTGCAAACTTCACAGAGTGTATTTATACAAACCAACATGGTATAGCCTACTTCACACTCAGGCTAAGTGGAAATGAGTGTGATGGTGTGCAGTCAGATTCCAAGGTTTGAGAAACTGCAGAGCCTGACAAGCACTCCCTTTCCATTAGTAGGTAATTGTGGTTTTATGAAAATATTGTTTTTCTCAATTAATATGTATTATTTTTTCAAATACCTAGTAAACAGTCAGGACATAAGTACTATTAAGTTGTTTGGATTCAACTACTTAATAATTGGAACTCTTAGGTATTTATTTTGGCCTAGGAGCACCATGAAAAAATTAATGAACTCTGTGAACCAAGAAAATTTGGGGAAGTGCAAGCAGTTCTTGGCTTCCAGCTAGTGTTGCTAACTTATGCAAGGAAGTGAACAAATGGAGGAGAGAAGGTCGGATGAGAGTATGTGTGGTCTACAATTGACCTTTTTCAGTGAATTTCTGGGCCATCCTTTCTAGGATCCAGTAAGACAGTGGGGGTAACTATGTGAGGTGATGGATTAGCTTGATTATAGCAATTATTTCAACAATGTATACATATATCAAAACATTCAAACATACACCTTAAATGTATGTGATTTTTATTTGTCAATTATACCTCAATAAATATGGAAAACAGTTTTTCTGTATAATATGAATAGAACCCTCCTTTGGAATTAAAAAAATTATTTTATTAAAAATTGAATTGCTTTTGGAATTGTTTCTTGAACGTTGAATTAGCATTTCTTTGAAAACAGCACTATGTTAAAAGTGGGTCATGGTACAGCTCAGCTTTATGTGGGTTATATATACAACCATTATTTTTTTAAAATAATTTATGAGAGCTCCTATTTTCCTCAGTTCTAGGAAGAGTGGGCAATACTACATAGTTTAATAATAGCTTGTGTCACACTCATACCCTGAGAATTAAGGACAACCCTTTATAAACCTATGCTCTATATCAAGACTCATTTAGATGATAGATTCAACTACTAGGAATTCAGTTATTTTCTTTAATTAAATTACTTTGTGATTCCTTCCCCTTTCTCCTTCATTTTCCCCCACTTCTCAAATTAAATCTAAAAATAGTTGTAAGTGCAAATAATGTTGAGAACCAAGGCAGACAATTTTACTATAAATATAAATTTGGCTTTAAAATCTATGTTTAATGATGCAAATCATATTCCAGATCATATGTGGAAAATACATATTACCATGCTCATGAGAGAATGTTCACAGGGGTTTTTGGTATTTCTGTGATTATCAATTTTGACATTACCAGGTGTACAGCACTTTGACCATCTTATACAAGTGAAAACCATTATTGAAATTATTACCTACCTTCTAAAATTCTTCTTCTATTTTTTATATTCCTGTCTAATTCATCCTTACACAGCCCATCTGAAATGACCATTTTCAATGGTATTTCTTTTCTGTTTAAAATATCTGTGGATAATACTTCAATAGCAATAAGCACATCTAGTGCCAGAACTTTCTAGAGATTATATCCCACTAAAAAGAACCAGGGTTCCTTGGAGAAGTAGATGATTTTAGGCTGGAGTAGGAAGAGTAAGAAGAGGGCTTAGAATATTTTTTGCCACAAAATACAGAAGTACTCAAAAATTGATAGGGTCATGTAAAAGGAATACAGAAACCAGCCTGAAAGGGCTCCCACTTGCTAAATATGGGACAATTTGAGTATCAAAATAAATAATGACTGGAATAGATAGTAACATACTGAGTAAAAAAGAATTCAAACCAACACTAGTGTTTTAAAAACTGAAGGGAGGAGGAGCAGGGAAAGTTGTTTACAGAAGAATGCTAACTCATAAATACAAAAGTGTAAGAATTAGAAAACATTTTACAATCACCATTGTAATAATTACTTCAAGCAAGAATCATCAATATACGTAAAATCATTGAGTGAAAAGACTGTTAGGGAAGAATATATTAACACAGTCTCAAAGAACCACTAATTACAATGACTAATTACAAAGAGAAGAAATGGTACCTTTATAAATGGAGAGGTCTGGTAGACAGCACTTGAACCAAATAATCAAACTTAATGTCACCAAATCAACATCATGAGTTCTCTGATGTGATACACTCAGGACACAAATCACACATGAAGTATTCCTATGGGAAAAAAAAATAAAGGTTCTAATCATAAGGAAATAATAAGACAAAAAATTCAGGAGCATTATGCAAAATAGTTGACCTGGACTCTTCAAAAATGTCAATCTCATGAAAGACAAAAAAAAAATTTCAGTGATTATCTTTAAAAGAAAGTAAAGTGACATGCCAACTAAATGCACTGTGTGGTCTTTAACTGGATCTCGGAAAAACAGTATAAAGGACACTGTTGTTATTGGTATAATTGAAATATGATGGCAACAAACTCACAACTATAAACAAATGAATCTAAAAAAATAAACAAAGCAACCTACTAGAACAGGAAAAGAATCACAGAAATGGAGATCACAGGGAGGGTTATCAGTGGGGAGGGGGAGGGGTTAGAATGGGGGAAAGGTACAGGGAATAAGAAGCATAATTGGTAGGTACAAAATAGACAGGGGGAGGTTACCGATAGTACAGGAAATGGTGAAGCCAAAGAACTTATATGTATGACCCATGGACATGAACTAAGAGGGGGAGAATACTCATGGGTGGGGGTGTGCAGGGCAGAGGGGAAGAAATGGGAGAAAAAAATGGGACAACTGTAATAGCATAATCAATAAAATATATTTAAAAAAAGAAAAAAACTAAAAAAAGAAATATGAATATGGAATGCATATTAGATAACAGTATTGTATCAGTGTTAAATTTCCTGAGTGTGATAATTTTCCTAGGTGTGCTAAATGTATTATAGTTATGGAAAAGAATATATTTTTCATAAGAAAAATATGCTTTAAGCAAAATATAACCAGAGACATT
>CM052552.1:47780848-47826531 GCA_028533065.1 Trachops cirrhosus
ACACCAATCCAAAAGAACCTATGCACCCTAATGTTCATAGCAGCACAATTTACAATAGCAAAGTGCTGGAAGCAACCTAGGTGCCCATCAGTAAATGAATGGATCAAAAAACTATGATACATTTACACAGTGGAATTCTATGCAGCCGAAAGAAAGAAGGAGCTCCTACCGTTTGCAACAGCATGGATGGAGCTGGTAAGCATTATGTTAAGTGAAATAAGCCAGGCAGTGAAAGACAAATACCATATGATCTTGCCTTTAACAGGAACCTAAACAACAAAACAAAGAAAAAAAGCAAAATATAGCCAAAGACACTGAAATAGAGGACAGGCTGACGGTGACCAGAAGGGAGAGGGGAGGAAATTTCAGGGGAATTTCAGGGGAGAATGGGAAGGGTTTACAGGAACAAATATAAAGGACATGTGGACAAAAACTAGGAGGGTTGGAAATGGGAGGGAGGAGGGGAGGGATGGGTGGGTTGGCTGGAATGGGAGTAAAGGGTAGAAAGTGTACTTGAATAATGATTAAAATAAAAAAATTTAAAAAATAGACATAGACATAGAATTGAGAATCTGTAAGTGAACTTTATATTTATGGTCAACTGATTTCTGACAAAGGTTCTAAGGCATTTCAGTGGGGAGAAGGATAGCTTTTTCAACAAATGGTGCTGGGAAAATTGGATATCCACATGTACACTATTATCAAAAATTAACTCAAAATGAATCAGAGATCTAAGTGTAAAAGCTAACATTATAAAACCTGTAATAAAAAAAAACTGTGGTAATTACTGGGGACAAGGGGACTAAAGGCTAATGGCAAAAATACAATAAAGATTAAATTTTTTTTAAAAGGAGAAAATCTTAAGGAACTTGATTAGGAAGATTTACTAGATTTGACCCAAAAGTATGATTCATAAAAGAGTAATTTAATAAATCAAATATTATCAAAGTTCAAAACTTTTGCCCTGGCAGGTGTGGTTCAGTGGATTGAGCACCAACCTGCGAACCAAAGAGTCGCTGGTTCTATTCCCAGTCAGGGCACACGCCTGGGTTGTAGGCCAGGTCCCCAGTCAGGGGTATGTGGGCGGCAACCACACATTGATGTTTCTCTCCCTCTATTTCTCCCTCCCTTCCCCTCTCTCTAAAAGTGAATAAATAAAATATTTTAAAAACTTCTGAATTTTAAAAAACATTACTAAGGAAATGAAAAGTCATAGACTAGGAGAAAATACTTGTAAATCACATATCCAGATAAAGAACTTGTGTATTCAAAATATACAAAGAATATTTATAACTCAATAAGAAAACAACCAAGGCAATTTTATAAATGGAAAAAAGCTGGACTTCTTCCCTACACCTAAACAGGATTGTCTGTTAAGAATAATTAAGTAGAATCCAGAGTCTCACAACATAATACCCAAAATATCCAGGACACAAATGAAGATGACTCATCATACCAAAAACCAGGTCAACTGCAACAGATGCCAACATTAAGACGATTCAGATGTTGGAATAATCTGACAAGAATATTAAAATATCAATTATAAAAATACTCCGATGAGCAATCATAAACACTCCTGAAACAAATGAAAAAAATGAGAAATTCTCAGAAAAAAACCCAGAAGATACTTTAAAAGAACCAAAGAAATTATAGAACTAGAAAATACAATTACAGAAATAAAAAAAACCTCATTGGATGGGTTCAATAGTAGATTGGAGAGGATGGAGGAAATAATCAATGAAGTCAAAGACAAATAAATGGGGAAAAAGGTGGGACAATTGTAACTGAACAACAATAATCCAAATTTTTTTTAAAAAAGGACAAATCAATAGAATTTCCATAATCTGAACAACAGAGAGCTGTTACATTTAGGTCTTTGACACACTGGAATTAATTTTTGTATGTGGTGTGAGATTGGTCCAAATTCATTCTTCTACATGTAGATATGCAGCTTTCCCAGCATCAATTGTTGAAGTGGCCAATTGATTTTTTGACAGAGGTGTAAAAGCAATTCAGTGAATGACAATCTTTTCAATAAATTGTCCTGGAACAACTGGACATCACAGAGAAAGAAAAGAAAAAAGTGAGCCTTAACCTAAACATCACACCATGTACAAAAATTATTCAAAATGGATCATGGATTTAAATGTAAAATGTAAAACTATGAAACTTTTAAAAGAAAACATAGAAGAACTTTTAAGACCCAGGACTAAATGAAGAGTTCTTAGAAATGACACTAAAATCATGTTCATAAAAGAAAAATAGTAAATTGGACTTCAGAATTTTAAACTTTTGTGCTGTGAAATACACTATTAAAAGGATGAAATGGCAAGCTACAGTATAGTTGAAAATATTTGCCAACCACATATTTATTAAAGAGCTTTCTTTGTGGAATAAGTAACTTAGAAAAAATCCAGTTATAAAATGGGCAAAATATATGAACAGACATTTCACCAAGGAAGAGATGCGGATGACAAATAAGTACATGAGAAGATGGTCAACATCTTTAGTCATTAGGGAAATACAATTTAAACCACAATGACCTATTACTATAAACTTATTAGAACAAGGGGAGTTCTGGCTAAGATGGAAGTGTAAGTAGAAATGCTTCACTTCCTTGCACAATCAAAAGAAGGATAACAACCAATTTAAAAACAAAGCAAACCACCAGAACTGCCAGAAAAGCAAACTACATGGGACTCGGACAACCAAAGAGTTAAAGAAACATTCATCCAGACCAGTAGGAGTGCGGAGACAGGCAGCCGGGCAGGTGGAGAGGACCTGCGGCAAGGTGGGCAAGAAGGGGCTTGGTGGATTGAGAAACTAAAGACGCAAAACCTTTAGCTGTAAAATACTGCGGGGGTTTCAAAGGCGGGAGAAACGCCCAGTCTCACAGGAGAGTTCATTGGAAAGTGGGGTTAGAGTGGAGCGAGGCACCCTCTCTGACCCCTCCCCCACAGATAGCACCACAGTGCAGCAAAGAGGGTTGTCCTGCTCTGGCAAATACCTAAGGCTCTGCCCCTTAAAACATAATGGGTGAGCCAAGACAAATAAATGGCCCAAATAAAACAACAGATCAAAACTCCAGAAAAAGCTAAGTAACAAGGAGGCAGACAATCTACCTGATGCAGAGTTCAAAACACTGGTAATCTGGATGCTCACAGAATTTACTGAGCTTAATCACAAAATGAAGAAAGAAATGAAGGCTACACAAAATGAAATAAAGCAAAATACACAGGGAACCAACAGTGAAGGGAAGGAAACCAGGACTCAAATCAACAATTTGGAACAAAAGGAAGAAATAAACATTCAACTGGAACAGAATGAAGAAATAAGAATTCAAAAAAATGAGGAGAGGCTTAGGAACCTCTGAGACAACTTTAAGTGCTTCAACATCCGAATTATAGGGCTGCCAGAAGGAGAAGAGGAAGAGCAAGAAACTGAAAATTTATTTGAACAAATAATGAAGGAAAACTTCCCAATTGGCGAAGGAAATAGACTTCTAGGAAGTCCAGGAAGCCCAGAGAGTCCCAAAGAAATTGGACCCAAGATGGAACACACCAAAGCACACCATAATTAAGTTACCCAAAATTAAAGATAAAGAGAGAATCTTAAAAGCAGCCTGCGGAAAGGAGAGAGTTACCTACAAAGGAGTGCCCATAAGACTAGCAGCTGATTTCTCAAAAGAAACCTTATAGGCAAGAAGGGGCTGGAAAGAAGTATTTGAAGTCATGAAAGGCAAGGACCTACATTCAAGATTTCTCTATAAAGCAAAGCTATCATTTAGAATGGAAGGGCAGTTGAAGTGCTTCCCAGATAAGGTCAAGTTAAAGGAGTTCATCATCACCAAGCCCTTATTACATGAAATGTCTTTTAAAGGGACATATCTAAGAAACAGAAGAAGATAAAAAGCTATGAACAATAGAATGACAACAAACTCAAAACTATCAACAACTGAACCTAAAAAACAAACAAAACTAAGCAAACAACTAGAACAGGAACAGAATTACAGAAATGGAAATCACATTAAGGGTCATTGATGGGGAGAGGGAGAATGAGGGGGAAAATGTACAGGGAATAAGAAGCATAATTGGTAGGTGCAAAATAGACAGGAGGAGGCTAAGAATAGTATAGGAAATAGAGAAGCCAAAGAACTTACACGCACAACCCACGGACATGAATTAAGTGTGGGAGGAATGCTGGAGAGTGGGGTGGTACAGGGCAGAGGGGGGATAAAGAGGAGAAAAAAACTGGGACAACTGTAATAGGATAATCAATAAAATACACTTAAAAATTAAAAAGTTTAAAAAATATATAAACTTATTAGAACAGCTAAACAAAATATAAAAATAATGCCCAATGCTGGTGAGGATGCAGAGAAACTGGATCACTCATACACTTGTGGTAGAATGTAAACTGGTACAGCCTCTCCAGAAAACAGTTTGGCAGTACGTTAGTTTCCTAGTGCTGCCATAGCAAATTACCATACACTTGGTAACTTAAACAGCAGAAATTTATTCTCTCACAGCTTTGAAGGCTACAACTCCAAAATCAAGTTGTCAGCAGGGCCATTCTCTCTCTGAAGACTGTAGAGAAGAATCTTTCCTTGCCTCTTCCAAGCTTTTGGAGGCTCCTGGCAATTGTTAATGTTCCTTGGCTTATATCTGCATCATTCCAGTCTCTGCCTCAGTCCTCAGGTGGCCTTCTTCCCTCTGTGTATCTCTCTATCTAAATCTCCTCCTATCTTTTATTCATCAAATCTAGTCATTGGATTTAGGACTCACTCTAATCCAGTATGACTTCCTTTCAACTTGATTACATCCTGATTAATGAATGAGCCTTAAAATACTCTACCTCCAATTTCCCCTTCCAATTTTATATGTAATTGCCAATATTCTAATTCTATCTTGTTTTTAATACACTCAATCATTATTGTATCATTTTTTAGTAGTCAATGCTTATTCACATTCATCTGCACATTTACCCATTTCTTTCCCACATATTTACAAATTTATTTGTTTACAATCACTTCCTGCATCCTACGCTGTCCTTTACGACTAAAAATATTTCTTTCCAAAGTGAAACCTTCAGAGATTCTTACGGTGGCAGTCTGTGAGTGGTAAGCTCCTTCTTTGTCTAGAAAATGTCTTTATCCTTCTTTGAATACAAAATTTAATCACATGGTGTGGCAGCCATGAAAACATGCCATTCAGATCTCTTGCTATGGGAGTGTAATTGACAGATGGCCTCAGCTGCTGCACTCTAAATCTACCACCACATTAGTATGGAGGCCACCAAGGCCACACTTCACGCAGGCTGCTCTCAGTCAGTGATTAAGTATGGCAAGGATATTAAGACAGACCCATTCCTGCAAGACACGTGATACCTCTGAATGGCTGCCTTGGCTGGAGGACTCCTCATCAGCCTAGCTGAATCCTTCTTAGAACTGCACTGCAATCTTTAAATCTGCCTATGCAACCCTTCCTCATTGCCACCTGTCAGATCTGCACTGTGGTCTGAAGACTGTTTCCACCTCCTGGGGTTTCCTCCCCTTTTACACTCCCAGGCATTTCTTCCAATCAGTCTCTTGCATGTCCAGTCCCATTTTGACTTCTACTTCTCAGAGGACCTGGACGAACATACATGGTTTGTAAATCAAAACAATATAAAATATATACAGTAATAAAAGTATAAGTCCCACCTTTGCCCACATCTACTTTTTTTTACACCACAACCACATTCACACAGATGTATTACATTTTTATCAAATTTTCATGTATCATATTGTTTGAGTTTTTAATGAAAATATTATAAAAGATGAATACAATCTTATTTTCCTTTTTCTTACACAAAAGGCAGCATACTATAAACACTGCTCTGAGTCTTATATATTTTATCATTCAAATCTCTTAAACTTCTTTAAATATTTTCAATCTGTGTCACAGAATGCTGAAACATTTCCTTAAATCTGTCTATAGTTCACTTACTCTTTTTATTTGTGCCCAATTTGCTTTTTAACTTATCTATTGAATTGCTTTTCAGTACCTATATTTTTTTAATCTTTATGTTTCTATGGTAATTTTTCCTAATCTATATGTTCTTTTTCATAGTGTCTTGAACATTATTTTAGGTTTCTAACTATCTAAAATATATTGATTTTATATTCTTTCCAATGTTATTGTATTATCTCTTGTTTGAGGAGCTCTAATCTTTCCACTTAGTATGTCTGCTGATTTCTGTTTGTGGTAAGTTGTTTCCTTGTAAGGTCTTACAATTTTTATTGTAAGTTCAACAATGGTGAGCATTTTACTTTTCCATGTGTATCTGAGTCTTTGTACTTTGCAGGTGTATCAATTAGGGTCCAGTCAGCAGTCAGAAACCATACCAGTAATTTGAACATAATTAATAAAAGATTAAGGAGTTAAAGGCAATTACTAAAATGATAAAAGAAAACTCTGAAGAACACAGAAATGGCATTAGAGGGAGCAGTTACCACCTCTAAGTTGAGGGAGAGGATCCAAGGATGCAAAAACATTTGAAAAAGCACTGTTCCTTAGTGCCCTCCCTGCAAGGCTGAGACTTAGGCGTCATCAGAGAGGGTGGGTTGAAGACCACTGGATTGTGGAAAAGTCTCAGGTGTAACAAATCAGAGCTGGTCCACAACTGGCTGTCCAAGGCTGGTGATCAGGGAGCTGCTCACCAGGGTGCTGGTGAGTTGGGGCTAGTGAGCTAGGGTTGGAGAGCAGGGGAAGCTGTGTGTGTGTGTGTGTGTGTGTGTGTGTGTGTGTGTGTGTGTGTGTGTGTGTGTGACACTGAGTCTCTTGCACACTACTGGCAAAAATGCCGCCTGCTAGGAATCTGGTGAAAACTGCTGAATGTAGGCACTACTACTTGGTTTCCTGCACACCAATGACTGTTGCATCATAGACTCAGGGAAAAAACACAAAATCACCAGACCAGAAAGAGGAGCTCCTGCCTCTGCTATGTTTTGCACTGTTCCTCCAGCACCCTCACTTGACAAAGCCTGACATTACACCATCTGGCAAAGGAGAAATGTTTAGAAGGGCCAGTATCAGAAAGCAGGGCAAAGAAAGGTGGTGGATTTAGAGCTGAGAGGCAGCAAACTGATAACTGGCACATCAAGTTCTTGAGGAGGTGTCATGGGATCAGGACCCGTATTTATGTTACTTTTATAATGTTGGATTACTGAACATGTGGGTAGTATAAATTTGGACGTCAAACACAGAAGAGGCATATCCCTTCAATTTTGATTTTTGAGGGAGATTCTCTCCCCTCAAAACCTCCCACATAGCACTGTCTGTTTGTAAAGGTGGCCTCACTCCTATGTGGCACATAATAATTATATAGTCATCACAATGTCCACACAAAAGTACTTATGTATTTTAATACTGAAAGAATTACATTACAGATTAATTCAGATAACTGAAACCTATCTAAAACCTCTCATTGCTCACAATGCCAAATTTATTACAGGAGCAAATACCCATAGAGAGAATAATAATGTACCTCAAAGAAATATAAGTGCAAAACCAAGAACAATCATAAAAGAAAGTTAGCACACTCCTCACATGAAAGAAACAGATAACACAGCAAGCCAAAGAAGACTTTAAAATTAGGTATAATATCCCCAGAGACATTCTACAGGAAAGTGCATGAGGGAAAAGATATAACTAGATCTTTTCAAAATAAAATGTATGACTATTGAAATTTTAAAAACTCAAAGAGATATGCTAAAAGAATAACAAACATACCCTAATGATATTAAAAATATTTACTGACTACTATGGCACAAGTACCAAACAATCAGAATACACCCAGTAAGACTTGGAACAATATGCCTAATACTGTATGCTGGCTTAACTTCAGCCTTAAACACAGTTGAAGACCAAGCCAGGAGATTTTTCCAGAATACAGTACATAGGAACAAAGAAATGAAAAATATAAGAGACACATCAAAAGACATGGAATATGGATCCAGAAAAATAAATATCCACATAATATTGATTCTTCATGAGTAAAACAAGATAGTAGAAGGGAAGGAACGAAGAATAAATGTTATCAGACCTCAAAAGAGACACCAGTCTTCAGGCCACTAGGTATCACCAAGTACACAGATGAATTTATTTCTACAAAATCCTTTACCTACATACGTTAAGGTGGAAATTTGATCTTATCATTTAGAGAAAATCCTAAAAGTACTCAGAGAAAAAACAAACTGGGTACCCACAAAGAAATGAAATTAAATTTGCAACAATGAACACTGCAAGACAGTATCTTGAAAGTTCTTAGGAAAAGTCTCCTAATTTTTTTAATTTATTAAAAAATTTTAATTTAATTTATTTTTTAATTTTTTTTAATTTATTGATTTGAGAGAGAGGGAGAAACATCAATTTGTTGTTCCACTTATTTATGCATTCATTGATTGCTTCTTGTATGTGCCCTGCCTGCAGATCAAAACTGCAACCTTGGCATATCAGGACGAAGCTCTAACCAACCCGCCAGGGCAAGTGAGGAAAAATTGTTTGATACTAGAATTTTATACCAAGCCGCACTAGCATTCAACCTTGAGGGCTAGATGAAACACTTTTGCTTAGTACCTCTAAATTGTTTTTCCCAGACCCCGACAACTGCAAAATTTCTCAGTGTCTAGATATGTAAACTATTTTTTAAAGAATTATTTGAAGATGTACTATGGCAAAATAAAAATTAGTTAAGAAGGAAGAAAAAAGAAAACAAATCTAAGTAAACATTGCTGGAAAAAACAACAGTCCCACTGAATACCCAGGTGATCTCAACATGTGAGGGACACAGGTAGAAAACTTAAACGCATGTTAAGGTTCTTATTTTGGTGGGATAGGGTATGGCATTAGAGAAAAAGATGCAGGTATTTATTAATGTTACATGCTTTTGAAATATACATTTAAATAAAATAACAAGAACAATTGTATGAAACACACAGAATCATTCAGATTTGTAACCCTATATTCACATTATGGCCAGTTAGGTAGACCCATAAGAAAACAGTCCTTCTATTTTTAGGATCTTTAATCTCAATTTGAAAAAGGGCTATTGGAAAAGTAAATAATAGCTAACATTTATTAAATAGTTATTTTTGTGCCAAACTCTGTTTTAAGTATAATTGCCTTCCTCTTCTTTATCTCACCAGAAGCAGGAGACACAGATGGGTGTTTCATAGACATAATGGGATGTGAAAACACAAAACACAATATACAAAAAATGCTGGCAACACAGTACACTGCAGAGCAGCAATTTTCAACCAGTGTGCTACAAGAATTTTTAAAACATGCATCACCTGACCATTTTGTCAGGGTTACTGACCTCTTTTCCCTTAGATTTTCAAATTAAAAAATGACAATAGCTACTACAACAGCCATCCTGTGTGAATCAAAATTATACCTATTTTTTGTCAGATCGGCAAAAAAAATGTACTTTTTGATGTGCTGCGTAAGTTCAGTAATTAATTTATGTGTGCCATGAGATGAAAAAGGTTGAAAATCACTACTGTAGAGTATTGGTTGTTTACTCTCTTGATCATGATGTGTCTGACATATCACTAACCCAGGAAAAGAACAAAATTCAAAATTTGAAGTATAGTTTCTACTGAATACATATCACTTTGCACCATCATCAAGTTGAAAAATTGTAGTCGAAACATCATAAGTTGGGGACCGTCCATATTTTATATGTATTATTTCATTTAAACCTAATAAAATTACAAGAGAGAGAAAGGGTCCTTATTCCTATTTCTCTGGTGAGAAAATTGTGGGATAGGGTAGGTATATAACTTGCTCCGCTAAGTCAGTATTTGAACCCAGCCAGCCTGACGTCTAATCTTATGTACTATTTTGCCACCAAATTGACAAAGCCTTCAGCTTTACTAATTTATTTAATAACTTCTTGAGCACCTCTGAATTCCAAGGCAGTGGGTGAGTAAAGGAGGGGAGGCTAGTAGAGGTAAATAAGACACTGCCCTCTTGCAGTTAGTGGGTATATAGAGAAAGCAATATGATACAGTGTTAAGAGAATGGATTTTGGCATCAGACAGAGCTGAGATTGATTCTTCACTCTAGCACTTACAAGCTGTGTGCTCTTGACTAGTTACTTAATTTTCCTAAGCTGCCATTTCAACAACCATAGAATGAGAATAACAATAGTACCTACCTCATCAGGTGGTTGTGAAATTTGAGATATCCTATGTTAAAGTATTCAAGTTATTGCTATTTAAGACAATAACACTGTATTTTGCCATGTATAATGTGCATCCGCATTTTTGGCCCAAACTTTCAGGAAAATAATCTTGTTTTAATTTGTAATTCAATTATTTATGTATTTCTAGATACTTCCTTTTTAATATTATAAAGAAATTTTAGCATTTATTTTTGAACATATTATGGTACAAGAAATTTTATGTAACAAATAATTACAAAACACAAGAACAGATACAAGGTATTTCAGGTACTACCCATGTATAATGAGCATCCTTTTATCCCTCAAAAATGTGGGCAAAAAAGTGTGCATTATACATGGCAAAATATGGTAATGTGTCTTGGGAGTTCACAGATAATTTTCAGTTGGGGAGATTAGGGAGCAGTTCATGGGAGAAATTGTATTTGAACTAGATTGTGAAGAACAAATAAAATGTTTAATATGTAGAAATAGGAAAAGAGGTCTATTCAGGCTGAGCTAACAGCTTGAGCAAATGCATGGAGGCAGGAAATTAAATTGAGTCAGATCATACAGTACACTAAAAGAAATATTAGCAAATAAAGCTTGAATGTGGCTTTTATTTGTATTTTGGCAAAATAATTGAAAAAAAAATATGAATCCTGGCAGACAAAATTTCTTTCACTACCTCCTTAATTTTGCTACCCCATGTCTCACTGAATAGAACAGAAGTTACAAGTGTTTCACATGTGTTGGTAGGTTAACCCAATGTTTGTACCCATTTGCTTTGTGCTTGCCTTGTCTGCATTCTAGAGGCTACAAAAAGCCTTGGTTTCCCAGTCTCCCTCACAGCCAACAGCGGCCATGCTTCACAGTCTGACTAATGAATGAACCATAAGAGGAAATTTGTTGAAGGGCTTCCAAGAGAGTTTTGTTTTATAATAAAAAGGACAAAGATCCTGGTAGCATTTCTTTTTCTCTACTTCATGCCATGTCTGGAATTGCAGCAACCATCTTGTGACCATGAAGTTATGAAGCACAAGATCCTAATCTCCAGATACCTTATCTGTTCTTGCAGCCAAAATCATTCCTAGCTCATACAATGGGAGATATGAGGTCTGTCCAGAAGGTATCCAGCCATGTAATATGAAAAATAGAGAAATTTATTGAAGACACAAGATAGAAGAGACACTGTACATAGGACAATGACGCCTCAGTCCCCTTCAAAGTAGACACCTTGGGACCTCACATAGTTCTCCCAATCACCATCAGCTGCCCTGTCATATTTTCCTGAATCTCATTGATGGTCTGAAATCTCTCCTCTTTCAAAGGTGATTTTAGTTTTGGGAAAATGCAGAAGTCACAGGGTGCCAAATATGTGCTGTAAGACGGCTGAGTCAACTGGGTGATGTGATGTTTTGCCAAAAAATGCACAAGATGTGATGCATGAGTGGGCATGTTGTTGTGATGAAGCTGCCAATCACCAGTTGCTCACAGCTGTGGCCTTCTGAATCATCCAACTAGTTTCCACAGAGGAATGATCAGGCTTAACACAAGATTGATGCAGATTCACTGTTCTACTTACTCAGTCATTTTGAATGTGACAACCACACAGTACACATGCTCATTCAACAGCGGCCACACAGTACACATGCTCATTCAACAGCGTCTACCACCCCCACTGACTAATACAGTGAAGTTGTCATTGTTCATGCAAGTGCATTCCAGTCCACTCTCCTTGGCTGTCAGGTTACACTGATGTTGCACAAACCATTCTCATTATGTTAACAATGGCTGGAATTTTTCTGGACAGACCTCTTATTCTAGCTTTGAGTTTTTATAAATAAAATAGAACACCCTGGCTGGTATCTCAGTTGGTTAGAGCATCATCCTGATATGCCACAGTTGCAGATTCTATCCCTGGTCAGTAAACATGCAAGAATCAATGAATGCATAAATAAGTGGAACAACAAATCAATGTTTCTCTGTCTCTCCCTTCCTCTCTCTCTCTCTAAAATCAATACATTAAAAAAATCCTAGCTTTTACTCAGGCAGAGTTTCATTTATTTTTATTTTTTTCATATCAGTGCCCAGTCCCAATGAATTTGAAACCTAATCTAGTATTTGGCTGAGGTCAGTCTAGAACTGGAAAAGTCTGTAAATGGGCTGTGACAATTACATACCAGAGACAGATGAATTTAGTGTTCAGTGTCACTATTCATCAATACAGGTTTCTGCATGGTCTCTTAGATCTACTTATTATTTGTTCTATCTGGAAAAGTGTTATGTTGTCAAAGAGAAAAGGCTTTGACATAAATAATAACCTATAATATCGGAATAATTGAATGCAACATCCATAAGGAGGAAATAACTGACTGATATTGAAATTCAGCATGACATAACTGTTACTTTGCTGCCAAATAAAAGGCAATATAGTCTAAATTTTCTGCTGTGAAAAAAAATGGTCATACAGTGATTCCAGGAAATGATAAAAGCTTAACCTAATGCCAGATTTCAAGATATAGATTCATCCACATGTATTTTTCTATCTTGGTGGCCCTACAAGTCAAATAGTTTGGATTCAATATAGTCTAGGTTCCAATACAACAACTATATTTCCAGTTTTTTGGTTTGGTAAAAAGATATAACTCTGAAAAATTGAGAAAGCATATATAAATGAAATTACTGAGGAATTAACAACCTTCTAATTTTTGGCAATCTTATTTTGGACCATGATTTAGTGAATATGCTGCAAACCATTACCTATCCCTTAACAGTACCTAATTCAACAATCTTTTGATAACATTCACAGGAAAGAGTTTTGGCAAATATAAAATAAAAACAAAAGCTATAATTCACATTTCCTTGAGGAGCACTGTTTTCTTTCTAAACTTTGCTCTTAGTTTAGAATTGGGAGTTTCCTTCCCTTTTGGCTCATTGTATCTTATTCTGAAATCTCTAGAAATAATGGGCTAAATTTTTTAAAGTAAGATCAAATTTATACAAACCTTTACATTGGTTTATGGGAGAAGTGGTTCACCACAGTCTCGAGCATCCTTGCATGGCATAGGCCACTCTAGGACCTAACCATCCCCTGATACTAAGTAGTTTTTAAATAGAGTCACATATATAAATAAGTTGGTCAAGGTGACCAAAAGATGACTGTGATGCAACAGTTTGCTCCCCCCCAAAAAGGGGACTGGCTTATTTGATGCTTGCTACAAAACATGCTGAGCCCTTTGCCCTGGGGTCCTCAGCTGTAACACAATCCACTATGTGTGTAGCCTATCACAGCCTCATGAGACTTTGGGGGCATAGAAACTGCCACCACCATGCTGATGCTCCTACTAGTTTGTATGCTGTAATAAAATGTTTATTCTGATTTATTGAATCTCATTGTCTACTTCTACAGCATCTGTGGAAACATGAATTTTATACTGTGTTAACCCAATCACACAAGGATAAACCTGTAGTGCAACAAAATCAGGTTCATTTACCCACTGCAATTTGGAAGATCACACCAGAGGCACCATGGAGCATTTCATCAAATGAAAGAAAAGATAGAGAATTTGGGGGAAGAGTAGAGTTTACATGAAATTTAAACGAAGCCATGTTTTCATGGCCCAAAGCAAGTTGTGTGTAAAGGGATCAACATCAGCTCTAAGTGGCAACGTAAACTTTTGGATTCCTCAGAATCTACAGAGTTAGAATATATGTAGAATACTGAATCCAGAATCCCTACCTGAAGCTCTGTTCCCAGGGGAAAATTGCAGCTGCTTCTGTAAGTCAGAGTGACTTATGTCGTTCAGGTAAGAGAGGGATGTTTTAGTTTTAAAGATATATTTTTAGATAGCGAAATTTCTTATAGTCCATGTTTTTAAAGAATAAAATTTCTCAGTGAGTATCACAGCAGTAGTCACCCAAAGAAGGAGGTTATTATGACATTTTACATCTGCAAAATGTCCTTGGGACAAATGTTGTTTCCTATTAACTGTGTGGTCACAATTTTTAAGCCCCAAACCTAGCTATATATATTTTAAAACCACAGTAATGATTAATAAAAGTGATTTTTAGGAACTTTAAAAAAATTAGAAACTTTTGTCAAAATTATTCAAGAGTTTCTTAGAAGTACAAAGAGTAAAAAGAATATTTTTGGTCTTAACAAAATAAGTCTTATGACTTTTAAATAGGTCATATCAGAAACCTCTGTTATCTAGGTAGAGAATTACTTGGTTATTTTACAAAAGAGAAAACTGAAATCTAGTTTTACTTTTTTTGTGTATCATCTATGTAATAATTTGCAGCAAGGTATTTATATACCTTTTCAAATAAATAAATATCACCATTTACTATACCCTTAATAATTTTTAGCATTCATATGCTTTTTAAAATTAAACTTAATATACTTTCATAACAAGATAAAATTCATATAACATAAAATTAACGATTTTAAACTGTACAATTCAGCATCATTTAGCACAATCACACAGGTGTGTCCTAGTCCCACAGATGTGTCTTCCTCACATGAGGAGATTGTGGCCACACCTTTAACAGCCATTGTAGTGCCCTCTCCTAGGTTTTCCTAGAAAGGAAACCCTGACATTTGTGACAACACGAACAAAACTTTGAGGACAATATGCTAAATAAAATAAGTCAGATATAGAAAGGCAAATACTGTATGATTCGTAAGTGGAATCTAAAAAAGCCAAACTCATTGAAACAAAGAGTAGATTGGTAGTTGCCAGGGGCTGGGGGTGGGGGAAATGGAGAGATGTTGGCCAAATGATACAAACATCCTGTAATAAAATGAGTAAGTTTTAGGGATCTAATATATATAGCATGATAACTATAACTAACATGTATTGTATACTTGACAGTTGCTAAGACAGTAGATCTTAAACGTTCTCACCACAAACTTTTTAAAAAGGTAACTATGTGAAGTGAACAAAAAAGATACTGAATTTTAGCATAGTTAGAAATTTTTTAGATTATAAATTTGTATAAGTTTTTTGAGACATTCTTATTTCAAAGCCTGAAAGCAAAATTGTTAAAATATTTGATGCTTCTATCTCTTTTATAAGCAGTTATAATTGAGTTTTCCTTGTGTGCGCACACTGCCCCCCCAACCTGAGGACATGCTCATTGATTCTAGAGAGAAGGGAAGGGAGGGCAAGAGGGAGAGAAACATCTATGTGACAAAAAAACATCAATTGGTTGCCTCTTGCCTGGACTGGTACTGGGAACAAACCTACAACCTAGGCATGTGCCCTGATAGGGAATCAAACCTACAACGTTTTGGTTTATGGGATGATGCTCCAATCAACTGAGCCACACCAGCTAGGGCTGTAGTTTTCTTTTTAAATTTTCATATTTTTAAAATATTTTATTTATTTATTTTTAGAGAGATGAGAAGGGAGGGAGAATGAGAGGGAGAGAAACATCTATGTGTGAGAGATACATCGACTGGTTGCCTCTCACATGCCCCCAATCAGGGACCTGACCCACAACCCAGACATGTGCCCTGACTGGGAATCCAACCAGTGACCCTTTGGTTCGCAGGCCAGCACTCAATCCACTGAGCCACATCAGCCAGGGCACCTCCACTCATTTCTTCTACTAGCACTTACTATATTTTTCTGGTGGCTATACTCTTACATGACATTTCACTTATGTTAGCTGCCTGATCTCCAATTCAAGCATATCAAATCTCACAGTCCTATTCCTGTATTTTCACCTGATTTTCTTTTAGAACATCTTTTTAAATAACTAGTTTTCAATTTTTAAAGATATCTATGCAAATTCAGAAATTTCAATGAAATCTAATCTGATGGAAGTGAGTGACTTTCTCTTTCCTAAAACAACCCACCTACCCATTATTTTGTTGTTGTTGTTTGCAAGGTGGTTGTACTCCCCGTAAGTAGAATCTTACTGCCAAACAGAATGAACACCAAAAGGGATGGTGTACGTGTTTAACATATGCAATAAGGCAGAATTAAAATCCAATCAATATCACAAAGAATCATAATCTGAGTGTTAGAACAAACCTTAAGGACCATGTTGTACAACCACCATCTTCTGTGTGTATGTGACCACCAGGTGTTTTTTTTTTCCCAAGAGGGCAAAAACCTTCAATAAATCAAATCAAAACAACTGCACAAGAAATGGTAATTCCAGTTAACTTGTAAAAAAAAAAAATGTTTGTTCCCTGAGGTAGCCTGTATAGGACGAATGTCTCTGCTCTGCAACAACTGCACCTATTGGTGTTATATGTAATCCTAATGGCTTTTGTCAAGTAACACGGTGACCCTCTGTGTAAATGTGCTTTAGGACCCCAAACAGGAGGAAGTAGGCAATTTCATTCCGAAGGTTACACGTTTAAAAAAGCAGGGAATGACCTTCAAGAATGACTACACAGGTGGAGACCAATGAAGAGTATTTTAACTTCAGGGACAGCAACAGCGTCTCTGACACCTGGGAGTTACAGATAGGAATCTGCAAAAAGCTGTTTGAAAGGGGTCACAACAATGAAGGTTTTTTAACAGTGGATTTCAACTTAAGCTGCACATTATAATGACCTAGGAAGCTTGGAAAATATCCCACCTGCTAGACCTCTCAAATAAAACCAATTAAAGTCGAATCTGTGGAGCTGGCATAGTATTTTTTAAAGCACCCTCCACCCAGTCCAACTTGCAGGTGAGGTTGAGATCACCGTTTTAAAGCAGAAAGCAAAATATGAAACGTGGATTTTGAGAGGGAAAAAGTGGCGGTGGGGCATACAAGATGAACTGAAAGCCCGTGTAGGGCAGGGTAGCTACTGCAAACAGCAGGGAAAAGAACCGAATGTGAGTCAGCAGGAGAGGATTTAAAGGCTGTTTTCTGTGGTAGATCTGCCAGGATTTGGGGGTCGGTAATAAGATCAGTATGCATCCAACTCTATTAAAGTGAAGTTATTCTGCCAGTGGCCCTGCTTCTACCTCCAATCATATTTTCTCGCATCTTTTCCCATAGTAAAAAAAAAAAAAAATGACGGAAACGTTTTCTATCCCGTGAAAGGCGCAAGAGCAGACTGTGGGAGGTGCAAAGACCTGAGAAGTCACAAGTACTCAGCCGTTACAATTCTTTCGCGATTCCAGAACCACAACTCACGAACATCCAGGAGACAAGCTCCCCTACCGCATTCGCTTGTCACTGGGGAACGCGGATAATTACCTTAAGGGAAATTGGAGCCTTTTAAACCCTGAGGGCCGGGAAGGCAAGGGTGGGGCTACTATTGACGTCTGCGGTGACGAAACCGGCTCCTCCCACACAACCGTTTCCGGTGGCGCGCAGCCCCGCTTCCGTTATTCTAGCCCGCGCGCCGGCCCCGCCCCACTCAAAGCACCCTTGAGCGTTCGGGCGCCCCCAGCGTCCGTTGAAACGGTTAGGTTGTTGTCGGAAGTCCCCCTGCAGGTTCCCCTTCCGTTCTGCTTATCGACTTCCGATTTGGGCCGTCAATATGGACGCTGCGGTTGCTTGGCGAAACGGACTCTGATCCGTGGCAGAGGCGCACCTTCTCTGCGGCAGCCGTCCCACTTCCCCGCCCTCCGCCCCCCCCCCCCCCCCTTCGCTCCAGTCCCTGGGGCTGGCGGGCTCCTCACTACATGGGGGCGGGCCTCCGCGTCCGGCTCAGGGCTTCCTGTTCGGAGGCGCTCTGGCGGTAGGCGGCAGACTCGGCTGGTGCCCACTTAGGCGCGGTGAGCGAGCGCTCCGGAGGCTCTAGGGCCGCTGCGCCAAGTCCGACCCTGCGCCACCATGGCCCCAGTACAGCTGGAGAACCACCAGCTGGTCCCGCCCGGAGGCGGTGGCGGAGGCAGCGGCGGCTCCGCGTCAGCCCCGGCGCCCCCTCCTCCTGGAGCCGCGGTGGCGGCGGCTGCTGCCGCTGCGGCTAGCCCTGGCTACCGGCTGAGCACCCTCATCGAATTTCTGCTGCACCGGGCCTACTCGGAGCTTATGGTGTTGACGGATCTGTAAGTGCGGCAAAACCCATGCCTGCTCCCCAGCTTCCCCCTTCCCGCCCAAGCTGCTGAGAGAGGCTTACTCCTCCCTTTCCCCTAGAGGCTGCTGTTTTCACCTCTCTGTGGGGCTGCTTATTCTACAATATCTGAGCTCCTGGGGTTTAGCGGAGGTGGAGAAGCTTTGCATTTGTAGTCTTTCTGGAGAAGCAACCTACACTAGTTAATTATACAGGTTGTTAGTCTTGCCTTGAAAATCTTATCTTTGGGATTTTTGCTCAAGTTGCCAATAGAACTCTATTGATATCTTGGCTGGAAGCTTTTTAGTTCAAAGCTCAAGATTAGGGTTTAGGAATACATAATACTCGCGCTTTTAAAAAAATCCCAAAAATGGAAAATCTGTTTTACAGCATCTTGATGGTACGTTTGAATGTGGGTTGTAATTGCTTTTAAGTTTGAACTCGGGAGATATATATAAAATAATCCAGAATTTTGGATTTCAGTTTTTTTCTGGAACATTTGAAATCTTAACGCATTTAGTGTAAGTAAAAGGTTTTTTGTAACTGGCCTGCTGTTACTGTTTCTAGGGGTATGAGGGGAGTTTATAAATCACCAAGTTACCCATGAAATGCCATGGGACAAGATTAGAGTGTAATAATCCCGTCAGAATAGTATCAGAATACACTAATGATTTTTAGTGTGTGAAGAAGAGGCACCGTAAAATTTGGGGTATATATACTTTAATTGCTGTTTTATGTGTTTTACTCCAGGTTCAGAAAAAGTAAGAATTATTACTTTTTATGTTTTTTTGTGTTGCTAGACTCCAGATCAGTGTTTTCAATCGAAATAATAGTATATAGATATTAGGCTGTGAAGTGTCAGTAATTTGTTACTAGAGACTGTTAAAATACTTGTCTGCAGATGACTAAAAGAATTTGAAAAGATTCCTCTCATTCCTTTAAAACATCATTCTCACTCAATTTTAATACACTGTACTTTATTGAATGGGACAGAAAAAAGTCTATCTCTGTCTGATGAGAAACTTATGTAGCTGTCATATTAGGGATTATTGTAGTAATATACTTCTCGGCATCATTTATTGTTGGATTTCATAAAAATCGAAGAGTGTCCATGAGAAAATTGCATGTATGTGAAGGTCACATTTCCTATGTTTAACTATGTAAATGTGTTAAAAACTACTGTTATCAGTGATGGTGTAATTTGTGTAAGTTTTTTCCATAGGGATTTGTGGAAATTCATTGAACACATTGTGATGTTCTTACTATTTTAAGGCTTAGTTATGAAGAGAGAAACACTTATTTTATCACTGTAGAATAAGTATATAATTTTAGTCCCCTACCCTTTATATGATGATGACTCCCACACTTATGTCTCCAATATAGACCTCTCCGTAGAACCCAAAATTCTATAGCCAGATGCCTACATTTAAATCCCTAATAGGCATTTAGGTGTACCAAGTCCAGAAGCAAATGCCTGCTTCCACTCAATCCCCCCAAACCTTTCCTATCTCAATAAATAGTGTCTCCATTATGTGGTTACTTAGGTCAAAACTATTGGAATAATTTCTGGCTCCTCTTTTTTCTAGCCCCACACCCAGTATAAAAACAAGTCATCTCTGACTTCAGAATCTGACCACTTTTCAACATTTCCATCATGTGTTATTCCTTTGCCAGTGTTACTGCAGTAGTCTGCTAACTGGTATCTACGGCTTCCCTTTCCCTCAATTTTTCCTGAAAAAAATAGCTAGGGTGGTATTTTAAACCTGCTCACAACCCTCCAGTGGTTCTCCATCTCACTTAGAGTAAGAGTTTTTATAGTCACCTATTTGTTGGGTGACCATAAAATTTGTGGTTGAAATCAGGACTTTTTTTAAAAAATTGGATTTATTGGGGTGACATTGGTTCGCAAAGCCATACAGGTTGCAAGTGTACACTTCAATAAAACATCTGCACACTGCATCATGTTCCCACCTCCCCAAGCAAAGTCTCTATTCGTCCCCCATTTTCCCTCACTTTGCCCACCTCCACCTAGTCCCCCACCCGCTTTTCCCTTTGGCTATCACCACACTATGTGTATGTGTTATGTATATATGGTTTTTGGTTAATCCCTTCACCTTCTTTCATTCAGTCCCCCATCCCCCTCCCCACTGACAGCTGTCAGTCTGTTCCATGTGTCCATGCCTCTGTTTCTATTTTTGTCAGTTACTTTATTTTGTTCATAAGATTCCACATATAAGTGAAATCATGTGGTATTTGTCTTTCTCTGTCTGGTTTATTTCACTTAGCATAATAATCTCCAGGTCCATCCATGCTGTCACAAAAGGTAAGATTTCCTTCTTCTTTATGCTGTGTAGTTTTCTGTTGTGTAAATGTACCGCAGCTTTTTTATCCACTCATCTACTGATGGACACTTGGGCTGATTCCAAATCTTGGCTATTTTAAATAATGCTGCAATGAACATGGGAGTGCATATATTCTTTTGAATTAGTTTATGGATTTCTTAGGATATATTCCCAGAAGTGGGATTGCTGGATCAAAAGGTAGTTTTAGTTTTAATATTTTGAGGTAACTCTATACTGCTTTCCCTAGTGGCTGCACCAATCTGCATCCACCCCCAACAGTGCAAAAGGGTTCCCTTTTCTCCACCTCCTGGCCAGTACCTGTTTGTTGATTCATTGATGATAGCCACCTGACAGGTGTGAGGTGGCATCTCATTGTGGTTTTAATTTATATCTCTCTGGTGATTAGTGATGTTGAACATTTTTTTAATGTCTGTTGGCCATCCATATGTCCTCTTTGGAGACGTATCTATTCAGGTCCTTTGCCCATTTTGTAATTGTATTGTTTGTCTTCTTGGTGTTGAATTGTATAAGTTCTTTATATATTTTGGAAATTAACCCCTTATCAGATGTATCATTGGCAAATAATGTTCTCCCATTCAGTGGATTCCCTTTTTGTTTTGTTGATGGTTTGTTTTGCTGCACACCAAAAAAAAAAGCTTCTTAGTTTGATGTAGTCCCATTTGTTTATTTTTTCCTTTGTTTCCCTTGCCTGAGGAGATACATAAATTTTTGGAATATTTGTTTTAGATCTGTAAATACATCATTGGTGTTTTACTAGGAATTGCTTTGAATCTATAGGTTGCTTTGGATAGTATGGACATTTTAATGATGTTAATTCTTCCAGTCCATGAACAAGGTATATACTTCCACTTTTTGGTATCTTCCTCAGTTTCTTTCTTCATTGTCCTGTAACTTTCCAAGTACAGGTCTTTTACTTCCTTGGTTAAATTTATTGCTAGGTATCTTATTATTTTTTGTTGTTGTTGCAATAGCAAATGGAGTTGTTTTCTTAATTTGTCTTTCTGGTAGCTCATTATTGGTATATAAGCATGACACTGATTTCCAAATATTAATTTTGTATTCTGCCACTTTGCCAAATTCACTTATTAGATCTAGTAGGGTTTTTGTGTGTGTGTGTGTAGTCTTTAGGATTTCCTATGTACAATATCATGTCCTCTGCGAATAATGACAGTTTTACTTTCTCCTTTCCAATTTGGATGCCTTCTATTTCTACTTGGAAATCGGGACACTTTTGAGCATGAAAAATGGGTGGTGTTAGTAATAATATCGAAACAACAGTTATAAACTGAAACTATCTTGGGCAAACTAGGACGTGATCTGTGTCCTCTCTCCCTTACCTCTTTTTCATTTCCCAATACTCTCCTCCCTGCTTAATTCTTTTTCAGCCACTCAACCCTCTTGATGTTTCTGGATAGTGCCAGGCACACTCCTTCCTTAGAGCGTTTGCTCTTGTAGAACTCTGTATGATTTGCTTTCTCATTTCCTTTAGATCTTTGTTCAGATATAACTTATTAGAAAGACTTTCACCAACTATCCATGAAAAACCCTCTGCCTCTTCATTCTATCCTTCTTTACTCACTGCTTTGTTTTTCTGTAAGCACTTACTGCCACCAGACATTATTTATTGCCTGTCTCCTCCCCACCGGAAGCTCAGTGAGGACGGGGATTTTGATTTGTTTGCTACTTTAAACAGGGCCTAGAACAATGCCTGGCACATAGTCGAGGTTTAACTAATTATTTATTGATTTTCTACATCAATGAATTAATTTTTAGAATTGTTATTGTAGGCCATAGAAAATTTTATGGGAAGATTCACTGTTGCTCTCGATAGGTATATACAAAATAACTTTTTTCTCTTTTGATTTGTGGTAACCAAAATTAGTTTAGGGACCTACCTTGGAAGTCCTTAAATTATGTGTTTTTCCTGGTTCCAGGTATAAACTGTCAGGATAAATGTATTAATAATGTGAAATCAGTATTCTTATTCTTAATAAGACACTTTATAAGAGTCTTATTTCTGCCATATTTGATGCTTGTCTGTGAACTATCAAAAGAAAAAAGGACAGCCTTGGCATTTTAGGTGGTTTGTTTTTGGCTCCAGATTTTTTTTTCTTTGCTTATACACTGCCTGCTTCTGCCACACTCCCTCCCCCAATATACATGCTCTCATCTTAGAGTTTACACTCTGCCTTGACTTTTTTTTAAAAAAGATTTTATTCATTCATTTTTAGAGAGGAAGGGAAGGGAGGGAGAAAGAGGGAGAGAAGCACTGATCTGTTGCCTCTCACACTCCACCATCAGGGGACCAGCAGGCAACCCAGGCATGTGCCCCAACCGGCAACCCAGGCATGTGCCCCAACCGGTAATCATACTGGCAACCTTCTGGTTCGCTGGCTGGTGCTCAATCCACTGAGCCACACCAGCCAGGGCTGCCTTGACTTCTTAGGGACTTAGCATCTGTTCTTTTTATTTTATTTATTTATTTATTTATTTATTTTATTTTAATCATTATTCAAGTACAGTTTCTATCCTTTACTCCCATTCCAGCATCTGTTCTTTTTAAAACCTCTTTAAATTAAAATCAGAAAATGCTGGAGTCTCAGTCATGTAAACCTAACCCCCCTTACATATAAATAAGTTTCTGTGACTTACCATTTCCAAAAATTAGCATTTTAAGGCTTTTGCCCCAAATGGTGGATTTGTTTTCAATAACGGAATTTTAAATAGATTAGGAGGAATTTTGGGAAAAGGGATACAGACCCAAAAGCCTGTTTTTTGTCCCTGAAATGGTACCACCTCTGACATGAGATGATCCTTTCAGGGCCCCTGGGGCAGGTAGGAAGAGCTGGAACAATGGTTCCTATTTTTTCTATCCCCAAAGGCTCTGCTCTGTTTCTCTGTTACAGGCATGGTTCTTACTCTCTCTGTCCCTTGAGGACAAGGATTGTGGCTTCTCAAGGAGTGATCTCAGGAACTTTCCCAGGTAGAGGAACTTGACAGCTGCTTTTACTTCCAGTCTCACAGTAAAGCCTTTATTTCTGCTTCATCCTCTGGTCTTGCTGGTCCTTCCAGCTCCTACCTAATTTCCTTTATTTTTTGGATGATATCTTTAGCGTCCATCCCACTGTCTACCATGATAATTGTAGGTAACTATAAGCCAGAACTCATTTTAATAGTTTTCCCTCCTTGTACTTTGAATCTTTGGAGTTGGTCTTAGTTTTTCTGCACCTGTGGCATGTGGGTAAGAGAAGAGGATCTAAGAGTCTTGGTGTGTATTCTTCGAGAACAATTAAATGCTAGGGGAGGCTTTAGAGTTGAGTCTTCAACCATGGGATAGAGGTTTACAGAATAGGGTGATTCAGGAGGCAGATCAGGACCTTTGTAAAAGCACAATAGATGTGAGAGTGTCATATGGCATTATTTGTCAGGGAAAATGGTGACATTGGTTGCTAGCTATCAGTTTTGGAGAACTAGAAAAAAAAAGAAAGAAAGAAAAACTCTACTGGAGCAATTTAAAGGTAATATAAATCATTTACACCTAACCACATGCAACATCATAAATACTGTACAACCTTTGCTTACACTGGCCCTTTTGTGTGCTCAGCGTCTACTTTTGCCCACCATAACAAAACAGGGAAGGGTTACAGCTTGAAAGCAAGGTTCCACTGGATATGGGGAGACTGGCAACTAAGTAGTACTCTGCATCCCTGACCATTTTGGTCTTAAAAGAATATTTTCTCTGACTCTGCTATTGTGTGCTGATGTAAGACTGAGGCATTTTAAATGCCCGAGGTTCATGCATTACCTTTTAAAGCATTTCAAATGGAGATAAATGTTCCTTTGTTGGTTTTTTCCCTTATAGCCATATTGCTGGAAACTCATGAAAGTAAAAAAAGATTTGATAGCCACACAAGCTTGTAGTGGCTATTTATCAAATTTTTCTTAAACACTAAGGTTAAAGTCAGTGGAGTCAAAGTAGAGACTTATATTCTGATGAAGGTATACATATATTTAGTCAATTTCTTTTGTTTTATTTTTTTTAGACTGCCAAGGAAATCTGATGTGGAAAGGTGAGTATGAAAAATCCTTAAATCTGTGTCTTTGTTGATATATCTATAAGAGTATGTGTGTGAGAGAGTGATTGTGGGTGTGAGATTGGGGGGTGGGCTGTAGGTCAGAAACCTAGGTCCAGAACGCCTAGGGTGATTTTTTTCCACATTATTTGTATGTAATTTCCTCATCCTTGACAATTCTTGGTGTGTGACCAGCTCTGGACCTTAGGTTCTAGAAACCTTTATTGAGTCATTGACTTAGTTAAGTCCTTGAGGGGCATAGGAAGATGTGCTAGTAGAAGATACAGAACTTAATGGAAGAAGCTGAGGAGTAGACTGACTGTGGAAAGTTGGCTGCTAATTTACCATTTGTTACAATGATGCTATTAGATTTCTTTAGAGAATTAACATTTGCTTAGTGCAATTACTGTTTTATAATTGAGAGAGATTTGATTCAGTTGGGGTTTGGGGCTTAAGATACAACTAAACACCATTATGTTTCCATAGGCCAGATGAGCAAGACAAATTAAGGTTTCAAAGAAATTGTATAATTAAGATTTAAATTATGGCCACAGCATAGGCTACTTAACTATATTTTTGGCACTACTTATGCTCCTTGGTTGATTTTTTTCTTTTTCTTGAAAGCTGCTAATCTAGAACTCTATATCCAGTGAAATTACTTCTTTTTTTTTGAATCCTCACCCGAGGACATATTTATTGATTTTAGAGAGAGGGGAAAGAAGGGAGAGAAGGGGAGAAACATCCATGTGAGAGAGAAACATCAATTGGCTGCCTCTTGTACGTGCCCCACCAGGGACTGAACCACAGCCTAGGCATGTATCCTGACTGGGGATTGAACCTAACTGGGAATTGGACCTGTGACCTTCTACTTCACAGGATGTGAGGCTCACCTGCCAGGGCTGATTTTTTTTTAATACTAAGTCACTAGGGAGGATTTTAGCATTTATTAATGACAGTGCTCCACCCCTACCCCCAACTGACCTTTCTGATAGAATTAGACGTAGATCGTAGATCAAAACGGTGGAGGTGAAAGAGACAATTGAAGCATGCCTGTGTTATGGTTTGGTTGGTCAATTTTAAAGGAAGAAAATGAAAAAGTCAGGGTTTGTGCTGTTGACTCTTGGGTAAAAAGGGAAACTGGGCTCTGGAAAACCTATCACTTGAGATAGCATGGTGTCAATAAACAAACAAACATAATAGTTTGCAAAGCGGGGTATCTTCTTTCCAGTAGAGGAGCTCATTTGGGAAACCAAATTAATAACATACAAATATAATTCTTCTGGAAGAGAAGCAGAGACCTCTCGTCCTCTGTAAGCCATCCCTGAGTTACAGTGACAGTATGGAGGCTCCTAGCACTGAGGTGGCTGCTGGATCATAATTCACATTTAATATTTCTATTGTGTCCCCCTCTTGCTTTGAGGCTCTACTTACTTTATCTCTTAGGATCCTTCACAGATACTAGAAGAGAGTCATAACTGTCTCTGTCTTCTTGATATTATTACTGGCTGATCCTGAAGGAAGACTGTCAGGTTGTTTGTGGGCTATGTATGCTCTCAATAGGAGCTAGATTCTGTAGTCTTCAGTCAGGATTATACTTCAGCAGAAATTTTATTTTGGTATCATGATATTGGTGTTGTTGCGATGCAGAGATGTGGACTGGATCTGTAGATCATTGAACAGCAGTACTAAGATTAATAGGTCAAAGGCCACTTCGAGGGAGGTTGGTGTCTTATTCAGTCCCTGCCATTGTTATGGCCTGTTGAATGTTTTTTTTTGGTGTCTTAAGGTGAGCCATGAAAGATACGATTATGAGTTTTAGATTACAGGAAGTTGAGAGGTCTGGCTAACACATTGTTTGATAAGATAAAGATTTTACAAGGAGATGACAAGAATAGTGATGAATAAGTATTGGGAGAAAAAGCATTGCGAGAATAGAATAAAAATAAATATGGACAGACCTTCTAGTTTTTACTCTTAGTACTCAACTTACCTTCTTTGCTTGGCTAATGTAATATCTAAGTTTATCATTTAAATTAGTTTGATAAAGAGTTACATAGTTAAGTTCTTTTATTCCCTGATTTTTAAAATGATGCCCTGGCAAGATGTGAATTGTGCTCTTGCTTTTGTAGAAATAATACAATTTCAAGCTCTATTTTAATTCCTTTCTTTTACCAAAAAGGTTACTGATTCATAACTCACAATTTCAGTTATGAAATTTATAACTCCTTATTTGGTCCCCTATGTGACCCTGTTAACTTCTGTATAGTAACTTTATATCTGTGGATGTAGTATATTTTAGTAAGCAACTTTTATTATAATATAAAATTAATTTTTAATATGTGATTTATTGCTAAAACATTCTTTTGGATTTATTACTGTGAGGTGAAAAACATCATATGCAGATGGTATACAAAATTTGACTATAGAAGTACTTAGATAAATATTGCAGGTGGTTCATTTTGTTGTAATGCTTTTTAAACAAAGATTGTGTCATACTTTAGCTCAGATGAAATAAATTGTGAAATGCTCTTTTAAATCTGTTGGTTCATTAACAATTGTTTTATTTTATAGGAAAATAGAAATAGTGCAGTTTGCTAGCCGGACACGTCAACTCTTTGTTCGATTACTAGCTTTAGTAAAATGGGCTAATAATGCTGGCAAAGTGGAAAAATGTGCGGTGAGTTGAACTTTTGATTTTACTTTATATAAAATAACTCCGTGGAATGTTAACTTGTAATAGACACAGTTTTTAATTCTAGCTTTAACTTATATCTGGTGATTTGGGAGACATTATTTATGTGAGTAATTGTATTTCTTGTGATAATGTATATTTCTTTAGAAGCTCAGTATTTGTTATGGACAGAAAGAAGAGTAGGCAGTATCTGAAGACATCATTACACTAGAAGGCATTAATTAGGAGCCTTGAACTAAGGGGGAAGTAGTTAATTTACATTTGTATCATTCCTTAGAGTTTACAAAGTACTCCCTTAAATTTTGCCTAGTGATTCTTGACAACCCTGTGAGTATGACAAAGTCAGTATTTTGTTGTTTTACAGATGAGGAAACAGTAAGATTCCTGGAGACTAAATGGGTTCTCCATGGTCACAGAGCAGATGACAACATTTATCTATTTTTTCGTTTCTTTATTCATCTGCTCATTCTACAAACACTTATTGAGTACAGGTTATGGGATATGGTGGGTGGAGACTGGAATAAGGCACAGCTCCTGCTGTCAAGAAACTCATAGTTTTTTGAGTGTTGAATCACTCTTTTGAATTCAAAGGAGTGGCATATAGTGAAGCATACCAAAGATGCTTTAGCAAAGATGCTAAAACCTGCCCCCCTCCTTCCAAAAAAAGTTTTAAGCTATTTTCAAGAAGTGTTCAGAGGAAAAACATCAATAGGGATCTTGTGTTAGCCTGTTGAGCTCTTAACGTGGGGGAGGATGGTGTGGAGTTAACACATGAGATGCACAATTATTCCTTCCTATTTTGCTTCAGTCACTTCTCATGAGAGAAATGGGAGTTCATATTGGAAAGAGTAGAGTAATTGTCATAAAAAAATAAAATCCTAAAATAATGAGAGCATTTACCCACTTTAATTGAGGTCAGCTCTCCAGGCCCATGTTTCAACAGGCAAGTAGCCTCCTAGTCACTGTTTCTTATATTTGGAAAGTGGGGAATGGGGTAGATTCTCTAAGTAAGTTTGACATTGATGCTATAAATTCTTTTTTTTTTCATTCAGTTATGTAATGACATTAAAATTATTTTTATATGTGAAATCAGAAAAACTATTTTGGTTAAATTATATTCAAGTCATTTAAAAATTCTTTTAAGTTTATCAGGCTTCCTGGATAATTAAAATTAGCAGCTACCCATTATAGAGATACCATAATAAATTTATTTTTGGCACCCTGAGGAACTAAATTAGAAGTACTTTTATAGAATTTTATATTTCCAAATCTATTGGGGTTTGCATATTCCATAAAATTGCACTTCAGAAAGAAATCTACAGCAGTTATGTTTCTTTTTTTTTGTTTAAAAAATTTATTTTAGAGAGAGGGAGAAACATTGATTTGTTGTTTTACTTATTTATGCGTTCATTGGTTGAATCTTGTATGTGCCCTGACCAGGGATCGAACCTGCAACCTTGGTTTATCAGGATGTTGTTCTAACCAAATGAGCTACCGGGACAGGGATGGGGTAATCTTTTCTTAAAGATGTTCAAACTTTCAGTGAAAAGTTAGGTATTACTGAAGTATATCAAATCCAAGTGTACAACTTTTCAAATCTGGCGTTAAATCCCAAGTTATACCATGGGTGTTTAAGTTACCTGTTTGGTACTACTGAGTTGTGCTTCAGTAACATTAAATCAAACAAAAACCAGAACTCTTGGATTTGATATTGAGCCGTATTGCATTCATCTCTTATTAATTCATAGTATAATGTTAGTTTTTTGAATTGGCTATTCAAATAAGTCATATTCTGATGAAGTCTCATTAAATTTATATAAAGTTTTAGTGTTTATGTTTTGTGAATGCAGATACAGATGTGCTTATGTCAAAGGTAAAGTTCATCAGCTGGAGAATTAGAGGATTATTCATGTTTTGACACTTCTGTTCTCAACCTAATGATTATTTAACTCAGCAGGTGGCAGACACAAGACCTGTAGCCTAATCCAGCCTTCCACCTCATTTTATCTGGCCCAGCACCTTGTTTCTACCCTGTGGCAGCTCTCACTTAACTGTTAAGGAGTAGTTACATTTATACAGTCCTAAAATTACATTTGGCCCTTTGAAGGCAACCATGAGGCTGATGTGGCCGTGCCCCCCTGGCCCCCCTCCGTGAAAATGAGTTTGACACCCCTGATTTAACTGATATCTTTAGAGGTGCTTAATAGATAATGATCTTTAGCCATGCCAGATATAGTACGTGTTTAGATGAGTGTATAAATACACAGTTTATAGAACTCTGACTAATGACTGTTTTGTCTGGATAATGTTTTATTTAAGAAAAAGAAAATGTCTCTCACATTATCGTAGAACTTTTTAAAAAACAGCTTTATTGAGATGTAGTTTACAATACCATACCATCCACCTATTTAAACTGCACAATTCAGTGCTGTTTAGTGTATTCATAGATATGTACAACCATCACCACAGTCAATTCTAGAACATTTACATCACTTCAAAAATTAAACCTTCACCCTTTTAACTATCACCCCCAAGTACCTACCCCTAGCCCTAAGCAAGCAATAATCTACTCTGTATATGGATTTGTCTATTCTGAACATTTCATATAAATGGAATCATGTGGTCTTTGTAACTAGCTTTTTCTACTTAGCATGTTTTCAAGGTTCATTTACATTGTAACATGAAGTAGTACTTTGTCTCTTTTTATACCTGAATTGTATGGATTTTGTTTATCCATTCATCAGTTAATGGCCGTTTAGGTGATTGCCAGTTTTTGGCTCTTGTGAGTAGTGTTGCTGTAAACATTCTTATACAAGTTTCTGTGTGGACATATGTTTTTATTTCTCTTGGGTAGATACCTAACAGTGGAATTGCTGGGTCATATAGTAACTCTATGTTTAATCATTTGAGGAACTGCCAAATTGTTTTCCAAAATGGCTGTCCCATTTTATATTCCCACCAGCAATGTATGAAGGTTCCAATTTCTCCCCATCAGTATTTGTCTGACATATTGATTCCAGCTGTTCTACTAGATACGGTGGGTATCTCACTGTGGTTTTTTGCGTTTCTCTCATGACCAATGATGTTGAACATCTTTTCATGTACTTTTGGTCTTTTGTAAATATTTCTTAGAGAAATGTCTGTTTGGTACTCAGTTAAATTTTACAGGAATCAGGGGAACACTTTGTAAAGTATATGGTTGTCAAGTACAGCTGAAACTAATATGAAATAGTACTGGATATAAACTGTAATTGAGAAATAAAATTTAAATTTAAAAATGTAAAGAAGATTACTAGTCATATTAACTGCTGGTATGTGAGTACTTAAAAGAAAACAACATGCTGATCATTAGGGACCTATGTGGATTCACTAATAAGTTACTCAAAACTAAAGTTTTAATCTTTATTTATTTATTTCTAAGTCAAATGAATATAGCTGAAGCTAGTATATTTTGAGTCGAGCAAGGTGGTTTAGAGTGTTTCATTGATTACCCATGTTTAAGGCCAAGGGACTTGGGCTGGGTAAACTGTGGCACCCTGCTAGGGCTGATGAATGTTTTCCTTGAGGGAGGTCTTTGCTATTCTTTGGCTTGGCTTTAACCTGATAAGCATTTTTACAGTGTCCTGAGTGAAGGGAGGTTTGGGATGACCTAAATCTGAGTAAAAACCAGTTCAGAAGTTGAGAGAAGCAGGATTCAAGATGGTTATATAAATATGTTAAAATCAGATTCCAGTCCTGCTTTAAGTTAGGATGGGAAAGTGGTTCTTGCCTGTTAGAGAATCATGAACAAGAGATCGAGGCCTTCCAGTTGTGTCCAAGCTTGCTATGTGTTAGCTGTGGCTTCTAATAAGAAGTTAGTGTTGGTGGCAGTGATAAAAATCCATTTTACTAGTGTAGGGGTGCAAAAAATGCTCCTCCCAGATTTCTAAGTTCTTCTGATTAAGCTAAAATATAAAATAATCAGAATAACATGAGAGATTAATAGGTGAAAATATCCAACTTTATTACATATGTACATGTGGAAGTTTCATAAGAATATGAGACTTGAGGGTGCACCTTATATGTCATTTTCGACTGAGGAGAGGGAGGCAGGGGTCTGGTATTTCAAAGTGAAAGCAGGCAATTCACAGGTAGCAGAGAAAGAGCAAATATGCTAAACAAATTCTTGCCTCACCACCCAGAAACAATGGGACACAGAGGGGAGTCCAGCTAATGGCCTCTACCTAATTTTTCCCTGTCTGCCACATTTAGTTTATGTTATTATGCTAAGGTGATGATCCCTTCTTTAAACCGGTTTTTCTGTCTGAATTACTTTAGGCAGGTAAGGAGAAGGAACAAAGATTCTTTTTGAGTCTGTTGTTTCTTAAACATAACCAGCTTAAAATATCCCAGAAAGTATATTTTGGAGTGGCAAAACTTTGGTCCCCTTTACTAGTCATGGAAGGTAACACTTGTACTGGGCTTCACTGGTCTAACGAAGAGTTAGAAGAAACATTTTTTGGTTCCAGCTTATCTGATAATTAATTTTCTTTGGGCAAGTCTCTTAACCTAAGCCTCAATTTTCTTATCTCTATGGTGATGGTAATTATCTGGTTTTATCTATTTCCTGGACTTGTGAAAATCAGATAATAAAATGAGTATTGAAATGTGAGAAAATGTAGGGCATTTTGTGTGCATGGTGTGGTATTAATTCTGGATACCATATTTTAAGTTGGCCACTGGTACAGGAGCATTTCTAGGACAAGGATGGCAAGTCAGGAATTTGGAGATGTAAAGACTAATTAAAGTGATATGGAATGTTTAGCTTGCAGATAGGTTGGGCATCCCCTTTTTGAAGGGCATAAGAGACTAAGTATTGCTCCAGAATAGAAATAGAACATAAAAGTTTCAAGGCAATACAAGGTCTGTCCAGAAGGTATCCAGCCATGTAATATGAAAAATAGAGATGTTTATTGAAGAAGATACAAGGCACAAGAAATACTGTACATAGGACAGTGACACCTCAGTCCCCTTAAAAGTAGGCACCTTGGGATCTCACAAAGTTCTCCCATTTGCCATCAGCTGCCCTGTTGTGTTCTCCTGAATCATATCAACTATCTGCAGTCTCTTTCCTTTCAAAGGTGATTTTACTTTTGGGAAAAGCCAGAAGTCACAGGGTGTCAAGTTTGAGCTGTAGGGAGGCTGAGTCACCTGGGTGGTTTGATGATTTGCCAAAAAACTCTGCACAAGACACGATGCATGAGCAGGCACATTGTTGTGTTGAAGTTGCCACATCACCAATTGCCCATAGCTGTAGCCGTCTGAATCATCCTAATAGTTTCCATGGAAGAATGTTGAAATTTGCAAAATTCGATGCAGATTTGTTTCTGTACTTGCTCAGTCATTTTGAATTCAGTACACATGCGCACTCAGTGGCATCTACCACCCCCACTGACTAGTACAGTGAAGTTATCATTGTTCACGCACGTGCATTTTAGTTCACTCTCCTTGGCTGCCAGGTTACATCGATGTTGCACAAACGGTTCTCATTATATTAACAATGGGTGGACTTTTTCTGGGCAAACCTTACAGATTTCAGCTCTGTGAAGAGCTCTACTAGTTCATGTGCCCTTATGAAATGCACTGAGTCAGGAAATTGATGGGAAGGATCTCCATGTTGGGCATGATGTTGACCTAGATCTCATAACAGGCAATGTTTATTGAATGTTTCCATGTTCTAGGCACTGTTCCAGTTCTCAGAACAACCTATGACATTGGAAATCATCTCTATTTTACAGTTGAAAAAACTGAGGCACAGAGATGGATTAAATAACTTACCCAAAGTTATAGGGTTAGTAAATTGCAGGCTAAAATTGAGACCAAGGCAGTCTGGGTTCAGGAATCCACACTTCATTACCAACTATTAAACAAAAATTTTAATTGAAAGTCTTTTTAAAAGGAAGGTCTTATTAGGCCATTGCTAGCAGAAAAAAAAGAAGACGACTGGTCTTAGGGGATGGAATCCAATCCACCATGGAAAGGTAGAAAAGACAGGTATGTCCATCCTCCTAGCGTTTTGCAAGCATTTTCATACATCAAGTGTGTGTGTTATGAGGGTCTGTGTAAGCCCTGCTGAAAGGATTTACCTGGCTGTAGACTAAAGGGGTGGGAAAAGGAAAGTGGGGGCTCGTTCTGGGATAGGCGCAAAGCTCATGTGTAACCAAGAAGCAGAGGCTCCTGGGGTTCAATTGTACCTGGCTCTTCTCTCTTTAGATAATCTCAGAAATAGACACCTGGAGGTTAATTTAATAATTCCAACCTACACTAAGGAGTGTGAGCAGACTTTTGTTGATTTTGCACTGCACTTAACGGATTGACCCATTTTTGTCTCTTCCTTCCACCCTCTGGCCTGCTGTAATTTGATTTAGGACTTCTTAGAATTTACTCCTTGTCATCAACCAACTCTAGGAGTCCATAAGAGTAGTTAAAATCATTTTATTTTATTTATATTTTAAGCTATATTTTTTATTGTTTTTCAATTACAGTTGTCCCCATTTTTCCCCCATTACTCTCCCCTGCCCTGTCTACCCCCCATTCATTTTTTTCCAACTCATGATATTGTGTATCCATAATGTTAAAAATGAAGAAATGAATTAGAAAATCTTTTATTGAAATTGATAGAAAGTTTTATTGTTTTAAAAAATATTTCTTCAAATAACGGAAATTTTTTGAAGAAATATTTTGCAATATTGTAAATTGCAAAATATTGCAAAATATTGCAATATTGCACCTGTATTAATTCCCCTTGAAATTTACTTTGAAATGAATCAATGATATTTGAAGTGAAAAGTGGCTAGTTTTCCAGGAAACTTATTTAATACATTTATCCTTTGCTTTAAAGATGATCTCAAGCTTTTTAGATCAACAAGCCATCTTGTTTGTGGACACTGCTGATCGCCTTGCTTCATTAGCTAGAGATGCTCTGGTTCATGCACGCCTACCTAGTTTTGCCATCCCATATGCCATTGATGTACTGACTACCGGGTCTTACCCACGGCTGCCAACCTGCATTAGGGTAAGTACATTCTTCCCTACCCACCCTCATATTAAAAGTTGAAGGCTTTGGCACTGGATCTACTATATTAGTAAGTAGACCAGCAAAAACTTTTATATTTTTAAAACAAATATTTTGTGTAGTTTGTTTTTTCCTCTGTAACTAAAATTGTGTATTTTTTTTTAAATTCGTTGGGGTCAGAATGTGAGTAGTTACCAAAATGTGTGGGTTTTTTTTTTTTTTTTTTTGGTGAGGACAAACAGATGTGCAGATGTAACTTAGATCTATTTCAGATATGAAAGTACTGCATGTTAGTTGCTTTTGAGAAGTGTTTTTAAAGATTTATTGTGTGGTAGTTTTACTGCCTTGTACTATTGTATTTTATACTTTTAAGAAGTGGTGGAAGTCATCTAGTGACATTAAGTTGGTTTCATAAATAGAGCATGAAGATCATGTTGCGTGACTGTTGGAATCATTTGGCACTCTAATGCATGATAGTAAAGGTCACTATTATTGATGTAGACTGCAGAAATGAGTGTTGATATTCTCTTGGGTAAAGTAAGAAAATACTGTGTTAAGACAGGTGCAGCTAAAAATTATGCCTCTTTGTATGTTATTTTAAAATCACTTAAATTCTTTTGAAGGATAAAATTATTCCTCCAGACCCAATTACCAAAATTGAGAAACAAGCCACGCTTCACCAGCTGAACCAGATTCTTAGACATCGTCTTGTAACCACAGACCTTCCTCCTCAGTTAGCAAATCTTACAGTTGGTATGTACTTGAAGGTTATTTTTTTTAACAATTGACTTGTTAGAATATTTTTAAAAGCTTTGGGGTTTTATTCAAAGAAATATCATTATGAAGTTTTGACCTACAATTCTAGTTGTGTTTGAATCTGTCACTTGTCAGCCCTATTATTTCTCTTTATTACCTGAAAATACAGTGCTGGTATTTGAAGCTGGCGAGTGGGTGAGAGTGAGTGAGATTACCTGGGGCTGCAGGAGAGAGAAGTCTCAGGGTTGAGCCTCAAGAAAATATTGTTCGTTGAAGTTAGAAGAGTTGCCTTTGGTTTCTTTCTTTTTTTTTTCTTTGTCTTTCTATTGTAGAGGTAGGGGAAGGGAGGGAGAAACAGAGGGAGAGAAACATTGATGTGAGAAACATCCATTGGTTGCTTCCCATATGTGCCCTGACCTGGGACTGAACCCATAGCCCAGGCATGTGCCCTGACTGGGAAGTGAACTGGTGGCCTTTCCTTTGTGGGGTAACACCCAACCAACTGAGCCATGACATCTGGGGGCTGCCTTTGGGTTTCTCAATGACCTGGAACCTGGCTACTGCTTATGCAGAAACCACTGAACTGTTTGAACACTTAATGAAAAAACATTCAATCTACTTAAAATTTCTTATAAGCAAGACTGACAGCTCTGGGTTAGCGAAAAGCTTTTTTTTTTTTTTTTTTTAAATCCTCACCCAAAGATATGCTTATTGATCTTAGACAGGGGAAGGGAAAAAGAGGGCGAGGGAGAGAAACATTGATGTGAAAGAGAAACATCGATCAGTTGCCTCTCTCATGCATCCTGACAGGGGATGGAACCTACAACCTAGGCTTATTCCCTGACCAGGAATCAAACCTCTGACCTTTTGGTCTAGGGACCAACACTCCAATCAATAGCCACAGCAGCCAGGACGAAAAGCTGCTTATTTTTTTTTTTTTTTAAAGATTTTATTTATTTATCTTTAGAGGGGAAGGGAAGGAGAGAGGGAGAGAAATATCAATGTATGGTTGCTTCCTGTGCATTCCCTGCTGGGAACTGGCCTGCAACCCAGGCATATGCCCTGACTGGGAATCGAACCGCGATCTCTTGGTTCCCAGGCCCACGCTTAATCCACTAAGCTACGCCAGCCAGGGCTGCTTATTTTTTTATTTTATTTTATTTTTTTAATAAAGTAGACTTTTCTTTTTCTAAAAGCAAATGGTCGGGTGAAGTTTCGAGTTGAAGGAGAATTTGAAGCCACCTTGACTGTAATGGGAGATGATCCTGATGTTCCATGGCGTCTTCTCAAGCTAGAAATTCTAGTAGAGGATAAGGAAACAGGAGGTAAATCACAAATATGGATTTAAATCCTAAGTATTGATTTAAATGTTTGGTGTTTTTATATCATTGAAACATTTTTACAGACTAATAAATGTGTTTAGCAATTTATCGTGTAATTTGAAGTAGATTTTATGATAATCATAACTACCGACTGACCTTAGAGATTTTAGTGTTTAAATATAATATCCTTTAGTTTTCCTAGGTAGTTTCAATTCTTTTTAAAAAAATTCATTATTAGTTGGTACTGTGACATGATCTGTATGCTTTTCTGATTAACTGTCTTGTCTTCTGCTAATGGAAGATGGGCGAGCCTTGGTTCATAGCATGCAAATCGACTTTATCCATCAGCTGGTGCAGTCAAGGCTATTTGCTGATGAGAAACCTCTTCAGGACATGTACAATTGCCTACGTATCCTTCTGCCTCTAGTCTTGAACTATAGTGGCCTAAACTCTCCCCTTCCCCTTCTTTTGGTACAAATGGGGCTGAGGGACTAGTCAATGTGAAGAATAGTGATAGATCTATAATAAACCAAGTTTTAAATTTTACTGTTGACTTTGTGGGTAAAAACAAAAAATGATGAATTAGAAATAGTACTATTTGGAGAAAAAAGTAGTACTATTTGGTCTACCCTTATTTTCTGAACTATGATGAATTAAGGGGCAACTTAGACCTTGTGGTTTGTTTATAATTAGATCAAAATTAAATACACCTTTTTCTAAGATTATGCCATAAATTATATCACTTTTTAGGATGAGTCATTGGAGAAATATAATTCCAGAAATGTCTTTCATAACCAGCTTTTGGGAATAAAGCTTTTATTAAATGAAGTTTGCTTATATTTGATTGGCTGTTGTAGTAATGTATATTGCATTTGCTTAACAAGATCCATCAGATTCTTTCTGCTTATCACTTCAGTTGGAAGTGCTACATTCCCAAACTCTAATGTTAATCCGAGAGCGGTGGGGAGACCTTGTGCAGGTAGAAAGGTATCATCCTGGAAAGTGCCTTTCCCTCTCAGTTTGGAAGTAAGTAAAGTTGATTCTGGTGGATTCATGCTATGACTGTAAATACTCTTTTTCTCTTATACATCTGATTTACTATATGCTGATAGCTGTGTGCCTCTAACAACATGATTTTGTATAGTAAGGTCCCGTGGTAGCATACAAACTTCACAGGACATCCAAAATTGACACCTTTCTTAGAATGTGGCGTGTTTTGAATATGTAGACATCTATCTGCTTGTTCTAAGACTTATTCTAAAAAAGTTCGATTACTCTAACTTTTGCTAGATTGCTAAAAAACTTAGGTTGTTAGATATCGTTTTTTAAAGGTTAGGTATCATTTTTTAAAAAACATGCTTATCACAGTTTTACATTTTGAATTGCATCTTTTTAATATCTTTTGGGAGGAGGGTTTTGGGAAAAAATAGTATCAGGCTATTCATAGTGCTTAATTTCCTGTTTAAACTTTGCTTGAGTCCCATTTTCTATAAAGCAATCAGAGATGAATAGATACCACTTAGAATATAGGTTGCTTTGTTTGGATTTTTGTTTGTGTGCATGTTTTAATTTTAAATTCTGTGGGGTTTTTTTAATGCAGCAAATCAAATACTGTGTTTGATTACAGACTAGCTCTCTTTCCAATATTAATGTTTTTCCTCCACAAACAGTGAGGGTCTGTCATGTTGTAGATTCTGGCTGAGGCACACAATAGATTGCCTCTATTTCAATCCAAAAGTTAACAGTCTGTTGAAAAAAATTGTATATCTCTTTTTTCTCTTTAGTCAACAGATCCTTGGGAGAAAAACAGGGATGGCATCTGTTCACAAAGTTACAATTAAAATCGATGAGAATGATGTCTCTAAACCTTTGCAGATTTTTCATGATCCTCCTTTGCCAGTTTCTGATTCCAAATTAGTAGAAAGAGCCATGAAGGTAGATGATGTCAGTATATTTTAATATTGATTTAATGAAATGAATAATTATCATTTATAGTTAAACTTTTAGTACATATTCTTTAAAATACCTAATTGTTCCTAAAATCCTTTGCGAAACTTGTTTTAAATGATTGTTATGCTTCTATACTTGTTATTTGTTAAAAATCTAATATTCTAACGGTTTTAAAAATATGCTTTCATATTTTAAAATTTAAATCAGATCATCATTTTATTTTTAAGGTTTGCCATTTAATCTTTATAATAACTGATAATACTGTATCTTGATCTGTACTTGCCAAAATGTTATCTCTAGTCTTTAAGTCACCAATACCATGTTTATTTTTTTAAGTTTAAGTTTGCACTTAATCAGTGTGATTCTAAAAGGAAATATCTTGAAGCACAGTAATCTACTTAGGCTTTTAAAGTAAAAATGTTTAAATTACACATACAATTCTATTGTTCTTGTCTATGCAGATTGATCACTTATCAATAGAAAAACTCCTGATTGACAGCGTCCGTGCACGAGCTCATCAGAAGCTCCAGGAGCTGAAGGCCATTCTTAGAGGCTTCAATGCCAATGAAAACTGTAGGTTCTTTAAATAGGCATTTCTTTCTTTTGTTTGAACTTGTATTCACTTTTATTTTCTGAAGGGTCTGTCTGAATGTGACTTCTTTCCTAATATGGTTTTGTTATGGAGGCAGGGCATTTTTGCATTTTGTGATCTACCAAGCTTGTCCTAACTTTTCCCTTACTTTCTTTTTATTTAACTTGGCCTTATTTTGAAATGTCTACATACTGATCCTCCTTAAAACTATTTTTTTCCTATTGAAATGGAAGCTATTTAAACATTTTAATATGAATCGTACTACTTTTAGTTTTTCTTCTACAGTTAAGGCAGCTTTGCAGATTTTTATGATATAGTTATAAAATGTGCGTTTTTGAAGCAGAATATATGCTTTGTCTTTTAAAACATTATTTTGAATTGTTAATACATTAACAGGGTTCAAAATAAATACAGATGTACACACATAGTGAAAAATCTATTTACCTAGTAGATTCAGAGCTTTGGGGACAGTCATTTAGAAAGTAAGCACTTCCATTTTAGGAATATAGTTTCACAGTATTATAATGCACGTATTTACTAATATCCCTACCCCATTTGTTCTTGGCCTTGATTACCTCGTTCCCATAGTGAATGCCCTTTAAGTGAGATTATGTAAGTGAAGTGCCATATAAATATGAAGTCTTAATAGTGCCAGTAGCAAAGACACTGCCTTTCATCATAGAGCCCACCTCAATCCATTATACTTAAAAAGCAGCTTCTTAGGTATGGACTAGTCACAGTAGATTAAAACTGCTTTGATGAAGTAGATAAAAACACTGCCTAAAGAAACGACAGAAAGTCAGGAAAATAAATTTATATTTAGAATACAAGATTTCCAAGGATGGTGAAAGAATATAGGTGAAAAAGCTCAAGACTAGGAGGAAGGGCAGCTTAACTTAAAAGTGCAAATGTAGGCCTTAAAGAAATACAGGTTATGTCAGACATCTGGTGAATGTAGTGGCTAAATCTATTTTGAGGGTACATGTCCAGTAGCTTCATCAAGGTTTAACATTAGATTTCTTAGGTCTTGGGGGTTTTTTTTAAAGATTTTATTTGATTTTATTTATTTTTAGACTGAGGGGAAGGTGAGTGAGAAAAAAAGGAAACATCAATGTGTGGTTACCTCTCATGTGCCCCCTACTGTGGACCTGGCCCACAGCCCAGGCACATGCCCTGACTGGGAATTGAACTGGTAACATGTTTTGCTTTGCAGGACAGTGCCCAGCCATGTGAGCCCCACTGGTTAGGGCTAGATTAGTTATCTTTTTATTATTGAGTTATGACAGTTCTTTATGTAAGTACCTTTTCATATATCATGATTTGCAAGAATTCTTTCATTCTGTGAGTTTTTTCACTTTCTTTATGGTATCGTTTGTAACACAAGTTTTTAATTTTGACAATTCATATTTAATTTGTCTTTTTTTCTTTTTGTTGCTTGTACTTTTAGTGTCATACCTAAAGAATCCATTACTTAACCAAAGGTCATGAAGATGTATGCCTGTGTTTTTTCTAAGAGTTTTATAGTTTTAGCTCTTACATTCACATTCCCTTTAGTTAATGTTTATGTTTGGTGTGATATAAGGGTCTAGCCACATTCTTTTGTATAGGGATATGCAGTTGTTCCAGTAACTTTGATTCAAATGACAATTTTTCCCCTATTTAATTGTCTGGGCACCCTTGTTGAAATGCCCCCTTTTTGTTCTTAACAAAAACTTTTAAATTATTTTTGCATTCTTAATTTTTTCTAATTTTTCAAAATAGGGAAATTCTAAAATTTCATTTGTTGGGATTACAGAAAAGAGTGTTTTGTGATCTTGTGATAGTCTCTGGTTTACTTGAGTATCATCTATAATCAAGGCTTAATTAAAAAAAAACTCAGTATAATTGCCCTGAGGATATTTAAATTACTTTGAAAAACAGACTTGAAGCATATGTTTACATAGCAAGTTTTGTGTGCTGTTCATAAGTTGTGAGGATTTTTCTTTAGCAGCATTTTGTAGAGATGTCACTACTTAAGTAGCCAAAAGATCTGAGTGCAACTGTGTGCTCAAGTGAATAAGTCACACTCTTTGGACCCTAGCCTTCTCATCGGTAATTAGAGGATGTCCAGATTTTTCCTAGAGCTCTAACTAGTGGAAGTGTGCTACTGTAGTGCTTTGTAAGCCCTAGGTGTCTGTAGAGTCCTCAGTGTTAGAGAAAGGTACTTTGGAAGCTGTGTTTTGGAGTGCGGGGGAGTGCTGGCATGTAGGGTTAGGCCTCTCAGTTCTGGAAATGAGGACAGCTGTAGGAAAGTGTCTTCTGACCCACCGTTATAGGGCATATGCTTTAACTTGTTTTTTAAATTCATGTGTATGCATTTAGACTCTTCATGTAGTCCTAATTGATCCCTTTTGTGATGGGAAAGCATGCCTTAATCAGATCCTTTACTGGGACCAGGGGCTGTTCTTGGAATCCCTTAATACAGTTACCCTTTATCCCCTGGCTTTTCTTCCAGCTCCTCACTGGAATGAACTGAGGACATGAGTAGCCCCCCAAAAGGAGCATTTCAAGGGATGGCTAGGAAAATGTACAGACAGCGGGTTTTGTATAGCCCAGGTGGCAGTATGTGGTTGCTTTTTTTTTTTCTTAAGATTTTATTTATTTTTACACAGAGGGGAAGGAAGGGAGTAATAGAAAGAAACATCAATCTGTGGTTGCCTCCCACGCGGCCCCCACCGGGGACCCAGCCCACAACCCAGGCACATGCCCCACCTGGGAATCGACCCTGCGACCCCCGACTTCGCAGTGCTGGTGCTGAATCTGCTGAGCCACGCCAGCCAGGGGATGTGGTTTCTTAAGGGTGGAAAAAAAGCTCTGGGGAAAGGCAGTGAAAGGCACTAAAGGTGACTTGCCATGTGGCCCCATTTGCAACATTGCCTGACTCTTGAAAGCTGGGGTGCTCTCCTTGGGTTGTGCTCTGTCAGCACTGAAGTTGGGGTTTCAAAGACAGTTCAGAAACTGTGAACTACACATAGCCATTCCTAATTGTGCCTAGTGGCTTGTCTTCAGTCTTCACACTTTATATTACTGTCTATTGGTGCATTCCTCATGTTGTCCTCAATAAATAGATAGGGAGAAATAAAAGAGGAGATACATATATATTCCTGCTGCAGGAAAAAGTAGTATACAGTCCTGTCACCTTGCATAGCTTTTAATTCTCCCTTCTATACTTTATTCACAAGTTTCTCCATTTTTGGATACCATAACACCGGTTGCTTTTAAATGCTTAGGGCCTTATATAGTTTATTTTATGGACATTGGTGGTGATAAAATATGTTCAGATATATACATCAGAGTATTTTTGTATCTTTTGGACTGTGCTGTATGTTCTATGTTGATGCCCTACCTTTTCAAGAATGCTCAATTTTTATAATTAGATTGAAATTATAATTGTTATCCTAATTGTCAGAACTAGTTTTACTTCACTGCTACACTTTAAAAATGTTTTTGCTTTAAGGAATACATTTCTATCCTGTTAGGAATTATAACAGTACAGATCAGTTTTAAAAATCAGGAACAGTGCTTCAAATCTGTAAGTACTTTTTATTATATTAACATAGTCAATTCAGCGAAACATGAACTAATTTGTCACACTGCTCTGAATTGTAAAATACTGTAAAAGCTATTCTTGTTTGTGCCTTTTTCTGTTTTTTCTTCTATTTTGTTTGTTTTTAGGTGACAGTTCTGCTGGATCTGCATGTTAAACATTTGTATACAAATATATATCAGATATACTTTCAAGCAGTTTGTTTTCATCTGACTAAATATGTCTCCTTCAATTTTTTTCTTTATAAATTTGATAATTTGTATAGACAGTACCAGTGGTATCCTCTTGTATTTTAATTATTGCAAAATCATAATAAGAGGTTTTGGTATGTCTTTGAGTCATAAAGGAGTATAGATAATATATATTGTTAAGCACTTTACTTTTTAAATCACCCTTACAAACTTGTTATTTCTTCCTCCTAAGGATCCATGGCATGGACAGCAAGATATTACTGTCCTTGTTTAATCAAGTAGCACAGAGAAGTCACATCTGGTATAAGGCGGGGACTCCATTACCACTCTTCTCACTGCCCGCCTTTCTTCTGTGCTGTAGCTTTAGAGAAATGTGGTAACCAAAAGAGCATATGCCTTTTACAACACTTCAACCTGATCAGCACCTGGTGTGCTTTCAGTGCTCTGCTCCTTTACTTACTTTGTTATGCCAACCTGTGGGATTAAGGGAAAAGTTAACTGGGCCTGGTAAAAATACTGTGAAATTCTAGAACAAGAATATTGGCAGCTTTGGGAATTTGTGTATAATAGTTGCCTGTGTCTTATTTTCCTGTAACTTGAAAATGAGTTATATAAATAATGGAAGAATTTTTCCTATATAATCATTATGTTTAATAGTTCTCAAACTTTTTTTTAAACACATGGGCCTTAATTTCTAGAAAACCTTTCTTTATGAAGAATGGCACTGAGAATATTTAGGCCATAGATGAAACTTATTTGATTTACCAAACAAGTGATTTTCTTCCCACTATATTAAAAAGAAAATCCTTAAAAATTAACTTATGGTAATTACTGAGTGAAAGTAAAACTAGAACCTGGCTCACTAGTGAAGTTAAATTTTCACGAGCTGTATTAACCTTTTTTAAGGCATCTTGAAATTTTTTTGCTGTATTTCAGACAGGCATGTTTGTTTCAAGTCACCTTGAAGATTACACTCTTTTGAGCTACTAATTGACTTAATAGTACTATTTCAGTTTTGCAAAAATCATATTTTTCTTCTCTCAGGATTGTTCAGTAGTTGGTTTGTTTCTAGTCACTGAGAAATACTTTTTTTAGAACTACTCAGAAATATAATTTTTAATTTGTAACTGTTCAGCTTCCATAGAGACTGCACTTCCAGCTCTTGTTGTTCCCATCTTGGAGCCCTGCGATAATTCGGAGTGTCTACACATTTATGTAGATTTGCATTCTGGAATGTTCCAATTGATGCTTTATGGACTTGGTACGTTACTAAATGATATAGTCATTCAATGTAAGGAAAAATATTTTTAACAGAAGCAAAATTAAAATATTCTGCCATTAGATATTGAGAAGAGTGGCATAAGCAAGTATAGAGAGTAGATATGGAAGGAATAACTCACTGATATTTTCTATTCCTTGGGGCCCATTTTAACCCTAGTTTGGAATTTTTTTTTTAAATATATTTTATTGATTATGCTATTACAGTTGTCTAGTTTGGAATTTTTTGTACCAGAAGCTAAACTTCCTAATACGAAGTACATTCATGTTCTTTCTCTCATGTAAAACTAATAATGTTGATGGCTGATGTTTTTTAGATGAACTGTTTTAATAATTGGATGACATGGAGATGGTGAAAAGGAATTCTCATGTCATTCATGACTGAAGAACATATTTAATGACCGTATAAGTATCTACGATTACTTGGGGTACAGAATCCAGGAGCAAAAGAATTTTTTTCTGGATTAAACACAATAGAAATTAAAGTTTGATCCCTTACATGTTCTATTACTGAGTTGTTGTTCTGAAATGATGAAAAACTAGGAACTTAATGGTTTCATATTGCTAATAGCACATTTGCCATGTGAATATAGTAGCACATTTGCCATTTGAAGTTTATATTTAGCTAGATAGATTGATGAAAATAAAAGGTTTTCTAGTTATATGGCTAGAAAGACTGTTGTGTGAATTTCTCATGGAAAACTGGCGACATTACTTTGAATCATATCACAGTTATGATGGCTAAATGATAACTGACACATTTATGAATTACCTTTTAACTATGGTTCGTACCAACTGGCAATTGTTGTTTGTTCCTCAAAACTTTATTTAACTGACTTCTGGCCAAGATGGAGGCATAGATAGACGCACTGTGCCTCCTCGCACAACCAAGATAGGGACAACAAAGATATAGAAACAAAATAACAACCAAAACTAACAAAAAATTGAAGTTTATGGAAGTCGGACAACCAAGCATTTAAAAATAGACACTTTCAACCTGACCGGTAGGAGGGGCGGAGTCCGGCCGGGTGAGGGACGCGGAGCAGAGAGCTGAGCACCCGGGGCGGCGTGCAAGTCCGCAGCAGGCAGACCCTGGGCACACAAGCAGCAGTGGCTGGTAGGCCCCGGCCAGGGAGTGGCGACCGGCAGACCCAGCGAGGCGGCCATTGTGAAGCAAGGCACTGCACGCAACTCAGGGTCCCAGCACCGGGAAATACAGCTTTCGGTCACTGACTGAAAAGGAAGGTCCCACAGGGTGCACGGGCCCACCCACACCGGAATTGGTGCCAGAGGGGCCCGGTCGGCTTGCGGAAAGTAGCAGAAAGGTCTGGGGTCCTGTAGAGGGCGGAGCGGGTGCCATTATTCCTTCTCAGACCCCGCCCCCACATACAACGTCACAACCCTGTGACTGGGGTGCCCCGCCCTGGTGAACTCCTAAGGCCCCGCCCCTCACTACAGGAGCTCGACAAGACCAAAAAACAAAACAAAACAAAACAAAAAACAGCAAAAAGATGGCTCAAACAGAAGAAGAATGGAACGCCCCAGAACCCATCCTTTTAAGCGACCAAGAGATAGCCAACCTATCAGATGCAAAGTTCAAAGCACTGGT